>VZSE01014926.1:225884-261810 GCA_013398275.1 Promerops cafer
AAAGAAAAATCACCTACAATTTTAGGTATTGTTGTGAAGGTTGCTTGAGTTTGGTTTTTTTTTTGTTTTGTGTACATGTAGAATTATTATCTGAATACTGCTTTTTAAAAGCAATTAACCATTTAATCAGTAATTTTGGGAAATAAAGCCCTTAGACCTTGCAATCTTTATGAGCTATACATGTTTGAAACTACAAACCCCGTATTATTATTATTGGTTAATGAACTCCATATATAAAAATTTCTAATGGGAACCCAATCCAGGAATATAGCTCACATACTGGATTGAGACAGCCTCTCAACATTCTAGATATATGATATGGATTTTCTAGGTTCATGAATTATTTTCCAGAAGAAAATCAGAAAAAAGAAAGGATGAAGATAGAGTAAAAGCTCACATAACAAAATTAGACTGTGAAAGATTAGCTGTGTCTTCCTTTAGAAACTTCCTTTTTTTCTTTTTTTAATAAGGCAAAAGGAAATAAAAAAAAAAAAAATAACATAAGGAAAAATCCCCTGAAAAAGTTTCTAGCAATATATTAGTGAAATAGACACATTTCAAGGAAATTTTTGTTCAAGTTTAAAATTTAAAAAAGCAAAAAACAAACAAACAAAAAACACCCAAAGAAAACAAAACCTAAAACCCCAAAAAAATCAAAACAAAATTTAAAAAAAAAAGTCAAAATAAAAATAGAGTGTTTTGTAGGCTTTTTTGTGTGTAAAGATTTCTGAGAAGGTTTGATGCTAACACAAATCTCGATGACAAATATTTTGCAGTTGAAAATCTCTCTTACAAATCCAATTTTGAAAAATAAAGTGCTGCTATAAAAATCTTGCAAAGTGACCCAAATCATGGGCAAAATGACCCTCTTTTGCAAAGACACCCAGAGAGCTCCTTTAAAAATGCATTGAGTGACATTCAGGACTTTCAGGACTCATCAACAGGTCATACAGGGAAGGTGCTATCCTGAAATAGTTATTTTCCATGAAATCATGGAAAAGTTTTCTGGGTTGTTATTGGGAAAAGGGTACATTATTTTTCCCTAGGAGTTAAGTAATATAATGACAATAATTTACTCTTCCTTTCAATGTTTTAATACTGAAAGGGATCAGTTTCAAAGGCTTTTAATTAATCAGAAATATAGTTATGGAAGGGCATGAAATGTATTGAAGTGGATGGTTGTAAAAGAACAGACTTGAAATCCCAGATTGTGAGCACCATTCCATCCAGTAACTAGGTAGGAGAAAGGTATTTTAATGAAAGCAAGATAAGGGATTTCTAAGGTCCTATCCATTATGACCCTTCTCTCTCCCAAGTGTTCAAAGTATCATACTTATTTTACTGAACCTATTTGTTCTTCCTGTACTTTTCTGAGTTTTCTGTATTTAACACAGCATAAGACTGATCTTTCTCTTAAAATTTTTTCACTTAATTAAAATCTGTGGAGGAAGATTGTTCTCTAAGGGTCTCCCATGTGAAAAGCAAAGGTTAAAGGGTCATGACTAGACATTGCCAACTAATTTAAAGAAATGAAATTGCTGAAAATGCCAGGAAAAGGAAAATTCCTTCCACTGAGCCACTGATGTAAATATTTGGAATGTGACAATGTCTATGTGACATTTCTAACCACAGTTGTAATGGTCACTAGCACCAATTCTACTCTTTTGTTTATATCTACGTGAATATTCCAGGTGAGATCTATGTTCTGATATCCTCACTAGTCAGCATTATATCTGCAATTTTGTGTGATGTTCGTGTCTGACAAGCCAGGGCTCTTTGAGACTACCTTTATTTCTACTACCAATGAAAAAATTGAGGGGAAGTGTATTCTACATGGTTTCAAAACAAAGAAGTATTTCCAGAAAGCAGGAACCTCTGGGAAGGGATGATGTTTTCCACTTTCCCTTTGTGTTTCACTTCTGCTTCCCTTTTTCCTTCTCCTCCTCCTTCCCCTTTCCCTTCCCTTTAATGTTACCCTTCCCCTTCCCCTTCCCCTTTTTCTTCCTTCCTTCTTCCTTCTTCTTCATTTTATCTTTCCTCTCTATTTCATGGTTTTCTGGTCTAGAGATGTGCTGAAGCACTAATTTGGTTTACTGATTGGCAGCTGTTCTCTGTGTGACATGGCCAAAATGTTCTCTATGTACTTCAGCTCTCTGTCATAAAGCTATAAATCTTGGTTGAATTAGGTTTCACAAAGTGTATGAGATATTGTTTGAAATTCTGGAGATGAAGGCACCCTAGATATACCAAAAGCCGTAACTATCACCATTCAGCTCTTTCTGAATTCTTCAGATGACCACATTCATGGAGGGATATTTGGGAACTTACTCATCACTGTTCCTAATTTCACTGTTGGTGACTTGGTATTCATAAGATTTCAGTGGACACAGATGTCATGGCCTTTATTCTGGATCTGACTACAGGTCAATAAACTCACAGTTACCACAGTAGGCTATCATTCATTCTTGTTTGTATCACGTGTTATAAAAGGCAAGTTCTTTTTAACTGAATAGTGATAGAAAACTGATGAAAACCTTACAGCCCATGAATTTTATTCAGCCATAAGATATTTCTACTGGGAATACATTGATTTTTTTTCAGTCATCCTTGAATTCTTCTGTTCTTGGATACTTTTCCAGTTGTCTTCCCAGTGGTCTGAGTAGTCAGTTTTCAAACATGCCTGCCATTTTTGGTCAGAATTTAGGAATTCATATTATCTTGACTGTGTTTCAATGATGCCCATGTTGTTACCTTCAGGGAGGATCTTTGAGAGCTACATGCTGGGATTCTTATCTCATAAAATTCTTCACTGGGCTGAAGTACACTGTGAAATAGAAGCAAAACCAATGCCTGAAATTCCTACTGGGGAAGAAACAATGTAAGCTAGGAGAGAACAATGTAGTGCTTAATTTCTCAAGAACAAAGGCAAATTTTTGTCAGCCAAGGCAGAGGAGATTTAGAATCACATTTTTCAGAAAACAGCAGGGAGGGGTGCTCTTTGGGGGAAGCAGAATCAAGGGCAACTCCAACACAGGGCAGGGCAGGGCAGGGCAGGGCAGGACAGGGCAGGATGGGACAGGGCAGGANGGCAGGGCAGGGCAGGGCAGGGCAGGGAAGGGAAGGAAATGACCCTAACAGGTGCAGTTCCCTCTCAAGGGAACTGGATGACCAGGCCAGGTCCCTCATGATGACCAGGGCTGGCCAGGATTCTCATTGAGACCAAGAGGTCAAGTCAGGGAGTTGAATCTGTGAGTCACAATCTGGATCAGCACAGTATGTCACCAGGTGCTGGCACAGCTGCCAGGGCTCCTACACAAAGTGAGAGAGTGGGGGCATTATTCATAGCCCTTTCTCACGGCTGTAAACCAGGTCCAGACAGACTGTCTTGTCAAAGACGGCCTTGAGAGCAGGCAGTAAAACCTTTATGGTCTCTACACTCTGTGTGTGTGTGTGTGTCTGTGTGTGTGTGTGTCTGTGTGTGTGTCTGTGTCTGTGTGTCTGTGTGTCTGTGTGTGTGTGTGTGTCTGTGTCCATGTGTCTGTGTGTCTGTGTGTGTACTGAGGGAGGTGCAAGGTCATTATAATTACTGTTAAACTTAGCCCAGCAATGAATTAGTCGTACTGTTGTCATTGTCACTAAACAAGAAATAAAGCCTCTTTCAAGGATGACTCAACTCCACAATTTCTTGAGAATAAAATCGAGCATTTGATAGTCTCTGAAACTGTACAGAATATTGTAGTGGTATCATCAGATTTACACAAAAAGGCAGAAAATAATTGTCGAAGTGATCTCGGTATGTTTAGTTTATATGGCAATATCATATTAAGCTTTGACTAGTGAAAAGTACCTGCCTGTCCTCACACCATTGTTATTGCCCATCTAGCATCTCTTTATCCCTTTTTCCTTTGCATTTTTACTGTTACTGTCTGTCTTTTGTCTCTCTATCTATTCTTTCCCCACAGCCCTCTCTGCCCCATGTTTCTTTGAAATTACTTTCCTTCAGCCAGTTCTAAATTATAAACTTTAAAGGCATCATTTGTACCACATTTCTTCTTTCATCTTTGGCATAGTTAGCATATTGAAGCCTTATAATTGTAATTATTTTCAAGGAGAAAAAAATAGATGTTGAGAATTCAGAGTCCAGAATCTCCTATTTGCAGATGGAGGCAAATATCTTGGTTCTTTTTTACATTGTGTTCACATGCAGAACTTTCCGTGTTTGTCTAGGGCCAAAAAAACCCCAAGCAATTCCTGACACCCCACTTTTCTTGAACATATATCTTATTCTTAAGCCCTCATGTCTTAGCTTAAACTAGAAGCCAAATGCCATCAAAGAGCACATCAGTTAAAATGGGACTAGCTAACCTTCAATTCTGTTTGGGCTTGTATCAAAGCTGCAGTAGTAACAATTATACATGAGTATATCTGGAACAATTTATACATATCACTGCTGTGTCAGGGCTACTAGCTTGCTACATCTACTTCCTCCACTCAGGACTGGAATGAACCCAGAGTTGGAGTTGTTGGGTAGGAGTCAAGTGGAATGACTCAGTCAAAGCAATGTTGTAAGTTTACATCCTTCTTAGCAATGAACTTGTTTGCAGGTATGAAAGACATGTTTGGTTTAAAACCAATTTTCTTTACAAAGCACTTATTTGTAAAGGGCTGCTTCTCTTTACTTTGAATCACAGTGATAAGTCTTGCCCCTAGTAACATCACTCACTATACAGTCACCATCTTATATCCATGCCATCCATTAGGTGAAATCCTGCTGGATAAAAGAAATAAAGCTGTTCAAGGAATAGATTTACTGTACACCAAGGCAATGAATTAAGAAGTCTCCATACTCTCTAGTGTATTCTATATTTCCTGGCCATTTAGTACATCTCTTAGAAAACAAACAAGAAAAATCACTTTCTTCACCCTAACTTGTAAAGGAAAATTGAATCTAAAATAAAAATAGGATGCATAAATTCTTTTTAAAAATGCTGATGCAACATCTCTCTTCTGATTTTTTATCTTTTCACTGTCTCGTAGCAAGAGAATGCATTCACTGAAAGTAGTTTATGGTGTAGTGCTTTCCTTGAATTTCTGTGCATGTCAAAAGAAGTACTTTGCTAAAATTCTAGAGATGTAGGTTCAGTTCCAAGCACTTTGATAGACTTCTTATGTGACCTTGTACAAAGTGACATAGTGATAGATTTGATAGTCAGAATTCATCACTAAAGTTAGATTTTTTTTTATAAGCTTTGGCTTACACTTTTGAGATATAGAATAAAGAAAGTGTCATTTTCTTCCTTGGGTGCTGAACTACTCTGAAAACCAGGCCATACATTTCACAGAGCAAACCATTAGAGACTATTATCTTTGAGTGCTACCAGCCACAGAACCTGTTTTCTCAGAAACCTGGCCTTGGCCTTCGGCGCCTATCATTTTGTGCCACAACCTGCCACTCACAAAATGAACTTCCATTTCACTTTCCATCCCCCCTTTTCTTTTGAAGCCAGTGAGAATCTGTTTTCAGCAAAATGCATTGGCTGCACCTAGTACAATTCTATCAGTTGCTGCCATTAGAAGCATCTTTAGTATCAATAATCAGGAAATTAGAAATCTATGATTCTAAAAGCAATTGAATAGCACATATAAGCAGCTATCAAACACACTGCTCTAATTGAATATATTGAACACTCTTAATGAATACTTTAACCCATCACAAAAGGCAGGAAATATGTTTTGCATGTCAGAGAAACCTTGACTTTTAGAATGTATTGAATTTTAAGGAGGGCTCATAGATTCACATTTACATTTTCATTTAAGGACAAATTTACATTTAATATTGTAATATTAGAAAATTCTCTGTTGTATTTGTTTCTATTAGGTGTACTGTGTGAGTGAGTGAGTTAGCAAGATTGTCCAAAATGTGTTTATGGGTCATTTGATTTTGCAAAATACTCATGTAAAGTGAACTCTAAATTAGAAACCATCAGTATCCACATCAGAAATCTTTCTTTAGTATCTACATTTGAAGTATTGGATTTTTGGTGAAAAAGAGCTATCTTGCACATGACTCTCACATAGCAGCTAAGTGAGTAAATCCCATGTTCTGAGCTGACTCTGATATCATATGTTAAAGCCCCTGAAGTCGGGGGCAAAATTGTTCAACCCAGTCTGGTAAAATTGTTCAACCCAGTCTGGAGTTTCTCTAGTTCTGTTATAACTCTGTTCTGTATCTCCTGTGTTACATTGTCCAAAGCATATTTTTATTAGTCCAGTACCTTATGAAATTAAATAAAGATTGAACTAACTCCTTGCTTGATTGCATACATATTCATTATATTTACTGACATGTTAATTCACTTGAATGAGAGAGGGTTTTAAGGACTTAAAGTACATTAGTATTTAAGTCTAGCACTGGAAATAAGAAATTAGAATAGCCTGTGGCTGGATAATTCATCACATTCATTTTCCTTCTTTGAATTTTAGAATGCTTTGTTAGTGTGTTGTGCTTCCCTTTCAAGTTCCTTTAAGTAGATACTGGTACAGTTGAAAATATAATTCTGACTCAGCTGTTTGTGTGTATATTTTTCAGTTCAATACATTTTGGTGAACTCTAGTAGTGAACCTCTTAACTGAATTAAATTTTATTTGTTTAATATTAAAGTTATGTTGTATCGAACATTTTAAGTTTTCAGAAAAAAATCTTTTCACAAAGTATGGAAAAATTCAAATAGGAAATTTAGTGATGAGAATAGTTAGCAAAAGAGACAATTACTTTCAAAAATACCTAAAGAATACCTTACAGAGAGTCTCACAATCAGCTAAAGATGTTTTGGAGAAAGGAGTGGATGGCAACATTTCACACTCTTAATTTTTAGTGCTGCTCCCATGCATCAGATGTATAAATTCTGTATTACTAAATCCATGGTTTAATCATCAAATAACTGATTTTTGAACTCTGCAACTTTATTTTTTGTTAAACGTCATATACATCTTGGATAGGTGCACTCTTCATTGGGTGAAACACTTGCTGGTCCAGTGAGTGGTGGTGTGTGGGACTAAACTCAGCTGGCACTCATTGACTAGATTTGTTCCAGGGCTCAGTATTACAGCCTGTCCTGTTTAACATCTCTCTTGGTGATTTGCATGGGGGGGTTGAGTGCATCCTCAGTAATTTCACAGATGACACCAAACTGGGTGGGAGTGTTGAGCTGATGCAGGATAGGAAGAGTCTACAGAGAAATCTTGTAAGACTGGATTGATGAGCTGAGGACAACTGCATGAGGCTCAATAAGGACTTGCCTTTGGGTCACAGCAATCCCAGGCAGTGCTATAGGCTTCGGGTGGAGTAGCTTGAGAGCTTCTCAGCAGAAAGGGCCTTGTGGGTGCTGATTGACAGCCAGCTGGATATGAACCATCAGTGTGCCCAGGTAGTGAAAAAGGCCAAAGGCATTTGGGCCTATATCAGCAATAGTGCAGCCAGCACCACCAGAGAAGTGATTGTACCCCTGTACCAGGCTACAGGGAACCAATTTAATTTTGATTTTTGTCTCCACATTGTTTGATCAGAGGTATGGGGGGAGGTGCTGCACATGTGCCACTTGCAGGAGGCAGCTAGGTAAAAATGGAGGGAAGCGCTGTCTCTGGGGAGAGCCCGACAGACATTTCATATTTCACATGGAATAACAGGCAGCCATTACGTGTGAGGAAGTGGAGACTCCCAAGGACACTGTCCTCTAGAGAGGTTCTCTAATCAGCTGGAAGAAGGTTTCCACCAATGGACTGCAACCTAACACTTGACTGGCCAATGGTCTCCTGCCAGCAAGCCGACCTTGGGAGGAGCCAGATCTTGTGTGACTGTGTCACAAGCTTCTTGGACGCTTGGCTGGACGTGCTGCTGCCAGATGCTTGGCTGGACACTTGGCTTGGCTTTGCTGTCCGAGTACCTGAGATCACCTCCGAGCCTTGTGCCTAGCCCGTGTCCTGCCCTACCACTTCTTCTCCCTCGCCTGCTCCAGCCCTTGCTTGTCCTGCCTCTGTGTTCCTGCTCACTGGCCCTATCTCCTTCATCTCTGCCTGAGCCACCTGCTCTCCACACTGCTTCACCAGTCCAGCCCGCCACTGTGATCCCTGCTGCAACTCTGGCCAGGGTTCTGCCCAGTCACCACTCACCTCGTGTCCAGCTGCCCATCGCTGCGGGAGCAGTGACAAAGCAGCCGTGCCTCTCTGAGAGCTGCTCAGGCTCCCCCTGGCAGGGAGCATGCATGGTTAACCAGCTAATTGGATGGTGACAGCACACTCCCAAGTTCTCTCTCTGTCTCTCTGTCTCTCTGTCTCTGTCTCTNGTAAAGAGTTCTCAGATATAATATCTGCCTCGTTTGGCTTAATTCCATTTTAGAACACCTGTTTTAAGAGAACTCCCTGCAGTTCCCTACAGTGGAATGCAACACTTGCACTGGTGAGGCCACACATCAGGCCTCAGGCCACACCTGTTTTCAGTTTTGAGCCACTCACTACAAGAAATACACTGAGGTGCTGGGGCATGTCCAGAGAAGGGCAAAAAAGCTGGTGAAAAGTCTAGAATATATGTCCTATAAGAGGAGCAGAGTTGTTTAATCTGGACAAAGGGAGGCTCAGGGGAGACATCATAGCTGTTTACAACTACCTGAAAGGAGGTTGTAGTAAAATGGGGGTCAGACTTTTCTGCTACGTCTCAAGTAAAAGAACAAGAGGAAATGGCCTGAAGTTGTGTCAGGGGAGGTTCAGATTAGATATTAGAAAACAAAAATTTCACTGAGAGTGGTTAGGCATTGGAATAAGTTACCCAGGGAGGTGATGGAACCACAATCTCTGGATGTGTTCAAGCCTCCAGATGTGGCATCTGGATGTGGCACTTGGGAATATGGTTTAGGGGAGATCGTGGCACTGCTGGGTTGATGGTTGTACTAGATGATCTTGAAGGTCTCTTCCAATCTTGATGGCTCTGAGAATGTTCTGCATATAGCTGAGTGAGTGTATGTGATGTTTTCTACAAAACAAAATGTTTGAGGAAGAAAGTGCCAATGAGATTTCCTGATTTTTTTGTCACTTGGTGTTACAGAAAAAAAAAGCAGTTCTTGCTTTTAAAGAAATAATTTAATTTTTGAGAGCTTGTTTGGTGTTCATTATTATACAAACACAAAGAAAGAGACTTGTGAAACTGGGGGAAGAAACAGGAGATTCCGTTCCTTCCTCTGAGGAGATTATAACTTCATTGCAGCAAAGATTCCCAATCATGACCATATATGGGTCTCTGAGGTAGGGTGTTCTCAATTACATCTGTTCCCATTTTGTTTCACAGTACACAAATAAATAAATGGTGAACCAGGGAATAAAATCTGATTATCCCTGCTCCCAGATGAGAGTCCAGATTTCTTCCCTTTTCATGCACATAAATATTTATGTATGTAAAATGACGTTCTGAGAAAATTGAAAGGCCCAATCTTATGTCAAGGATTTAGGATACTTCCCAGTGAGGAAGAGGAAACTAGAAAAAGTTACTGACCCCTTCTTTAGCATAACCCATATATATTGGATGGTAATAGAATGACTATTGCTATTGATCAAAGCCTCTTGTGGAGATTGTGTACTGATACCTTCCCTGGGTTTTTGATTTTTTGCTGCTTGTTATAAGTAATTTAGTAAATTATAAGGGTACACATAATAAAAAACACTTAAAATACTTTGCTGAAGAAGAGATTATTCTGTGTATACCATGATCCTGTCAATATAGTCCTTCATGTGTTCTCTTCTTCTCTTTTGGGTCTGAACAGAGATGTCTTTCACTTTGCTCAAGGGTCTTGATGTTCACAAGCCAAATTCATTGAAGCTTTTCTTTCTAGCTGCCTTTTTAGATACAATCAATGCCCTAGTTTTAGTAAATGAAGACTTGAATTTTCACTGAGCATTCATTTATTCTTTCATTTATTGACAGATACATTTTATGTTACATTGTTTGATACACTTATTCAGCATTACTGGTATTAGTATAAAATAAATAAACAGACCAAAGGCCCCTTTCTGCAAGCATGTTTTATGTTGCCTAATGAAGTTTATGTTTATCACTTTCATGGGTGATATTAATAGTTTGCAAAATATATTTTGTTCCACAGATGAAAGATGCATCCACAAAGGTAAAGAGAGTTTTCTCATATGAGTTCATTGAAATGAAAATGGAAATTGAGTTGGGAAAATAAAAAAGTCTAGGCTGTGAAATAAATTATGGGCTTTCCTTCATTTAAAAAAAAAAAAAAAAAAAAAAAAAAAAAAGGTTTGTCAGAAAAGATGACCGGAAATAAACTTTTTCTTATGTATTCTATTTGGTGTATTAAGTCTATTGCTGGAAGCATTTTATAAAATATTTTCCACCCCCAATTACAACCCATGTGTCAGAATACAAGAATTGCTTTCTGTCCTCTCACAGAAGCTCTGTTCAGGCAGTGTGAAAGGTTTTCCAATGCTCATTGAACCTCTTTTGAAATGGGAGATTTTAGTTAGTAATAGGACTTCAGGTGGCTTTTTTCTCACTGAAGATGTATAACACTTAAAACACACCTAGTAAAGTAATAATCTGGTTACAGAAATAAATAGACCCTACTTCAGAGTTGTGTCTTTTAGAGATCTTTATTGCATCTGACACTGGAGTGTCAGATGTTTACTATTGGTAAAGAAATTAACACTTTTTGACAACCTGCAAGTGATATGAAGAAAAGGTGGATGCCAGAGTATGCTTTAAATAATTCAAATCGAATTTGTAAAAACAAAAAAAAAAAAGCAAGCAAAAAGAGCAAGCTTGAGAAATTATATTGCACAACAAAATATATCTGTTTCAGGGTAATACAGTCACTTAAGAGACATTTATTGTAAATAGGAGTAAATACGTAAATATGTCACCTACTAATTTTTCTTATGGTTCTACCACTAAGAAAACATAATTGTGAATTTTTCTATAGATGTTTCAAAAAATTTTTCAATAAATAAAAAATTAACTCTTGTATCATGCTTGGGGGTCATACTTGTCTTCTTTGTAAATTAATGTGTCTGCACAATAACACAATGCAGTTTGGGTTTTGGGTTTTGGGTTTTATTTGTTTGGGTTTTTTAATTGGGAACTTCAAATATGTTTTTCATATGAAAGAAATCTCTAATTTATAATAATTATTTAATTCATGCCACAAAATTCAAGCTTACAGAGCATTGCAGTACAGAGGAGATTAAATCATTCCAAAGAATAAGATAACTACAAATTTCCTGCTCACAGAATGTATCTTTTACACTTTAAAAAAGGATAGAAATTCGCACAAAAATTTGTTTGTTGTTCAGGGGTTTTTTTTATGTTTTATCTGTGTCAAGCAGATTGTTAACCAAGAATCATTTTCCAGGTGATTTCTGTGGTCTATAAAAGAGACCATTTTTCCCCCTCAGCTTTCTATTTTCAAAACCCCAGAGTAATCTGTTCCTTCCAAAGAAATATTCCTTTCAAATGACTGATGAATGGAGGCATCCATCCGCTTGTAAGGAATTGACGACTGGACATTTTAACAGAAGCAATGCATAAAGTGGCATTATAGATGAGCTGAACAATTCAGTAGTTTGTGCCTCTGGTGACAATTAGATGTTACAGCTCAGTGGTGTGGTGAATTGTTCAGCTCCAAAAGGTATTTCACCAATACAATAATTCCAGATGCATATCTATAATGTGTCCAAATCATTGTCTGCACTTGTCCCTCTAGAAAGGAGCAATGGCAGAAATAAACCAGTGAAGAACCAATAGAATAAACTCAAGAGATAAGGAGTCATCTGCATTTCAGGTAGATTTCCACAGAAATAAATCTTTCTAAATCCTATAATTTTTCTAAATCCTGCTTACAGTGCTCTTCTCATAAATGGGAGAAGAGTGGTTGTGCGTATTCTTTCAGTAGAAACACAGCATGATTTTTCTTGAAGTGCAGTATGCACTGAAGTATAAACCAACTGTATGTCTGTTGGATGAAATTTTTTATGTAGTGTGTGAAGGAGGAATCATTTTGAGTATGAGCTACCCAACTATGTCAGTTAAAAATCCAAGAGTGGAAGTATAGTATGACTTTTAGAGCTAACCATACAGCCTCTACTTGACCAAGAACAAATATTCAGATGATTTTCCATCAAGCATGCAAAGTAATCCATTGTCTTATTCCCTATTTTTTACAGTAAGGATTTATGAGTGTAGCAGCAATAATAGAAATACTGATTTCTTATGTAAGATTTCTGTGTTTTTGCTGTGAAAGGTATCATTATATTACTATAATCTATGTGATTTCAGAGGATGTTAAATACCAAAGCCATTTATTTCCCTTACAAGATTTGCAGATTCTATCAAATCTCAGTTTCTTCCAGAGGAAGAAACAGCAGGTTCATGGTATAAAACAGTAATATCTGTTTCTTGGGCCCTGGAGAAGTTACAGATTTTGTTTTGGAATGAAGAAAAGGTTTTGTAAGAAGCTGATTAATTTTCTGAGTTATTTCATGATTTATTATTTATTGTGCAACACAGAAATTGTGGGGTACCTTATCACACCTTATTGGGTGTGATTCAATAGTTTGTTGTGAAAAATAAGTTTTCTATAGATGATTTTAATACCTTTCAGAAGCTGATATCTTTCACTATTAATTTTGTCTCTGATTATTCAGGGAGGTTCTTGAACTCATAGAATGGTTTGGGTTGGAAGGGACCTTTAGAGTTCCAATCCCCCCTGGCACAGACAGGGACATCTTTCAGGGGAGCAGGTTGCACAGGGCCCCATCCAATCTAGCCTTGAACACTTCTGTCTTGTCAGAGCAAACTGCTCCAGTGTCTCACCACACTTACTGTAAAAAAGTTTCTTCTTTATATCTGATCTAAATCAACTATTTTTCATTTTGAAACCATTAGCACTAGTCCTGTTTTTACAGGGACTGGTAAAAAGGCACTCCCCATCATTCTTGTAAGTTCCCTTTTTATATTGAAAGTCCACACATCCTTTACATAATCGAAGTTTGGACAACTTTAACTCTCTTATTCTTTATTCACAGGAGAGTTTTTCTAGCCCTTTGACCATTTTCAAGGCCCTCATCTGGACCCTCTTTGACACATTTATGTGTTTTTTAGCACTGAGAGCCCCAGAGTTGGATACGTTAGTCTGGGTGAGATCTTACCAGCACAGAGTAAAGGAGGAAAATCATCTTCCTCAACCTACTGGCCTCACTTTTTTTTGCTGCAACTCAAGATAGCATTGGCTTTCTGGGCTGCAAATGCACTTTGCTGCTTCATGTCCAATTTTCCTCTCTCAATATCTCCAAGTCCTTCTCCATAGGGAAATCTCTGTCATTCATGTGCTTTGCCTGGCTTCCAGGTTCCATGATGTTATGAGGCATGGAGGTGAGGCTGACTAATCAGTAGTTTCCAAAGTCCCTTTTTATACCCTTTATAATAATGGGTGTTGTCTTCTCTTTTCCAGGCACTGGGAATTAGTCTGATTGTCATGATTTTTCAAATACAGTGGAATGTTCCTCTTCAGTAAGTTTTTTTTAGATTTCTGATGCTTGTTCATGGTGTCAGTATTGGAAATCTAAAGGTAGTTATGTACTGACTCTTCACAGAGAGAGAACTGTAACTGGAATATGCACTACTCCTCCAAATACTTGTCCAAGCTTACTACTATACCATAGGTACATGTGCAAATGTTGTACACTGTATCCCTCCAAGGCAGCTGCATACTTACCGGAATAGGTGGGCCGAAAAGCCATTTTTACCGTTTCTTGTTGAAATAGACAAAGCCAATAGGACTAAAAAGAGCAAATTACTCTTGAAATTAAGATTTCCATGATTCAGAATAATATTTACCCTGTATTTTGTTGATTAAGGTTAAGCGAACAGTCATCTGGATAATTTTTTTTCCTATTTTCTCATTTGGATGAACCACTAGAAAGTGTTGAGCTAAAGAACAGATTTGTTGCAACAGTTTTATCTTCTGTGCAACACCAATGGAGGCTGAAAAAATAATTTAGAAGCTCAGAAAAATTTCAGTTTGTCAGAATTCAAAATATGTTGTGAATGCTACTTTTCCATTTTTTCAGCATATTCTTGTCTTTAATAGGCCCCTTTGGAATAGCTTAGATCTCCAGGTTAAAAGTTTCATGGAAGTGTATGATTTTAGGTTAATTTTCTCTGGAATGTCAGTTCAAGGTTCAATTAAACTCTTGAGGAATGACTAAGTATTTCAGTTCATCCAGCTGGGCTTGCTTTTGTGCCATGTTTTATGTTACAAATAAATTCAGGTGGTACTTGTGGGTCATATGAAATTTTTAACAGAAAAGTTACTTGGAAATCTCCTTCCAAGAATAATACTACCACTTTAGCACAAAAGCTTTTCTGAATTTCGCAAGGCATGTCTCACAATAAATGGCAGTAAAACAATAAACCTCAAAAACATTTTCCTTGCTTTACAGTTGTAGTTTTGCATTTATTTGTTTGACTGCATTTATGAGAGCTCAAGATTCAGTACTGGCATTTACTCGTGTTTGTGTAGTTACTAGCTGAGCAAGGGCTCAGTAATAAGGTCATACCACATTTCTTGTAAAGTTTTTAAATAATGTTAATAATAGATAGGAAATGTGTTTGGTGCTAATGTTGTATGTCTTTTCTTTTTTCTTAAAGAAAACAAAGACATTAGTTTTGTATCTATGTCTTTGCAAACATAGATACTTGCAAGGGATACCTGCAAAGGTAACAAGTACCTGGTAGCAAAGGGAAGTCTCCCAGCCTCTGAAGTTAAATTTATGCTTTCAGTCTGAACACTCCTGTTGGATTAATGTCTTCATTTCTCATGTGAGTCACATGGCACTGAAATAGTCCAAAGCATTTTAGACAAAATCTGCAGAAGTGGAACTAAGGACCGTGTGCTTATTAAACTAATAAATGATTCAGGCAATAAAAATCTAAATGTAAAAGGCTTTACCACAGATTAAAGGGCAGGGCTACCCCTCAATAATAATAGCCTAGTAATGAGTAAGATTCTGGTGTACTATGAAAAAGCAAAACTATTTCAGACTAACTTTTTTCAATAACTGTGTTCCCTTTTTGGTTATACAGAGTAAGATTCTAATTCAGTAAATCTGATCCAGGTAGCTTACATCATTCAAAACCCACACTAGCACACAGTCACTTTACTCAAGTGATTGATCTCTAGCATTCTGCCACTTGGCCAGTTTCTATGGAACATATTACTGGGAAAACATCTGTGCTAGTTCTTTTTGTCTGCATCAGCATGTGTTGGGCAATGAAGCACAAAATTTGCAAATAGTATCCTTAATTTTAACACACAATTGTAAACTACACTCTGCTTTTACTGTCTTTCTTCCCTGTGCCCCCAACCCATGCAAGTATTTGGTTGCATTTCACAGTTCAAATTCAGAGGAGAAAAATGAAAACCAA
The DNA here is from genome assembly GCA_013398275.1 of Promerops cafer. NCBI lineage: Eukaryota > Metazoa > Chordata > Aves > Passeriformes > Nectariniidae > Promerops > Promerops cafer. The sequence continues at coordinate 241,375 of VZSE01014926.1, forward strand.
ATATTTAACTTTGAGCAATCGTTCTCCATTACTAAGGTTGTCTGGAAGAATATATGAATATATAAAGGTGACTTAAACCTTAGCTGGAAAAATGTACTGTATACAGACAGTATAATTAGTTTCTTGAAGCCTTGCCTCTAGTTTTATACTTGATCAGTTATTTCTTCAATGAAGTAATAATCTGCATGGTTAGACAAGGTCTTTAAAGCAATTACAAAAGGTTAATTGTACCAAATTAGCATATCTAATATGATACTAATGCCACAATATGTGGTGAATACCAGTTTTACCCACCATATGTATTTAATTGGCATATCTATTTGTCTAAGTATTTCTGAACACAACCTCCTGAATATCTGCAGCTGAATAATTTATTTTTTAATTATTATTTTCTTCCATTAATTGTTTATTATTAAATATTCAGTTTCTTTCTATCCTGCACAAACCTTAACACATCTGTTATTCTGCAATTTTATTTCTGCAATAAAATAGTACAGGGATTCTGACCATTACATCTTTACATCTCTTGAATATATATTTTTTAAAAAAAATGTAGCTGACCTGCCTATTGATTTCAGAGATGGCACTAGGTAGGCTCAGTGAAATAACTTTCACAATGTTTAAGATGGAACATTTAAGCATCCTTTAGCATGTGCTTGCTCTTTTTTATTTTTTTAACCTTAATCTGAGACAAATAAATGACAATTTATTAAAGGATATTGGCACCAGGAAAATCCTAAACTCTTCTTTAAGCTAGTCCATTGATTATATCACCACTGATAGCCATGGCTAAAAGGGGAAAGTGTGAGCTAGGTGTGAGCAGGAAACAATAGTGATACACAAACCAAGATTTTATTTTGCAAAACTGTATTAGTCATATGGCAATGCTAACTTACCACAAAGGTTTATGTCTGTGATTTTCACCGTATTTTGAAGGATGGTGAAAAAAGTTAAAAAGTAAAATTATTTTGAACGCTAAAAATTGTCAGGAGATAAAGGGGAGGAGACAATGACAGTGGATTTTTCTTTAATTGGGAAAAAAGGGCTTTCAGAATTTGTTTTCACAAATATTTTTGGTGGTATAAGGGAGAAGCCTAGATGAAGTAAGTTCAGATCAAGCAGATCACAACTGAGAAGCAGCAAATGAGAAGTTAATTTAAAAAAAGAAAAGAAAAAAATTAAAGACTGTAGATGCAAAGATGATATTGGAAATAAGATCAGAGGAGTTACAGAAAACAGGAAAGGCAGGAAACTGGAAGAAATTCTCCTTTAAGTAAATTTTGATGTAACAGATTATGAAAAGGAGAAAATAAAGGTTGCAAAGTACTGTATTCAGAATATACTGTATGGTGTAATGAAATCAGAAAAGTATTTTCAGAACTTTTGAGAAGCACACTTTGTAGCTCATGACAGGGGCAGGTGTGTTGATGACATTTGACATGTAGTGTCAACATGAATGCACTACTATCAGCAGCACGTTAAAATGCCTCTATTTTTATTAGGAAAACCAGGGCTGATAAGTCACCAGCAACTGTTCGTAATGCCAGTTGTGATCCAAAGAGTCATTGGACTTTTTTGACAGTTCTGTTACCTGACTCTATTCTGAGCAGACTGATAGAGCCATAAGGATTCCTAGATCCTCTTTCATCCATGATTTGTGACTGCTGGAAAGGCACCAATGCAAAAATAGTCCCATAGAAATTGCAAGTTTAAACAAGAGCTTCTACAAATGAGATTTTATAATGGATTTTCACCTGCGACAAAATGTGTTTAAGCCCACTCTGTGTCTTTAGTTATGTAAAAAGATTAGATGTTTTAGATGAAGGTACTTGTTGTGAAATTCATGTGGTTTTTTAACCATATTGCATAGTAGTAGTGGTACAGGGCATGAGAATGAGGGGCAGGGGGAACAAATTAAGACACTCATTCTGGATGTGAGGAAAAAATTACAAAATCCAGAAATGTCTCTTGCAGCCTTATCTATCAAAAGTTTTCTTTGCTTAACTGCTCAGACATTTTTAACTAATCCTTGTAAATTGTAAATTTGTGATTATAATGGTATATTTTTAATCACATTTTCTGAAAAAGTTTAATAGTCTTTGATGCCAGTTTATATAAAAATATATTTTTATACTCTTTGAAGCTCATTTATATAAAAATATAATTCACTTAATTTACGTCTAAAAAAAGGAACTTAATGAAATTCAAAAGTACTGCTCTATGGATTTTTAAATTTCATAAATGATATTTTGTAATAATTTTATCATATATTTATTCTGTTTGAATCCATTTAAAAATACGTAAGCATGCTAACACTCTCTCTTTTATCATAAAAGAAGTGTCTGTGTCCAAATCGAGGTTAAAAGTACGAAGCATCCTGTATCTTTTTTATTTTAGAATATTATAACCAAATTGGTGAGATATGGATGTGACAAGTTGATAATAACATGAATGATGAACTTCTGAGTCAATTTAAAGGTCTGTGATTAGTTCAAGTTGATAGAAAGAGTTAACATGCAGGAAGGCAGGATTGCAGGGTGTCCTGGGCAGGCTGGAGAAGTGGACAGTCAGGAACCTTACAAGGTCCACCAACACTGACTGCAAAACCTGATTGCTGGGATGAATAAAGCCTTTCAGCTGGACAAGGTGGGTCAGAAGCAGTTCTGCAATAAATGATCTGGTGCCACAGGGCAGCAATGCCCCCAGGCAAAGAAGTAGCCCCTTGCTTGCTGGAAGGGATACTTCTCCCTTGTCTGTTACTTCAGAGATATCGTGTATATAGTTGTATCTGAGCGCTGTGCTCCCTTCCTATGGGGCAGGAACAGATCTACGGGTGCAGAGTATGATATTTTGGTCCGTAATCCAAGCTATTAGGCCTTTATCTGCAATAGAAATTTGCAAGTGAAATTTCACCACAGTCGTAGTGTGGGTAGGAAGGGATCTTCAGATCACCAAGTGGGTCTCCAACCCCAGCCCCTGCTTGAAGCAGGTCCAGTGATAACAGGTGGCTTAGGGTTGTGATCAGTCCATCTCTGAGTATTGCCATTTTTAATCACTTCCACGGTTCGCTTTCCAGAATTCAGCAAGAACTTCCCATGTTCCGGTTTTTATTTATTTGTTTGTTTGTTTGACCATGATTGTTGGTACTGTCGTGATGGGGTAGATCTTTTTTGTCTTCCAGTTTTTTTCTTTTATTTTTGTTAAGAAGATTTCACAGCTGTATATGGTTTGAACTGTGGCAATAATGCTGCTCTTGATATACACAACCACAAGAGCCTCTGAACATAATAACGAGTCAATGCTAGAGGAAAGCATGGAGCACTGTTAGGATATTGCCTCCAGCATCTAATGCCCTAGGAATCCATTTACAATTGGAATCCACTCCATCACTTATGTTTTAGCGTTTATTAGGAACTTGAAGATCAATTCATCAAATGCAGTGTGCTGCTGCATAAAAAAGAAAAGAAGGCATTGCTCGAGGTTCTCTGCTTTATTATAGTGGGACATCAGCACTTAAATGCTTGCAATATAATCTGAGCCTTGTAATTAGTTATCATTCATTACAAGCTGAAAACACCATATAGAGCACTTACAGCCCCCAAGGACTTAATTCTTAACTGCAGCTAGTGTTGTTTTATGATTCCAATAACTAAAATCTATTGACTGTGATTTTATTATGGTTTGTAAAGGAAGAAATTGAGTGTCTCTTCCATTTTCCTCTAGCCTCAGGCAATTGCTGTCTGTTTTATTTTCTGTTACCATTGAAACTGAAAATCTGGAGAGAATTACATTTCTTTGTATTATGGCCGATGGAAATTAGCAATGTGCAAGGAATTGATGGTATTAAATTAACATATTTAAACTTGAGTATCAAGCTGTAGTGCCCTGTTCATTAATATACTTAAAACCATATGGTTGCTTTTGTTTTTGGTGTCAGCTTAGTTGGGTGGGCAATGCTTAGGCACAACATAAGATACACTTATTGATTCTTAAAAGGTCTTCATTCACACTTGAGCCAAAGCAGCTGGTAGAGGGCTAAAGAGCATTCAAGTCACCCAAATCTCTAGATATTGCTTTCTGCTGTACCATCTGTATCCTATTAAATATTCTTGACTTTTGCCAAGTTTGGCCAATTTATATGTTAAATCAGTTGCTGAAAACAGGATCCAAGATGCTTGTGCAGGGAAAAAAAACCCTAGTATTAAATTGCAAACTCTTATACATTAATCATTTGTTTTGGAAAAATCCAATTCAAGTTCTGCTGCACAAATAGCAGCAGTAAGGTGTCAGATTTCTTAGTCTCTGAGACAAATATAGGCGGGCAAGTGTAATTTCAACACATTTTATTCCCAGAGAAGGGTATCGTCTTTAGACCTGAGAGAGGATGTCATCCAATTTCTTGTTGGAAGAGCCAAAACCCACCAGTCCTGTGAAGCAACTGTAGAATCACTTGCATATGCTTTTTCATCCAATATATGCTGTAATCAAATGAGTCCTAAACTGTTTAACTACTGATATTTCAATACCTCATAGTCAACTAAGTATTGAAGTAATCCTCAGTGTCATACATTTAATGTTACTTTTTGATGCTGATAATCTTTATGCACGACAGAATTTTAGTCTTCTATTAGTTTAATTTATTGAATTAGGAGGTCAAATGTCTCATCTCTGGGTAAGATATTTTTCCCATAAATAGAACACCTGGTGCATTTTGTCACCATCTATTGATTTTATGTCAGCCATCTCACTGCAGAAGTTGGAATCTGACCATCTCACTAAAATCTACTAAGAGCACTGAAAGTGCTTTTTTGTTTTGTTTTGTTTTGTTTTTTGTTTGTTTGTTTTTTGAGGGATGTTGCTTTTGTCTTTATATAGATCTGCTGATTCTTGGCAAAAAGAGAAAAAAAAATCTTAAAAATTCACTGTATCTGATTTTACATCCCGTTGCTTTTCCTCTATCCAATTTTACTTTTCATACATTTTAAGTTCTGCTATCTCAGACATTTGCACTCTCACTGCAGGATTTGTATATATATTGCCAGTAGTAGGATCTTGCCAAATTTCTGATAAAATAGTTTGAGTCCCATTCTTCTCCCTCAGTGCAGTAATACCATAAAGCATGATTTTTTTGCCATTTCTCATTCTTATCTTGAATGAATGTGCATTCGTTTCAATGAGAATGCTTCCCTACTGAGATTTGATTGATATGACAATGTAGCCTAACTTCAATGTTATTCAACATCAGTTACTCAAAAAAGTAACTGAGAGTTAAATAACAATGTAGATAATTTCTAATACATGTAAGAGTATCAAATATAATTATGCATTAAAATTTCAAATTGTCATGTTTATTAAAAAAGAGATAAAAATAAAATATACTTTTTCCATAATGAAGTTTCACAAACTCTTCCTAAATCTACATATCAGTCAAGCCTCTACTTGAAAATATATGAGTGGAGAAAACCTGAAATGTATTGACTTTATCTGTTTGTATTTTTAAGTGCTTTTTTTCATATGTGTGTGTGTGTGTGTGTGTGGTTAGTGAATATGCTGCTGAACAGGCTTTTTTAAGACTCATCTTATAAAATACGAACCATAATCATATTAAAGGGCTAAGGTCTTCTTTCTAGAGTCCCAGATTCAATTGACACAAGTGACATACAGACTTGTTTTTCTTATTGGATTCTGCTCTGTTTGTAACATATTCCTTGTATAGAACTCATCCAGATGAAAATATAAATCTTAAAATATATTTGCAAGTAATGACTTCAGAAAATAATGATTAACCTATTGATTGGTAAATAAAATTTATTTTGATCTATGTAGAATTTATCAGTAACCAAGAAGAGATGATAACCTTTCCTTTTTAAAATTGGCTTCAAATTAGGGAAAATAAATTTAAAAAATAAGTAAGTGTTGAATTACTTATTTGGCTTTCCAAATGACAAGTCAGATATTTCACAGGTAGTTCCAGTACTCTGTGTCAAGTGTTATATCAGAATTCATTAGAATGATGCCACTATTTCATTATTAGGTCTCAACTTTCTAAATTAAATTGGAGTTATCAGCTCCTTTCATTAGGTGATGATGGCTAATTTTCTCAAATTCTTCATAACATATTTGATATTTATAGAAGAATTAGAATACTTCTATGAATGCCATCTCTGAAATGAAATCATGCTAGGATTTTTGATCTCATATACTACTTCTGCATGAATTTTCATTATTGGTATTACTTCATATTTTAGATATCGTAACAGTCTCTCACAAAAGAGGAACAGATTTAAATCACAACAGACGAATAATTTAAAATATCTTCATTATCTCTGTGGGACATGGATGGTCCATAACATGAAGCAACTATTAACATCATTACCTTGGCATTCTGTGATCTAACAGTGCCTGCCCTTAAGTAATGTTTAATGTTTACTGTTGATTAGCTTTAGGTGTTATTTAAAATTATCTCTGATAATTACTTTTAAACAAACAAATAAAAATACATGAAGACTCACAAACAAGTTCTAAACTGCTGTTGTACAGCAGTGTTTTTTAAGTCTGAGTATGTCAAAGTAGATTTCAATGAAAGCAAATAGATGAAGGATGAGGCATTGTGGAGACAAAAGTTTCAGCTTAGAAATATCTAGAAAAACCCTTGTTTTCTAGATACAGTAAACTTAAATGGCTCTGCTAATTATTTTGTTTCTGAGAGAAATTTTATTGTGTGCTACATACCTTTCAGAATTCCATAGCTCTGTTGTAGTTCAAACTTATAGGTTTCTTAATATCTCAGTAATATTCAGAAGAATATTTATGTATGAAGAGATGACTTAGTGTTTCTCTGTCACTCAGTGCTAGCAGAAACCTGGATATTTCAGGTTACTGTGTGAGGAAAAACAAAAAAAATCAAAGACAATATGTTAGATATTTATAAACTATCAAGTCTGAAGGTATTCTGTCAGGAAACTCCCAAAAAGATTAGGTGAAGTGTGCATGTGTAAGTTACCTTAACATATCTGTCACAAATATCTATTTTCATGACACCCAGAACCCAGCGTGAAAAGGCAATGAAATATCACTTAAGAAGTTGATCCTTGCTGAAAAGAATCACCTCTACAAACCAGTGTGCTTCCCAAACTGTAATTTCGTACTTTTGCATTTTGAAACAGGTGTGGAAGCAAGAAGTTATGAGTAAGGTATTTTTATCTTGCCATATGATAACAATTGCATATATTTAATTATGTAGCTCTTTCCTAGGCCTCTAACAAGTTTAATTGCATCATCTTTCTTCTGTGCTTCCATGACTTTAAACTTGAAGAATTCATACACCAAGGGTCTCTGTGGGAAATGTAAAAAGCTCTTAAGAGTATGTAAGAAATGTAAAAAGCTCAGCAAGAGTATGTGACCTAAAAATGTATTTTTAGAGCACCTGTCTTAGGTGGTAGTAAGACTGTGGAATCTCAGGCTTTCAATGGGAGAAGAGGAAAAATGCCTTCACACATACAGTTATCTGTTACATGTGATTGAAAGCTTCTATATTAAGAAGCTGTCCTCCTAATTCACATTTTTCACAATAAAATTATGAAACATTCATATCAGTGTAAAGGATTGTAAGAAAGTTGTTGCTATTATGAAAAATATTTATTTTATTCTAACATCTCTGCTGTCCTAATTGCACTGAATGATTGCCAGGGTCTCTGCAAGTGTAGTAAGCGACGATTGTCTTTTCTTGATTGGTGTTATATTTTGAATTGAACAGTTGCCATTATTCCCTGTGGATTTGCTCTCAAAGTCTCTGCATTTCAGGCTCAAGTAAATTTACACACATATCCAAAGCAGTCATACACACTAGCTCTAATACTGGAAGCAGTGCAGAAGAAGCAGCACAGACTGTGCAGTCTAATTCGTCCACCTGTTCTCACAGAGAGATCTCTTGTGGAAGCTGTGCTGGCTAACCTGTCTTGCTGTCACACTGCAGTCCACTTGGTGGATACTTAACTGCCTCACAGATATTTTCTGACCTGGTTAGGTGCTCTAATTTCTACTTTAAATAACAAAGTTAAAAACCTCTAAACCATCAGCAGCTATTAAATATGAGGTCTGTATCTTTCTAACTCTAGTGGCATCTGTTCTCATTTCTCCTTTGGATATAACAATGTATGTATTTGTCACTCAAGTTCCACTATGTCACTTTCTTAATGGTTTTGCCCAGCCCTCTTTGATTTGATCAGATGGCCATGAGGGAAAAGGATAAGCTCACACTCATTTGAACTTCTTGTGTTACTCTTCAACCATGGTGGAGACAGAGGGAGGGGAGAAGAATAGCAGCTCTAAAATTACATCCTGCTTTTCCTGTTTATTTCCTTCACTGAATTCTTATCAAATTCACTCATTTGTAAGCTAGATCCAGTTTTTTCTAACTGTCAGAGGTACATGCTTGTCCTTTCTCTGACTGTCAGAGATACATACTTCTCCTTTCTCTCTTCTTTCTTCTAAAATAAACTCTCTTTCTGAGTTCTTCTTGTCTCCTGCCTCATCACCCACAATAAAGATTCTGGAATGAAAACTAAACAAGCAGCTTATGATAGTGCATAGAAAAAAATATCACATTGTATTGTCCTTGCAGTGCTTACTACACTAAATTTTTAGCTAATAAATTAATGTATGCATCTCCTGACATTCCTTGGCATATGCCTACCAAGCCACTCAGCAGGACAGGCAGGGAGCAAATAAAATGGAAAAATCCAATGAGTCAAGATAGAGTCAGTTTAATAAAGCAAAAATAAAGACTGCATGCAGAAGCAAAGAAAATAAGATGTTTATTCTCTGCTTCCCATCAGTAGGTGTTGTCCTTCTACTTCCTGGGAAGTGGGACTTGAGTATGCATATTGGTTGCTCTGGAAGGCAAATTTCAGTAGCAGACACAACCCTCAATTCCTTTCCTCAAAGTCCCCACTCCTCTCTCTTGGTTCTTTATGGCTGAGTAGACATAATATGGTATGAAATATTCTTTTGGTCAATTTGGTCAGCTGTCCTTGTTGTGTCCCCTTCCAGGACCTTGCCAAATCCCTGCCTACTGATGCACTGTTGGAAAGACAGAGCTGATGATGTGCCAGCGCTGCTCAGCAGTAGCCAAAGCACTGGTGTATTGCCTACATTCTTTCAGCTGCCAATGCAAAGCTGGAGAGGGCTGCTATGGGAAAATGAACTCCAGCTCAGCCAGACATTTTCTTCATGCTACTTTCTTTTAGTTGTAACTGAGAGACAATTTAACAAACATGTCTTAACATTAAAATTTTACCAGAAAATACTGATCCCACATGTGAATATTCCAGTCTTACTTCACTCCCTTCTTCAGTATCATGATCAACTGCCAATGTGAAGACCGAGATTTGACAATGGTCATAATAGATTCTCATTCAGCTGGATATTTTCCTTAATTACTTTAATTCTCAAAGTTTCACAGAAAACATTTTTGAGTGTGTACAAAAGTTGAAAACAAAGCAACATCTTGATCGGATGGGGGAAAAAAAGAAGGAAATCCAGCTTTTCTGGGAGCTACTTTTCATTGATTTAGTTAGATTCTTATGTGTATTTATGAGTCCCAAGTGAGGGAAAAAAGTTTAGAAGTTTAAATAGTAAAATAAACCTTAAGGAAGAAAACAATTTCCATAAATAAAGAAGAAGGTGAATCTGTTACTAAAAAGGTTAGTAACACATGTATGTTAAAACAGTTAAAGAGAATGAAGCAAACTGAAGTCATGACTATGAATGAAGAGCAAGAGGATAGGTCAGAGGAGATAAAAGACTCATTAATTCCTTTCACATGGAAATGAAGGTGTAGAAGCCCCAACAAGCTAGTTCATTTAACCTTAAAAATAAGGCCACATGCCTTCAGACTTCATATTCATTAGTGCAATCCAAAGGTACTAAATATATATTTGGCAAGTAAGCCCTAAATTACTCAAGTATGAAACACTAAAGACACCACAATATAAGTTCTTTTACCAAACTACCACTACCATCTTCATTTTTGCATGAAAATTTTACAAGAATTTTGAACATTTTCTTGCTTTATTAGCAGGGGAATTACCTTCAAACTGAGATGAAAAAATAGGCAGTTATATTTACTTGAGTTTTAAAAGGCAATTAAAACTTACTTTTAGTTATATCCAAGGCCACAACATGCACATCCTTTGACTACATGAGGACATGCACTGGATATTTCAATTGAAATCAAATATTTTTTTTGTAGGAAAAGTAGAAGCCTTTTTATCCTGGCATCCATTATGCATACTGGTCTACGAGATTGCCCATGAAGTTTTCTCAGCAGCATTTTGAACACAAAAGATATGGCAAGGAAGAAGAAGATAAGGTTACAGAGCATGAATGGCAGGCAGGAAGGAAAGTAGCTGAACAGTAACTGTAAAATGAAAATACACACAACATCAGTAAGAAAGTGATGAATGAAGGGGAACAAAATAGGGAAAGATATATTGTCAATCCATGGTACCTTGCCTATCACTGTTCTTTCTTTCTCGTACTGGTTTTGGGTGGGATATGGCTAATTTTCTTCATAGTAGCTCACATAGTTTTGTGTTCTGGATTTTTGATGAAAATAGAGTTGATAGAAAATAGAGTCATGCTTTAGTTACTGCTGAACAATTCACACACAGCATGTTTTCCATGCTTCCCTGCAAGGAGGAGGCTGGCGGTGCACAGGAGATTGGGAGGGGACAGGCCCAGGACAGCTGACCAGACTGACCCAAAGGCTATTATTCCATGCCATATGGCATCCAGCTCAGTAAATAAAGCTCGGTTAGAAGAAGAGAGAGGGGCACATTTGAAGTGATGGAATTTGTCTTCCCAAGTCACCTTAACACATGCTGGAGCCCTGCGTTCCTGATGCCCGAACACCTGCCTGCCCATGAGGAGTGCAGAAAGAATTCCTTACGTTGCTCTGCAGCTTTTACTTTACCTATTAATCTATTTTACCTCAACCCATCAGTTTTCTCCCTTTTGCCCTTTCAGTTCTTGATCCCAACTGCCCAATCACCCCCCTGCTAGGGGGTAGTAAGTGAGCATTTGTGTGGTGCTTAGCTCCCAATGGGGCTTAAACCACAGCAGTCTATTTTAGGAACCCAACAGGGCTCAAGGGTTAAAGATAACAGATCTGATTGGAGTGTGCAAGCCCAAATTTATAACTGTTTAGCTAGTAACTGAAAGGTTCTTGTACTTGCCCTGGGGCTTGCTTTCTTGACTGCATATTGAAGCCCAGATATTTTTTGCTTTTGGTGATTGCTGTGATTTTGCTTTTTGGTGATTGATTCTGCTGTGGCTGGGATCCTGTCAATAAGTTGTTGCCTGGATTGGCAGATGACTAGGGCATTACTGCTTTTTGTGTGCTGCTGTACAGGACAGGCTGGAACTCCAGTGTGAAGTAGGATGTACGTCCACGTGGACAGAGGTACACTTCAAAGCATCTGTGGCCATAGTTATGTGCACATCACAGCAAGAACATCCTGAAAGGATTGTGGAGCAAGCAAAAATCCATATTAGAACCAATACAATTCAAAATGTCAGTGCTAGAACATCTTGAAGCTCCAGTGGCATCGGAAAAGTCTTTGTCATAGTAAGTATGCCCCTGAAAATATTGGTGCATTGGACATGTGACAAATACCAGAAATATTTTAAAGCAGTATGAAAAGCCTGATAAGGACCAAGGAACATTCTTCCAGTGGACATTTGTGCCTAAGTTCCTGTGTTGGTACTAGCTTTTTAACTCCTAAAAGTCAGAGACAGCTACAGAATTCTTCCAGAAGCATATAACATTTTTTTGGTAAAAATTTAGGTACAGGATATTATTCATGTTACCATGGAAGATCAGGCAATTATTTTAACAATTAAATATGCCTACAGGCATATTTGATACAACATTTCAATATGGTATGTGATCTTTTTCCACATGACATTTGCTGAAGATGAATTTGAAGCATATATAATGGTTTCATCTTTATAATTTACTTAAAAACAACTTTGCTAACTTTGCTTTAAATAATACTGGATGCATTTGATGATTAATACAACATGTAGTTGCTAGATACAGCAGCAAATTTTGTGATCACTAAGATGTTTATACCTCACCTGAGAATTTAATTTTTCATGGTGTTTTTTATGAACTGATGTGAAAACTTTTGCTCTCTACATGACATTAGCTCTGTAGTTTCTTTCTTTTCTTTTTGCAACGTTTATTATATTAACCAAGGATGTTTCAGGTAGAGAAATCCATCCATTAGGTTTTTCAATGTACAACTACATTTTCCTCTACAACTATCTTTGCCTCAGTATCTTATTTAACTTTTTACAAGTTATAACATTTCACATGATTGATTCAGCTGACATGTATTAGGAAAAAAAGATAGAAGATTTTTATAGAAAAGCTATTGTCCTTTCTGAGAAAACCCATCCATTATTATTTTAAGTTTAAAATCCTTTTTATTCCCCCCAGGACAGCAAATTCTTAGGTATGTAATTCAGTAAAATTCCACTCACTTCAGTGAAGGTCTTCCAATTTTATATCAATTCTGAAACTACTTTCTGCATTCCTATTGAGTGTATTTAATGGGGATTATTTTCAGTTTCCATTGTGAATGCTGAAATGGTACTTATTGTCCTTTTTAGTTGAATGTTATTGAGCACTTTTGTTGTATCTTCTCTCTTTTTTTTTTTCATTTGTGCTGCTCAAGAAAAAATGGTGTGAGGAAAATAATTTGTAACCAGTGACTATAAGAAAACATTTCTCTTAAGAAACTAGATCTCGGTGATCTTGAGGAATAGACTTCAAAAGGATAATTTGAGTTACAGCACATAGGTCAGATTTTTTAAAGAGTCTGAATAGTGCCTCTCAGAAATCTATCTAATTGTAATACAGATGAAGGATTTCAGAAACCATGGCAGGAGTCAAGAGTTTTAAAACAAACTCTTACATTTCACTCCAAACCACAAATACGGAGCACAGTATAACTTTTCATAAAGAAGCAAGTGCAATAATTTATTTCAAATGCTAACAGTAATGGCTACAAAACTGACCATAAAATTCTAGGAAAAAAAAGGATACACAAAAAAAAAAAATTATCAGTCTAGAATTCCAAACTGTTAAGAATAATTTAATGGGAACTCATACAATATCAAACAATCCTAAAGTCCAAAGCAAAAGGCATTTATGTTGACTGCACATGCAGAACACACTATTGTCCACAGTAGAGGTGCCTTTTTAGTGATTTATTTTTAAATAACAGTCTCTAGTATGGGAAGAAAAACAGGAAGGAAATCTTTGAAACCAATATATGTGCCAGCACATAGCAGAGTGTTTTGTGATAGACCATATATTATGACTTAATATTTTGGACTGCTCCCAACAAAACAACATGAGTAATGAAATAATAAGGTCCCAATTAGACATGACTCTTTTATGTGATTCAAAATGAATAGTGATTTATGAGTTTCCTCTGCTACTTAATGACATGAGGTGAGTGGGTTTTTAGACACTTTCCCTTTGGCATGATCTTAATGAAAGCAAATACGCTTCCATTCCCTCCATAATCATCCACACATTGGCAGAGATTAAATTATTATTTCTGTATCAAATGAAGAGACATTTCCTCACTGATGCTTCTGAAGGAAAGAGCTGTGTCATTCAACCGTCACTAAACTCAATGAATACTGAAGTTTCTAAAACCTGACTGATTTAAAGGTGTAAATGTTTTCCTTAAACTTTTAGCTGCAGTTGGCCATTCAACTGCTTTTTCTGGATCCAAGTCTCTCAACTTATGCCAGGAGCCAGGCTTTATTCTGGGTTAGGCTTCAGAAGCAGGACATTCCTGCTACCAAAACTTCACATTTCTCTGAAATGATTGCATCTAGGAACAACTGCAGAACTGCTCAAGCCAATCATTCATTTGTGCAACAGGCAAGGTTAATTTTCCTGTCTCAGGAGCTACTAATGTTGTGATTTATTTTTTAAATTTTTGTTTCCTTTTTTTTTTTTTTTTTTTAACCAGGCAGTGATGAAAATGAGAATGAAAGATTGAAAAGAAGTATAATATTTGAAAAATAAACAAAACACTATTTTTATCCAATGCAATGTCTAAGATAAAGGTACACTTAATGTGGGTTAATAAGAGAAGATTGCCAAAAGACACTCCTGTGAATGTCATTATTTGTTATTGCAAGGGTCACCATTTCTCCATGTCTTCTCAAGCTTATATGTGACAACTGAAAATTTGGTTAATAATATTCAAAAGGTCTTTTTATCACCACATCTGTGAGGCTGTGATATATTTGGGGTTAAAGAGAGGCAAACAAATTGCAAGAGCATAAGACAATAAAGAAACTGCATATAAATATAGAAGAGCAAGAAATTATACCCTTCCTGTTGGTTTGCTGTAAGCTTTTTACCACTGACAATGCTTGTTTATTAAGACTAGTTTATAGTGCTTGTCAGCAGACATATAATATTTTATTTTCTGGCATGACTCTTTTGGGTGCTGATAAAAACTATGTTTTTTCCATGCATATTGCTTCAAGGGGATTGAGGAAAAGTCACAGTTAAATAATGATTTCAGAAGTATGAGTTTTTTGTATGAAAAAGCCCTGCCAGGAACGTATGTGAAATGCTCTATTAGGCTCCAGTCTTTTAGCAAGTCTGACACACAAAGTGCATTACATTAGTGTTGACTAATTATTTGTTTTAAGGTCACTGAAACTGGTATGTTTACTCAGGTAGAAACACAGCACCTGAACTACAAAATAAAAGTAAAGGTTAAATTTAATTTTTAATTAAAAGTATATAGGAAAAAATGAAAATTATATAGTCCTGATTGAATTTCTGTATCTTTACTGTGTTTTCCTTAACACATGTCTTTTCTTTCTAAATTATCACCATGTGATAATTATCTTTATGTATTATCTTTTCTATGTAATAGAATTCTACAGCGTTCTGTACTGAATACTTGGTGAATATCTCATGACTGTATTTAAAAGAAAGAAGTGGATCTTACCTTTCCAGTTGCATTTGCATAGAACTGACTGCTTACATTTTCAAAGGCTGCATAGGGCCTGCAGTCTTTGCATCAGAATTGTTTACCTTTTTACTTACAGCCTGATCTTCACCCCTTCTGTCCTCCCTGAGTAATAATGTCAATATTTTATTATTTGCATAATTTGTAAGGAGATTATTGGTAATTTAGCTCATGTGCAGTTGATTTTAGTTTAAAAGTCACTATTTATAACTTACTTTGACTACACTGATATTTCACAATTAAAGTCTATGAATTATGTATTCAGATACCATTTGGTTTGATAGGCCTTTCTTCCTTACCAGGCTGTACATACCAGATTATGTCAGCAGTTAGTTCAAATGCTGATAATTCTGAAGTGAGGCTGTGGTTGATAGACATTCTTCTTGCATAGCTTCTCATGCTGCCTATCCAATGACTGGTAATCCTTCCTGGGCCATTTTCCCAGCATATGGTCCACAGCAGCCTCTCTGTGCCCGTATGGCACAGGTGTTCAGGCCTTTTCTGACAGAATCCTGCCAGATTTTATGGAGTTATGCAATGAGATTAGTTAAAGTCATTTTAATATTGGAGTTCTTTATCCCCTTTTTTATATTTGTATACGCATATAAATGGGTATAAAGCAAAAAAAACACAAAAAACAAACAAACAAACAAAAAAACCCCAAAAAAACCCCAAAACAAAACAACAACAACAAAACAAATTAAAAGAAACCCAACAAAAAGAAAACAACAACAACAAAAAAAACCCAACAAAACCAAAAACAACCAAAAAACCCACAAAAACAAACAAACAAACAAAAAACCAACAAAACCCTGAATGCTTTACAAATCTCTGTGAGATTCCTTTAGTTTATTTAATCTTCTTTCTGGCACATATATCAGCACCTACAGGTGCTTCATAAAGTTCAGATATGGAAAAAAACCCTGAAAAGCTCCATGTCATAGAAACTAACAAGAGACTTAGCTTTGATTTACATCCACAAGAGAGCAACACCTACAGAGATGAACTGTTTAACAACACAGGTTCCAGAAACTGTACATGTAGAATAAGTTGTACACGCATACGCACAGAGCATATTAATGCTTTACTGGGTATTTCAGTTGTTTTTCATAGTCCCATTCTGGATATCCTAGTCTCACTTTGGCCCATTGCAGTGCACCAAAGTAGCTGGTACCAGGTTACCTGTTCTTACTTACAGGTGAGAGAGTGCATCATCTTTAGCACAGCTGACCACTGTTCTTCTAGCATGTTGTCACCCTTTGATGTTTTCATGTTTGCTTTTCATTTGCTCTATCTCTCACTGGCTTGGCACAATTTTCAGAGTATCTGTGTATGTTTTCAAAGGATTCTGTCTCTCAGTTATCTCTACATTTTAGAAGTAATAATTTTATGGCATAGAATTTGCTGCTGATTTTTATACTGGATCAGGATTTGGGGTGGTTTTGGCAGTCTGGCTGTTTTTAAAAATTATTATTATTATTATTATTATTTTCCAGTTTTGTTTTTTTCCCCTGCAATAGTCATGAAAAATAATTTCCCTCAATAAAACACTCCAAGGTTTCAAAATAGTTTTTGGTCCATTTCAAAACAAAAGAAAAAACCAAACAAAGTACTTTGAAATATTTTAAAGGAATGTGTAATACCTGTGCATCCAATGTATCAATAGAGTAATGGAGATTATTCCCTGGTTCAGAAATATAATTTCAAGTATTACATCCATATTTGCCAGACTACTGGCTATTCCACAATAGGTAGTAGTCTTGAAATAAAACCAGCACATATCTGAAGAATATTACTACTGGAAAAAAAATCTTTGAAACATAAACATTTCAGTAAGACCTATCAGTTTCAATGAGAAACTGTACAGTTTTGATCTGCCACACTATTTTTATGTTGTTATTTTATATAGCTGTTATGACTTTTGGAATCTAATTTTCAAAGTCTGCCTGTGGTATTCATGGTTTTTCAGCTGACTCAAAAAAATGTTGCTGATCACTTAAATATTATTAATAATTTTTTGTTGTTGTTCTTTGTATTGGCTTTAGGGAAAAGCACATGCTTTTCCATAACCATCTCTTCATATAATTAGAACATACCAAATCCAACCAGTGTTACAACAGGATGTGTAGAACTAGATGATGTATTTTGTTTTTCTCTGAAAAAATTTTATTTAACTAATATTTGTGATAAACTCATGTTAGTGGACTTTGAAGTGACAATGTTATTAAACAGAAATAAATTAATGGTGGTCATTACTACAATATCTTTTCTTTGACCTAATGACAATATATAGTCCCTTTGCAATGCTTCCTTACTAAAAAATGAAACACATGGTGAGGTAAAGAATAGTAGAATTATCTTTCTTCTGTGGGACACTTAATATTTTTATAATCAGTACTGAATTACTGCATTACTTTTTAATATGTTCTAAACTTTTTCCAGATATAAGGGTGAAATTCCACCTGTGTTGATAAATTTAAATAAATCTTGAGTATGATTTTTTTTCCAATCCTGATTGATTGGCAGAGTATATACCTGTAGTTCAAGAATCTAATCACTATTTATTATTTGGAAATTAGATATTATACTTATAAAACTATTACCTTTTAAATCTGATTTTGGTGGAAAGCAGTAAGGAGGAAAAAATGAAAGTCACCAGCCACAGAGATAGATTATATATAACCCACTTCAGTTGTGTGATGATGGTTTTCTGCTCTAAAATATGCTTTCTGTAGGATGGGTAAGGCATTATCCTTTCTGCTCACATGATTTTCAGTCAGTTTTGTCATTTATGTTCAGGTACATGAATGTGTTTCATATCACTTAAGAGAGATAGGTATTAATTTTCCCTTTTTATAATCTTCTCTATTCACAACTGTCTCTTGCTTGTTCTGATTATAGTATTTGCATATATACTAAGGAGTCTGTTCAGAACAATAAAGTAGAATTTTGTCTTCTCTGACACAGTATTCTGATAAGTTACTGAACTATGTTGGCTAACACAGTGGCAGAATCAAGACAGAGTAAACACTCAAATTTCCAAGCCACAAACAGCATAAGAAAATCTCCCTCTGCAGACATCTTAGATTGACCCAGCCAGCTGCTGAAACCTAATCCTTAGTATGAAGGAACACAAGTTTAAAAGCAAAGGGTGAAAAGTAAAAGTAAAAGGTCATATACAAAACAACATTGATGAATTGGTAAGCTAGAAATAGAGCTCATCATTTCATATGCAATTCCTGGGGCAAGATTTTGCAATATTTGAAAAGGAAAGTTCACCCAAGTAACAGGACATAATTAAGTAGCTTTATGTGGTCTGCCACCTGATAGCAAAACACTTAAGAAATTTTGAATGCAATAAAATCTACATGAATGAAGAATGCCTTCCACTGATTTGTCAGTTGTGGTGGGTACTTTGTGTGGCATGTACATGTCACTCTGCAGTAAAGCCAAAAAATGTCTGCCATTTACTGTTTATTTACCTTCTTGTCTGAATCCAAGGTGAATCCATTCTATATGACCCTTTGAGCATCTCTGGTAGTGGTGGTACTTACTGTCCATACAATACAATCTACAGTGCAGTCCTCTGTCACACTAACTTTTGGCACAGGCTGTGTTTAATCTGCTGGTAACTAAAATATATCCACTTTGTTGTTACTTACTCATAAACAATACAAAAGGCCATTGTCAAATTCATGCAATCTGCTGATTTTTTTCATTCAGATATTTTTGCTTTATACCTAGAGTTTAAAATAGAGATTTTTGTTGTTGTGCAAAAGCTTTAGTTTAAACAACAATCAACATAACATAGAAATATAAGAGAGAAAAAAATGGCTCTGCATTTAAGAGGCTGAGGTGCTTATTGAATTCTGAAGAAAGAAATTGTTATTTTTCTGTTTACATGAAGACAGCTAAATTATCACTCCCTATATATCCAAATTTTGTGTCTTTATCAACCAAACACAACAAATATATATTTGTTCATCTTTCTAATTTCAGGAGTGTGAAAAGAAGAAGGGGGAGGCATGGCAAGTAGTGAAATTGAAAGGAAATAAGACAACTTAAAGCTAGATGTTACTTCAACAAAATGCAGAACTTCTTAAAATGCAAGTAAAAGTGTAAGTATAGATTATATATTCTCTTCAAGACACTATTCCTGACACGGAACCTTTTTTAGCACATCATCTGGAAAAGATGCTGATATAAAGGCACTTGATGACTTTCTTTGTCACATTCTTTCATGCCTTATATCAGTCAATCGCATGCTTTCAAGTGGCAGCAAAACTAAAACACTGAGATAAGCAGAGGCAAAGCATGAAGAAAGCAAAAACATTAAATAATTCTGCAGTATTGTATAAATATGAGTTTGATATGTGATTTTCACTTCAAGACTTGAAAACTAAAGAGAAACATTGCTTTAAAATCACTAAGGGTGGAGTGCAGCTGTTTTCTGCCCCTTTAATACATGGGAAAAACTGTCAATACTTCCTATAAAGAGATTGCACTAGTTTGAACTAATGGCTATAGGAAACAAAATGGGGTTTTATTTCAGTTGGGTGTTAAGAAACATGTAAGTAAATAATGACTCCAGGCGCTGGTCCTAAAACAGAGCATATGGAACAAAGTCTTCTCACTGTCAGAAATTTCTTATTGTATTAGTAAACAGTATTTTACCCCAGCTTCTAGATAAATGTGTGTTCTTCAGAATAGTAAGAGGAAATCAGCAAAGAGTGATCTTTACTTGGAAGGATTTGGTAGATGCTGGAAAAGAAGAATGTAGTTACTGTCAGTACTCTCTGTTTGGACACTGATTAACCTGTATTGACATTCAAAGATAGGTAAAATGTCACAACTCAATGCAATAAAATAACAGCCAGTAAGGATAAACTTAATGGACTACATTCTCTGCTGTTTTTCTTCTAGCTGAGAGTTAAAAAAATCTACAAATCCAAGTCTGAGAACATAAAGTACATGTCTCCATCCCCAGAGTATTTTTTTCATACTCCACAAAGTAAAATTCCATTATGTTTATAATTCATTACATATGTTTTTGGTGGGTTTTTTTAAATGCTTGTGAATTACCTGCTGAATAAGATGTGTGTTTGCTTTTCCTCCTATTCCTCAAGGAAAATAAGGCAGACCCCCCAAGATGTAGGAAAATAACAGGACTGAAAATCATATTTTGGTTTCCTGTCAACAAGTTGATTAGATCATATTGCCAAAATATAAGCTGAAGTATTCTGATACTGACAAATTACTCTGGTGTTCATATCTTGAAAGTAAATATATTCATATATTCTTATATATAAAAATATTCTTATATAATGTTTTTAAAAAAATAATTTATACTTCTTGCTTC
>VZSE01014926.1:262222-317165 GCA_013398275.1 Promerops cafer
TTTTTAAAAAAAAAAAAAAAAGAAAAAAAGAAAAAAAGAAAAAAAATTAAAGATTTTTTCTGCTCTTAAATATTTTTAAAAAAGCAAACCAAATCGTCATATTCTGACAAATCCTAGAATGGTAAAAAGCTTTCTGTTTTAATACAGAATACTGGGGCAAACTAAGCCTTCACCCCAAAAAAACCCCACTAACACAGTCTTGAAGAGAAAATAGCTTTCTAGTTATCTCAGTTATGAATATTTAAAAGTCGCATATGGCAGGCTTTTTCCTAAGCCCTTACCATTGGCTTAGTTGTTCCAGTGGAATTAATGGTAAGATGCCTGTTAATTTCAATGCAAGCAAATTTAAAGCCAAGATTTTTAGTGTCATTCTTGACAGACTTGTGCAGAAGATACAAGTGAATTTTAAAATGCTGCAGTAAAAGTGTGGATTGTGATTTGGAACGAGTTGGATTGCATTTCATCAGAGTTGGTAGCGTAACAGCTGTCTTTCTGTCAGTGTAAACTGGCAGAAGCCATTTAATGCCTGTGTGTAATGAGACAGACGAAACTGTAATAGCCATAAGTGAAAACACAAGCTCACGTATTTAGGTAGAAGCTGAAATATGCAGTACCACAAGCTTTTGTAAGAAGCAGAACAGCAGTCACTGAGATGAAGTCACTGATTATATTAGAAAGAGATGACAATCTCCTACGGAACGAACGACACTGGAAGGAGCAAGTGATACACCAGATGCATGCATTGCCTCTCAGAGAAATCTGGAAAGGCTGGGAACATGGGTAGACAGCAGCCTCACTAAAATCAACAAAATAAAGGGGTACACCTTGTACCTGAGGAGAAATAAACCCATGCTGGCTTGTAAGGTTGTGCAGAGCTGTGCAGAGAAAGACCCTTTGGTCTTGGGGAACAGTAAGTTAACCTGAGTCAGCAACATACCCTGCCAGCAAAGAGGGACAACACTACCCTGACACATGAGGAAGAGTACTGCAAGCAGATCAAAAGAGGCAATCCTTCCCTAGTACTAAACTCAAATGAGACACCTCTGGGTACAGTGTTCAGTGCTGGGCTGCTTCACACAAGGGACATGGATAGACTGATGCCTTATCAAGGCTGATCTAGAACAGAGGCTAGACAGAGTGAAAGAATAAAGTAGGTATTTATTAGAAGGCCTCAATTGATACATCTCAGGCAGCACAAGAGCCCAGCCAGGGCTACACCCAAGATCAACCCAAAATGGTCACAAAATGGATGACTGGTCATGAAGTCTCTCACCTTAATAAGTTCTGGTCCATTAGCATATTGGAGTTAATTGTCCAGTTATAGCTTTAGATTATGAAGTCCCATCCTCCATGTTTTTCTCTCTTCAGTCCATATTGTTTATGCTCTTGGGCCTGAAATTTGGATGGTTGTCCTTGGTTCCAAGCTAGGAAAGGAATTATTTTGTCTACCTACGATGTGAAGAGAGCTTACCATCCCTTAATATGAAGTTCAGAACTACACACTAAAGTAGTACAGAATCTGAAAAATATTGAAGCTAAAATCTAAGGCATCGTTTCCCCCCTCCTTAGGCATCAATACCTACTGGTCATACTAAAGGGAAGGAAGGGAAGGCACAAGCAGTGGTAGTAGGGACAGGTATACTGAGAAGAGTATAGGGATGGAGTCCAGTCGTCTGTGTATAAGGTGAGAAATGCCATGGTGAAGCTGGAGCCGAACTTGACAAGGGATGCAAAGAATAGCATGTGTGTGAGCCAGAAAAAGAAGGTTAAAGAAAGTGATCCCCCTTATGAGCAAGGCAAGGAAACCGGTAAAAACAGTCACGGAGTAGGCTGAGGTACCCAACAAATTTCTTGTTTTATTCTACAATAGCAGCTTCTTTTCCCACACCTCTAGAGTGAATGGACCTCAGAACAGGGACTGGTGGCCCTCCCACTGTAGGACAAGATCAGTTTCATGGCCAGCTGAGGAACCTAAACATATACAACTCTATAAAACCTGATGAGATGCATCCCAGAATCATGGGGGAATTGGCTGATTTAGTTGTCAAGCCACTCTCCATGATACTGGAAAAGTCATGGCAGTTTGGTGAAGACCCAGATGACTGGAAATAAAAGGGAACCATTCACCTGTCTTTAGAAAGGGTAGAAGGGAGAACCCTGGGAACTACTGACCTGTCAGCCTGCCCTCTGTGCCTGGGAAGATCATGGAACAAATATTTCTAGAAGATATGCTAAGGCACATGGAGGACAGGGAGGTGATTTGAGAACTATGGATGTCATTTAGCTGAACTTCTGTAAAACCTTTGAAATGGTCCCCCACAATATCCTTCTCTCTTGAATTGAAGAGGATATGCGGACTCTTCAGTGGGTGAGAAAGTGTTCAGAAAGTGATACCCGGAGGCTAGTGGTCAGTGGCTCAATATCCAGATGGACATTAGTGAAAAGGGGTGTCCCTCTGGGATTTGAGACCAGTACTTTTTAATGTCTTCATCAATGACATAGAGATATCCAGTGAAACTCTCAGCAAATTCAAAGATGGTACCAAGCTGACCGGTGCATTTGACACATCTGAGGGACAAGAGACACATGGCAAGAAGTGGGCACATGGCAACATCACCAAGTTCTACAAGCCCAAGTGCAAGGTCCTGAACCTGGGTTGAGGCAACTCTAAGTACAAACTCAGTCTGGAGGATGAATAGATTAGGAGCAGTCCTGCCAGGAAGGAGTTGGGGGTGCTGGTGGGTGAGAGGCTGGATATGAGCCATGTATGCTCACAGGCCAGAAAGCAAATCTCATGCATCAAAAAAGCCTGGCCAGCAGGTTGAAGCAGGTGATTCTGCCCTTCTCCTCCACTATCACAAGATGCCACTTGAAATATTGTGTCCTGTGTCTCCAATACAAGACATGGACCAGTTGGAGCAAATCCAGACGAGGGCCACAAAGATAATCTGNTGAGCCATGTATGCTCACAGGCCAGAAAGCAAATCTCATGCATCAAAAAAGCCTGGCCAGCAGGTTGAAGCAGGTGATTCTGCCCTTCTCCTCCACTATCACAAGATGCCACTTGAAATATTGTGTCCTGTGTCTCCAATACAAGACATGGACCAGTTGGAGCAAATCCAGACGAGGGCCACAAAGATAATCTGAGGGCTGGAGCTCTTCTTACAGAAGATGGACAGAGCTAAGGTTGTTCAGCCTGGAGAACAGATGATTCCAGTGACCTTATAGAAGCCTCCCAAAATTTAAAGGGGACCTAAAAGAAAGCTGGAGAGGAACTTCTAAGAAGGTCCTTTAGTGACAGGATAAAAGGCAATTTTGATTTAAATTAAATATAAGAAAAAAGTATTTCACAATGAGGGTGATGAAGCACTAGCAGTGGTTGCCCAGAGATGTGGTACATGCCTCACTCCCAGAAACATTCAAGATTAGACTGACCTTTGAGAAACCTGATCTAGTCAAAGATGTCCCTGATCACTGCTAGATGACCTTTAAAAGGTCCTTTCCACCTCAAAATATTCTAGCGTTCTTTCATACTGGAGAGTCCTCTGAGGAACCATGAAGACGATGAAGTGACAAGGCAGAGAGGCTGGAAGAGCTGTAAGTGTACATCCTGGAGGAAAGGCTCAGGAGTCTCTTCAGGTATATACATATTCAGGGGACTGCATTAAGAAGAAAGAACCAAACTTCTCAGTGGTGTCCAGAGACAAGACAAGAGGCAAGTGACACAAACTGAGATATGTGAAAATAATTCTGAACAGAAGAAAAAGGGATTTCATTGTGAGGGTTATCCAACAATGGAATGGGTTTCCTCAGGAGGCTGTAGTATTCCTGTCCGTGGAGACATTGAAACCTTCCTGGATGTATCCAGGCAATGTGAAGGTGTGCTGGTCAGTATCAGTCATTCTGTGATTCTGTGATAGGTCTATCAGAAAACCAACACCAAAAAATAACTGAGAGCAGAAAGAAAGACTGAAGAATTACAAGTCATAGAATCATGGCTTCATGAATCTGACAAAAAAGGGCTTCTAAACTTTATGCTTTATAAGATATAGTTAGAGCCAGTAGGGAAGTGAATGCCGTCTGTTTCTTGGTACCTCTTGGTGGAGAAGGAAGTGGTTCGTGGAGAAGGAAGCCTTTATTCACACTTCATTGTTTTCCACCTTGTCTTGAGNTGAAGACCCAGATGACTGGAAATAAAAGGGAACCATTCACCTGTCTTTAGAAAGGGTAGAAGGGAGAACCCTGGGAACTACTGACCTGTCAGCCTGCCCTCTGTGCCTGGGAAGATCATGGAACAAATATTTCTAGAAGATATGCTAAGGCACATGGAGGACAGGGAGGTGATTTGAGAACTATGGATGTCATTTAGCTGAACTTCTGTAAAACCTTTGAAATGGTCCCCCACAATATCCTTCTCTCTTGAATTGAAGAGGATATGCGGACTCTTCAGTGGGTGAGAAAGTGTTCAGAAAGTGATACCCGGAGGCTAGTGGTCAGTGGCTCAATATCCAGATGGACATTAGTGAAAAGGGGTGTCCCTCTGGGATTTGAGACCAGTTCTTTTTAATGTCTTCATCAATGACATAGAGATATCCAGTGAAACTCTCAGCAAATTCAAAGATGGTACCAAGCTGACCGGTGCATTTGACACATCTGAGGGACAAGAGACACATGGCAAGAAGTGGGCACATGGCAACATCACCAAGTTCTACAAGCCCAAGTGCAAGGTCCTGAACCTGGGTTGAGGCAACTCTAAGTACAAACTCAGTCTGGAGGATGAATAGATTAGGAGCAGTCCTGCCAGGAAGGAGTTGGGGGTGCTGGTGGGTGAGAGGCTGGATATGAGCCATGTATGCTCACAGGCCAGAAAGCAAATCTCATGCATCAAAAAAGCCTGGCCAGCAGGTTGAAGCAGGTGATTCTGCCCTTCTCCTCCACTATCACAAGATGCCACTTGAAATATTGTGTCCTGTGTCTCCAATACAAGACATGGACCAGTTGGAGCAAATCCAGACGAGGGCCACAAAGATAATCTGAGGGCTGGAGCTCTTCTTACAGAAGATGGACAGAGCTAAGGTTGTTCAGCCTGGAGAACAGATGATTCCAGTGACCTTATAGAAGCCTCCCAAAATTTAAAGGGGACCTAAAAGAAAGCTGGAGAGGAACTTCTAAGAAGGTCCTTTAGTGACAGGATAAAAGGCAATTTTGATTTAAATTAAATATAAGAAAAAAGTATTTCACAATGAGGGTGATGAAGCACTAGCAGTGGTTGCCCAGAGATGTGGTACATGCCTCACTCCCAGAAACATTCAAGATTAGACTGACCTTTGAGAAACCTGATCTAGTCAAAGATGTCCCTGATCACTGCTAGATGACCTTTAAAAGGTCCTTTCCACCTCAAAATATTCTAGCGTTCTTTCATACTGGAGAGTCCTCTGAGGAACCATGAAGACGATGAAGTGACAAGGCAGAGAGGCTGGAAGAGCTGTAAGTGTACATCCTGGAGGAAAGGCTCAGGAGTCTCTTCAGGTATATACATATTCAGGGGACTGCATTAAGAAGAAAGAACCAAACTTCTCAGTGGTGTCCAGAGACAAGACAAGAGGCAAGTGACACAAACTGAGATATGTGAAAATAATTCTGAACAGAAGAAAAAGGGATTTCATTGTGAGGGTTATCCAACAATGGAATGGGTTTCCTCAGGAGGCTGTAGTATTCCTGTCCGTGGAGACATTGAAACCTTCCTGGATGTATCCAGGCAATGTGAAGGTGTGCTGGTCAGTATCAGTCATTCTGTGATTCTGTGATAGGTCTATCAGAAAACCAACACCAAAAAATAACTGAGAGCAGAAAGAAAGACTGAAGAATTACAAGTCATAGAATCATGGCTTCATGAATCTGACAAAAAAGGGCTTCTAAACTTTATGCTTTATAAGATATAGTTAGAGCCAGTAGGGAAGTGAATGCCGTCTGTTTCTTGGTACCTCTTGGTGGAGAAGGAAGTGGTTCGTGGAGAAGGAAGCCTTTATTCACACTTCATTGTTTTCCACCTTGTCTTGAGGCAGACGTACATATTCCATCAGAATACTGTTTTACTAGAAACAGAAAATGCACAAGCCTAAAGGAATACCTCAGATCAATGAGTGATAACAATATTTCGTTTGTGTCAAAATATTAAACGAAATGGAGAGTTTGGCCAGATCAAAACATGTTTGATTTATCTTCATTTGCTCAGCTAACTTTCAGACTACTGCAGCCATGTTTGCTGGGTCAGAGCTACAATAAGCTTTCTTAGAAACATGCAAAGTTACATATTTTCTTTTTATTCCTTATTTCAAAATTTTCATGCTTTGCTTTCTCATTTCTTGATTTGTATAGGCACCTGAGATGCAGAAAAGTACGGGAAGAAAGCAAAATGGAGAACATTACAGACGAGCAGATGATCAGTAAGCATTTGCTATAAAAGCATAGGATATCTAGAATTTTATACTATGCTGGCAGACCAGTGAAGTGTTTTGCAATAGAAATCTGGAGAATTTAAAATATGCATTTAAGATATAGTTGTAATTTCTCTTTATGGTGTTTACCAGAAGCTTACTTTTGATTAATTTCAGAGAAACATTTGGCAATCACAGTATTGGTAAAAAGGGCTGCTTTGTTTACCTTTAGCAAATACTATACCGACATGTAGTTGTAATAGCTTGATAATAAGCAGTAATTTGTTGTAAATATTTTGATGACATCTGTCAGCCTTACATTTATTTTTGAAAAAACACCATGGAAATTACCTCCTCAATTCAATAATACTATATCAATTTTAAAAATAGAGGTCATAGCTTTATTTACACTAGTTGATACTTCAGTCTGTTCACATTATAAGGAGATGAGCAACCTATTCTTATCCCACATTCAACAAACAGTACATTGGTATTTAAGAAATATCTCAGCCCAGCAGGGTAATCTCTAGTTTCTCATGATTTTTCTTTTCTTTGAATGCTCTGTTTATGTAAGACATTTCAGTTGGTACCTTATAGACCAACCAAACACTAGCATGGGGGACCAATTTAAAACTGTATAAAGTTTATGTAGGAAGATTTTTTTTTTTTCAGACCACCAGCCACTGATGCCATCTTCAGGTGGTCGGAACATTTTTATTTTATTTTGATATAAAGTATTTTTTACAGTTGATGAAGGCAGAGACTATAAATATAATTCAATTAAAATGCAGAAATGCAGGCAATATTTTTAAAATTTTAAATTTCATTATGCTTTTGGGGTAGAAATACTATGAAAAATACTGTGTGAGTTCCGATGCTGAAAAGGCATCTTTGATAGGTTTATTTTCCTCTGTCTTCTAATCTTTTCACCTCCCCTAGGCAGTCAATTCTATTGGTTTTCTATAAAATGTGTAAAAAATATCCAGTTGCTCCAAACTGCTAAGATTTTTCCCTTTACAAATATGGTATATTAAGTCCATGAAATGCTTTTCCTATATGCAGTTTGAATTTTTAAATTCTTCTATAAATCCACAGACAATGACGCAGCCTTCAGTATAAATTATAATGAATATGGACTTTCTTTGTGAGGCAAAATAATCACCATCACAGGGCTGCTAAAAGAAGATGTCAGCATCTTCAAATCACTAGGGGTTTGTCCTTTGCTGTAAAGTAAGAACAATGCTATGCCAGAGCTTTGAAGGAAGCTCTGCATAAGGAAAGGGAAATGCTTGAAAATGTTACTAAACTGTTGTGCAAATCCACCAGGGAAAACGGTCTTCTGCCACAAATAATTTTCAGCAGATATCTCTCAAAGCTTTTTTCTGTCTCATAGGCTGCTGATCAGTAAGGAGAGAAGACACCTGAACACAAGGTGATTTAGGTCTTGTGTTTGACATCATGCATCTTTTATTCAACCAAATAAGTAGTGAAATACCCAGCAGCAAACTTTCCTATATCACATTTCAATATATCAGACAACAGTCATGCCATTGTTGTTTTCATTTCATTAAGCTGCTTTCAGAGAGAGAAAGCCCAGTCTTTCAAATGCAACTGTCAATGTGCGTTTCCCCTGCAAGAGAAGTAAAGTTCTACTTATTATTTATTATTGAAAACTCACTGGGTGAGATAAACCATTAATTACCTTGTCAGTGTTTCTTTCAAAGGTATCTTATATTTGGTTGGTCATAGTATACATAGTTTAATACTGTCAAACACATCCCCCAAAACAAACTTAGTGGAAGCAAAAAACCTATAGTGAACAGTTAATAAAATAACTTGAAGCAGTGGGATAGACAGGGGTTTCAGTCTCCTCACACATACATGTATCCATTTGTCATTCATTCTTCTTGTCTGCCTAATATCTTTTAATCCTTTAAGGCCTCACATCCCCATATCCCACCAAATACTGTCGTTTTCAAGTTCATCTGTTTTATGATACTTAAAAGCTCCTTGACATGATGTGGTTTGATTAATGGCTGGCAGTATTCTAAAATTATGTTGCAAAGGGGTACCCAATGGTAATCACTGGAATCAAGAGTCTATGTGGTCCTATTTCAGTTGAGCTGTCAATACAGAAATCACCAATGAGTAAAGTGTTTAATTATAACTTGGGGAATTCATTTCATGTTATACAGTGATTTTGACTTCGTATAGATGGCATTTTTCAAACCACATGCCTTGCAAAATGGACATAATTCTCTCCAGCTTGGATGTTTATATGTGGTTTCATTGTTTTTTAAATTAGTTTCCAGTTTTGGCAGCAAGAAAATAATCTGTTTATATTACATAATAATTTATAAATGGAGTGTCACGATGAGATACCTAAAATTTGAAACTTGCAGCATGACACATAGTTGTTGTCTTGTCTCTTGATATATAAATGCATTTTACTCTATTTTAAAAGGCAGTAATCTTACTATTTCATTATGCATTCATTCACATGATTAGAAAACATCTTGAGTATTTAGGGTGTCATTGAGTTTGCAACAATCAGGCAGGAGTACCTGAGAAAGTATGTCATAGAATAAACCCTGTAACACTTATAATATGAAAAAAACTAGACAAACTTCATGTCCAAAAGGATTTTTCCCTTATTTCTGAACCTGTATCATCACTGTATCATCAGTGACTTTAGTCCCAGATGTATATGTGTACAGTACACGTAGCTTTTGAAAGAGAATTAAGAGAAATGTAAGCCTCGGAGACCTATTATTTGAAAATAAAAAATTTTCATGTGGTTGTCAGATGTAGATGTAATTCCATGTTGCAAACAAACCACATAAAAAAACCACACTAGAGATAACTTTTCTGTAATATGGAATCATGGAAAAATATACATCAGAAATTATTTCTGGTGGTCATCTGGTCCAGTGCTCAAAGAGAGCATCACTCGATCCAGTTTTTAAGAACATTTCTCCCATTGATTTTTGCATAAAATCAAATATGGCTGTTGCAAAGCTGTTATGACTAACCTCTTCAAATCTCTACTACCCATAATGTGTAAATAATTTATTTTTTATACCTAGGTGCAAAACCTCACTTTTGTATGTCCTCTCTTCTTGTTTCACTGTACAGCTCTGAGTTCATAGAATCAAAGAATCACAGAATGTGTTGAGTTGGAAAGGACCTAAATAATCATCTAGTTCCAATACTCCTGGCATAGGCAGGTAAATCTTTTACTAGATCACAGCCTCATTGAACCCAGCCTTGAACACCTACAGAAACTGAGAGTCCACAATTTGTCTGGGCAATCTGCTCTAATGCTTCCCCACACTCACAGTAAAGAATTTCTTAACATCTAATCTAAAACTACTCTCTTTCACTTTAAAAATAATTCCCCTTCTCCTGTCATTACATGTCCTTGTGAAGTTTATCTCCATCTTTCTTGTAGGCTCACTCCAAATACCAGAAGGCATAATTAGGTCATCCTGGAGCCTTCTCTTTTCCAGGCTGAACAATCACACTTCTCTTAGCCTTTCTTTCTATGAGAGGAGATCCACGCTTCTAATCATATTTGGTGGCCTCCTCTGGACTCACTCCAACAGTTCCATGCCCTTCCTGTGCTGGGCACCACAGAGCTGATGCAGCACTGCAGGTGGGGTCTCAGGAGAGTGGAGCAGAGGGGCAAATCCCTCCCATCTCCCTGCTGGCCATGCTTCTTTGGATGAAGCCCAGGACACGTTTGGCTTCTGGGCTGTGAGTGCTCATGTCCAGCCACCAGCACCCTTATGACCTTCTCATGAGCACTGCTCTCAATCTGTTGATCTCCCAGTCTTTATCAAAACCATGGGTTGCCCCAACCGAGGCACAGGACCTTGCATTTGGTCTTTGTAAATTGTCTGACATTCTCATGGTCCAACTCCTAAAGCTTGTCCAGGTCCCTTTGAATGGCATCCTATCTTCAGATGTGTCAACCATACAACTCAGCTTGGTGTCATCTGCAAATTTGCTGAGGGTGCACTTAAACCCACTGTCTGTGTCATTAAAAAATATGTTGAAAAGTATTTTTCTCAAAGCAGACCCCTGTGGGACACCACCTGTTAGTGATCTCCATTTAGACAGTGAGCCATTGACCCTCCGGGTATCACTTTCTGAACACTTTCTCACCCACTGAACAGCCCACCCATCAAATGCATATCTCTTCAATTCAAGAGAGAAGGATATTGTGGGGGACCATTTCAAAGGTTTTACAGAAGTTCAGATAAATGACATCCATAGTTCTCAAATCACCTCCCTGTCCTCCATGTACCTTAGCATATCTTCTAGAAGTATCTGTTCCATGATCTTCCCAGGCACAGAGGGCAGGCTGACAGGTCAGTAGTTCCCAGGGTTCTCCCTTCTACCCTTTCTAAAGACAGGTGAATGGTTCCCTTTTATTTCCAGTCACCTGGGTCTTCACCAAACTGCCATGACTTTTCCAATATCATGGAGAGTGGCTTGGCAAATAGTTCAGCCAATTCCCCCATGATTCTGGGATGCATCTCATCAGGTGTCATAGACTTAGATACATTCAGGTTCTCCAGGTGGTCAGGAACCTGACTTATTCCCAGCAGCAAAAACGCTGGTCCTGTAGTCCCCATTCTGCTCTTCACCTGCTTGATAAGTGTGGAAAGAGAGGTTATCTTCTCTCTACTTTCACATTTGATACCTGCAGATAGCAATGCTTCCTGTCACCCTTCCTTTTCCTAAACAATGAACACATACAGATCTTGCAGTCTTCTCCTTGAATGTCCAGTGCTCCAGTCCTGATTCCTTCAGTGGCCTCTGAGGGACACACACCATTATGTCAATGTCTGTGTCATGGAGGGGAAATCCAGCCAGGGCGGGATCCCTTCCCAGACCTGCTGATTCCATCCC
Source organism: Promerops cafer (assembly GCA_013398275.1). Classification (NCBI taxonomy): domain Eukaryota; kingdom Metazoa; phylum Chordata; class Aves; order Passeriformes; family Nectariniidae; genus Promerops; species Promerops cafer. The sequence goes on from VZSE01014926.1 coordinate 273,577, forward strand.
TGCTTGTGCAGCCCCAGAGAGAAGGCTACATTCCTGCATGGGGGCACTGCCAACCTGCTGTCCTCAGAGCTAGTTCTGCAGAACTGCTCCCATCCTGCTGCAGGGCTTTGTCTGTCCCAGGGGCTGGGCTTTGTTTGCTTTTGCTTTAGGTGATTTTCATGCAGTTCCTTCTGCTTGCTTCTCCAGCCTTTCTGTGCCCATCTGCATATTAGCTGTGTCCTCGAGTGTATTGACCAGTTTTCCAGACTAGGTATCATCCACATTTGCTGAGGTTGCAGTTTATCCAACCATCTAGGTTGTAATTAAGACAATGAAAAAAATAATTAAATAGCAGTGAAACAATACTGATCCCAGATCAGTTATGTGACAGAATCCCATTGTAACTGGCCTCCAGCTGGACTGTGCCACTGTTCGTAGACCTTTGATCCTCACAGTCTTGCCAATTCTCAATTCACATCACACTCTATTTCACCTAATGATACCTCAGCACTTTACTTAAAAGTTACTGTGTGATACTACATTGAATACATTAAATACTGTAGGATGCTACATTTTTTAAGCCCTTCATTTTCTGAGAGAAAACAATAAGTTAAGCTAAAATTTTAAAAAATCATGACATAGAATGAACTTCTAGGTATCTTTATAAGGAGTCCCGTGAAGGACATTTAATATCAATAGCATAGTAATTATAGACATTTATGGTTTGTTCTGTTTTTTTTTAGTTTTTTGGGTTTTTTAAACTTTTGAGGTGATTTCTTGTCCTTTATGTACCAGAAGCTATTTCTATTTCTCTGAATTCATCATCTTTGTGCCTTGTGATTGACTTAGCTATTCCAGAAAGATATTTTCTGAAAGATAGACATCAAAAAGAGAACTCTGTATTGTCATGATAGCCTTGCAGTGCTGACAATGACTAAGGGTGTTTCCCTTTTTGACCTTAATATTCCATTTGCCTCAGTTTTCTGTCTGTTAGATTTAGACAAAAATTTCCTTCATCACAGAGTAATTACAAAGTAGACAGAAATACTTATGAAGAGAATATGTAGCTATTAATACAAAATCTAGTAATTTCAAAATTTCATTGGCAAAACAAGCGTTCTTCTAGAAATTGTGATTAACTTTGTATTCTCCAGCTGAAGTATTACTGCTCACAGATTGTATTCATCTATATCATAACTCTATATAAACTTTTGTGAAAGATGGTATTCTGAAAAATATCTAAACAATTGGATTCATTAAAACAGCTTTGTGAGGGCAGCAACCAAACTTCCTGACCCTTGCAGTAATACCTTCTTTGAAAACAACCTGTTAAGTACAGGGACACATAAAGCGAGAAAACTTCATGGCAAATTTAACTGGAAAGTAATTGTTTTCTACATGGATAGAATTGTTCAGTAATCCTTTATGAAATTTCAAAGTAAATCTAACACATTCACTAAGCTAGTTCTGAATGACAGAACTTAAGTGCACTGCACATGGACAGAGCTACGGCTATCTAACACTAAACCAATGTTCGTGGAAGATGTGAAAATAATTATATGTTCTGCCTGAGCTACTAAGTGGAGAAACATTCTGTCTCAGGCTTCTGTAAAGCATGTCAATTTCCAGTTTCCATATTTCCATTTTCAGTGCACAACCTGTTTGAAAACGCAGTGATTTGAAAACAATGTCTGCTAACAAGGCATCCTGAAAACTGAGCAGATTTAAAATTCTCCAGTGGAAAATGATTACTGGTGGAAAAAGACCATTCATTTCCTCTGAAGTTACAGCAAGGAACTGAAAAAGGGAACATTTTAATGAGTCTCTATCTTGCTAATTGCACGCTTTATGTAGGCATTGTACCATTTGCATAGATATTTGCTCTGAGCAAGAGAAAGTTTTATGTTTAATATGATCCATACACTTTTCCATTAGGCCTCCATTCTTATGGGACAGTGCTTCATTCACTCTAAACATATCAATTTCCTTTTTAAAGGAAATTATTTTAATACCTCAAAAAAAGGTATTGTATCTTATTTGTAGAATAACCTGAAAGATATGTTTAAGAGATGTTAAGTTTAAGATACAGAGTGCTCAGTTTATCTGGGGAAAGAGTTCTTAAAAATTTTTACCTATTACAAATCAATATGGTCAGTTACAAAGGCACATCCTTCTGTCTATTTTCAGTGAAGCCACACTTTTCGTATCTGTCTAGCCAACAAGAACATACTGTGCTGCACAGGGCTGGGGCAAACACCTTTCAACTTTCAGTTTTAGCATTATCCAAATTTTGTATTGCACACTATTTGTCTCCTTTGCTCCTAAAAATGATTTATTTTTCATTATTTTCTATTTTATTGGTGATACAAAATACATAGTAAATTAACAATATTCCTTTTGTACATACAGTGTCAGTATTTAACTTGCTAGTCAATATCTAGCTTGTCTTATTGACCTTTCACTGGAGATTGTCACAGTTATGGCATGAATATATACATTAAAGGGATGAGAGATATTACTTAGTCTCTGAATAAGACAACAGAAGCTGACTTTGCACTGTACAGAGCAAGATGCCCAGTCTGTCTTTATTCAGAGCAGGTCTCTGAAGAGCAGGTCTCTGGCAGTACTAGCTAGAGGACTAACGTGGGTCCTTGCTAGAATATCTGCATATCTTCATTTTCCTTCTATTTTAAATTTTTGTTATAGTAAAAAAAAAGTACAAGTAAACTTTTGCTCTTCAGTTCTATAATTAATGTTACTTCTGAGTGGTAATTAATCTGAGAAATAATCTTACAGTACAGTTGGTTTATGTGGTGTTTAAAGACTATGAGAAGAGGAAAGGAAGAACCTGGATCAGAGTAAACATTCCTCATCTGTTTCTTGAATGTGAGGAGCACCTATTTCATTCCCTGGAATGTAAAATGAGTCCAATCTCTGGTAAACCCCATCTCTGGTAAGCAGTCAATAACTTGATCCAATAAGCAGTGTTTCTTCTGGCTCTTCATTGTTGTTCTGTTGTTTACTGAAGAGTAAAAATTCCACTGTTTATACTGTCTTCATATATTCAACCTTATCTACACGTGTCATGCTTTAACCTTAGCCAGAAGCCAAGCCCCATGCAGACACTTTCTCACTCCTCCACCAGTGAGACAGAATCGGAGCAGTAAAAGGTAGAAAACCCATGGTTTGAGATAAAGACAGATTAATAGGGAAAGCAAAAGCTGCACAAACAAGCCAAACAAAACAAGGAATTAATTCACTGCTTCCCATGGGCAGGAAGGTGTTCAGCCATCTCCAGGAGAGCAGGGCCACATGATGCCAGTTTTCTTACATCTAGCCAACAAGAACATCTTATGTTGCACAGGGCTGGGGCAAATAGCTTTCTACTTTCAGTTTTAGCATTATTCAATTTTTCTATTACACACTATTTGTCTCCTGTGCTCCTAAAAATAACTTGGGAAGTCAGAAATTTCATCAGTCCAAATGTTCCCCCCCTTTCTCCTTCTTTTCCCTACTTTATATACTTAGCATGATGTCATATAGTCTGGAAGTACTTTGGTTGGTTGTGGTCACCTGTCCAGACTGTGTCTCCTTCCCATTTCTCATGCATTCCCAGTTTCTTCATTAGTGTGGCAGTACAAAAAACCAGAAAAGGCCTTGGCTCGTTTCAGAGAAAGGCTCTGCTCAGAGAAAATAAAAATATCTCTGTTATCATTACTGTGTTCAGCACAAACTGAAAAACATACACTCATACTGGCTAGTGTGAAGAAAATTAACTCTACTGCAACCAAAAACAGCACAACATGAGAGCAAAAAATGAGATAATTGTGACTGTAATGTCACAACTGTATTCTCTAGGTGAACAGTTTGTTTATTTCTCTCAGTGATATTTGCAAAGTCTGAAACGTGACTTTTAAAGCTCTGTAATTTCTTGTAGAAGTCTATCAGCTTCCCTCTCCCCTCACCTTAATTTTCATTATCCCTCATAAATTGTCTTTAATTAATACTGATGTCAAACCCCACAATGTTCCTGGTAACATTCTGTACAGACAAGAAAGGAAAAGAGATAAAGAGAAGATTTCTGAATTGTAAAAAACTTTCTTGGCTAACAGTATAGCATTATAAAAACCCACATAGTCCATGGTAGCTTAAAGGTAATGGATTTAGACCTTTGGACTACATGAGAAATTGAACAGAATAACTATTGTAGAATATATTGGCTTTTAATTGCTATGCCAATCAATAAAAACATTTTAACTTCTTGTTCAGGTGGGTTTAAAGTTGTCTCTTAATATCTTATATTGCAAGGTTACTTCTGTAAATTGATTAAAAGTATTAAAGGCCTTCATGAATAAGCAATATTTCTTTTTTCTTTTTTTGGTCTCCCAATGCAGCAGTAATTTTCTGCATGAAACAGTAATTGTTGAAATTCAAATTATTACAGGATGATATGGGTTTATGAAGAACCTTCATTTTTAGATATTTTTATTTGTCTTAAGCTGATTCTCTGTTTGAGAATGGTGTGTCCATTCACTGGTTTTAGCCATTTTACACTTTCTGTTTTGTTTTGAACTTATGGATTCTCTTCCTATGTAGCAGGGCCCTAAGCCAAATGAATTTTTTGGCCTTGATGAGTATTTTCTTTAATTTGGTTGGCTAATATGAAATCCTGTTGGCCCCATGGAACCTTTCTGTGCACTTCCACTTGGTCTGGGATTTGCATTCTGAGCTGCAACAGGGGAATAGCCTGTCCTTCTCCTGCCTGGAACTGCTCTTTTCTCACTTGGTCTGGCAAAATGCTCATCACCCTTCAGCCTCATGGAAAGTAACAACCGTTTTAGAGTAAGCTCCATGGCATAATGTCTTTATTAAAGAAAAAAAGAGTAAAGAAAGAAACAATAAAATATAGACTTGTCACTCTCTACTACTTGCTGGGTACATTACATGGTTTGTATAAAGTTTTCATACTGAAAGCTTCCCTTCAGCCCTTGTGTGTGCATTACTCTAAAATCATGCCATAAATTATTTTATGAGGTTTGGCATGCCACAGAATGCACCCATGCACTCCTTTGCAAGTCCTAATTAGTTGTATTTTTTCCCAGAGATTGGGAGCTACTGTACTTACTGTTCATCAACAGTAATAATGTACATGCACTATATTAAATAATATTTTCTTAAATTTATAGCCATGTAGTATAACATATTTACTTCATAGGAAGGTTTGTTTTTGTCTGACAGCTAGTGCAGTAATTAAATCCACTTGACACGAGTAAGCAGTTTATTTTCATGTTTCACTAAACAAGTTTAATAATAATTGCGTGTACTGTGCAATTTCAGAAGACTTTTATTTCCCTTGTGTATCTTTTCAACATGATATTTGTTTGAAATGGTTTACTGTGCATTATTTAAGGGCCAGTAAGCACTAAAAATTCTTGAGTTATATAAAAAAAAAAGGTAATTCCTCTGTCAGCAATACATTTATTTGAGAACTTTCACAGTACAAAATTTTATGAATTGACATATAGTAAACAGAGTTTGGCTCTAAGAGATTGACAGTTACTCACATACTGGTACACAATGATTTTTTTTTCCTTTTTTTTTTCCATGTGGTTGTGGGAACAATCAGTAACATTAACCAATCTTCTTCCTAATGTTTGAATCACAATTACAATGCATTTTAATAACAAAACACCCAAAACTCCTGTATGTCTATGTTATTAGAGGAATAGAATGCATAAGGAAACAAACAAAAAACCAACAAAACAACAACAAAAAAACAAAAAACCCCAAACAAAAACAAAGAAAACAAAGTCAAAATCGAAACAAAACAAATTGAAAAAAAAACCAACCAAAAAACAAGCAAACAAAAAAAAAACAAAACAAAAACCAACCAACCAACAAAACAAACACCACAAAAGAAAACCCCCACACATGCCACAAACACCAAACCCCTACAATCTTCATTTTTGTTAGGGATTTTGTAAGTAAAAGACATGGATCTTTATGAGACTGTGTAATATTAAATTCAAAAGACTGACTGGACAATGCTTCTGAGTACTCTTTCAAATGTTACTGTCTACAAATGGAATTGAGTACTGGAACAGGTATTTCTGGTACAGAAAAATTCTTAAAATGTCTGACCTGCATTACAAAGAAAATTCAAGGTAACATGCATGGCATGTATATGAGACCTAAAATGATAGCCATGCTGAATGTTTGGGTCCTAACAGTAGTCTATTAAAATTAACATCCGTGTTCATGATCACTTGATCATGAAGAAAAGACAGCACTGTCAGCTAAGCAACAAATAGCCAGGTCCAAATAGTGGCATAAAATTAGTTAAAAATATATACATCTGTATGTTTCATGACACCTGATCAGGATATTCTAACAGGAGCTGTTTCAACATTCTGAAAATGATTAAGCCTTCTCAAATGTTTTTTTCCTGGAAGAGTGCACTGGTCTCAATCAAGACATCTGTCAGTCCTTTCTGATTAAATATTATAAAGTTTCATTTCTTATGTGAGTTTACATTGTTACTGCACACTTGAGGGCTGTTACACTTAACTTTTTTTATTTTCCTGTTCAATGACTGGTTTTTCCATAAATGTAGCTGAGTTTCACCTTTTGCGAGTAATAGCATACAGTGCAACTGATTACTGACAAAGCTAATAAATTAAAAAGAAACTTATACCTGTGGGTAATTAAATTAGACTTGATGAAAGTTGTAGAGATTAATGCATGCAATCAAACTATGTGCCTTAATCACTTCCACTGTCAGCTATAATTTATGGCAGAGCATCTTTACAACAATTCACTTTGTCTAAACTTTAAAGGCATGCATATGCAGAAAGAAATGATATTGCAATCTGAGTTGATATCTAGTGCCTTTTGATAGATTCAACAGCAAAAAAACTTAGCCTTTTTTACCACGATCAAGCAATACTGAAATTGTCTATTTAAGCATTCATCACCTAAATCTACACAAACAAACTTGACAAGGGTCCTGAACTAGTAGGACATCTAGAGAGATTGAAGCACAGATGTCTGGCATGAAACCTTTTAGAAATCAGACATTCAATTCACAACACTTTCTATGCAGTGCTATTTACTTACTGACTTTTCTTTCTGCAGTTTTGTTCAATCTAACTTTAAAATTAACAGTCATGATTGCTGTACACATAATTCTGCCAGAAAAATTAAAAAAAAAAAAATGTTGATGGGGGGCATAAAAATGACAGAAAAGGAAATTCCAGTCTGCTACAGTTAAAACACCTTAATTTCAAAAAATCTTTTAACTGAGAGGGCATTTTAGACACCAACAAAGAATGCAGTTAATTTGTTGAAATACGCATGCAGGGTTCCATAATTTTACACAAATGGATTTATACATAAATGCTGCAACTGTTTTGCTACAACTGCTGTTGAAAGAGATCAAATAATTTATCAGAATTTTTTAATATACACATTTATGAGAATGAAGTAAATAATCTGCAACATTTTTTAACTGGAAGACCAAGGAGAATAAGATGTATCTTCACAATTTTGTGACAAAAATATTCATCACTGTAAACAGACTGATGCAGAATAGAATTTGTATACTGATGCATTTGAAAACTGAGACCTGGACACACAAAAGTTTTGAGGCAACTGATTCACACAGTGGCTGAGACATTTGTTTCACAAATTGTGGCAAAGTAATATACCTTAAAAAAACAGATTTAAATTGCAAATTCTATTTTCATGTGGATGTTTACTGCAGGGGATGCTTAAATTCAGGATAGAAACAGGATTTTAAACACACATTTTTCTTTCCTTGAAGTTATATCCTTCACTGAATGCACTGACTTTCTTCATAGGCATGGCTTTTCTCCATTATCTCTAAAGAAAGCCTATAGACATCTGTGATCTCTGCTTCTTTGTCTTAGTATTTCAGATTTAAAGTTATTGCATCTTTGCTGTACCAACAGGTACAACCATCTCACTGAATCTGACCCTAGATTTGTACTAAACCTTACTTAAAACTTAAAGTTTCCTATTTCAGAATTTTTGCTTAAGGAATTGTGGTGGGTTGACCTTGGCTGGAGGGCAAATATCCTTTAAACTGCTCTATCATCCCCCATCCTCAGCTGGACAAGGGAGAGAAAATAAAACACAAATGTCACAATAAGGACAGGGAATGATCATTCACCAGTTACTGTCACAAGCAAAACAGACTTGACTTGCAAAAATTAATTAAATTTGTTGCCAGAATAGGGTAATTAGAAGTAAAAACAAATCTAAAAACATATTCCTCCCCTCCCCATCCCTTCTTCTCAAGCTCAACTTCACTCTCAATTTCCCTATTCCTTTTTCTACAGTGGCACAGGGGGATAGGCAATGGAGATTTTGGTCAGTTCATTGTCCCTGGTGCTTCTTCTCCCTCACATTCTTCCCCTTCTCCTGTGCAGGTTCTACCTATGGCAGGCATTCCATAGGTAGAATTGCTTTAGAGTCTCTTTCCACAGGATGCAGTCCTTCGGGAACAGAGTGCTTCAGTGTGAACCCCCTGCAGAGTCACAAGTCCTGCCAGCAAACCTTCTCCAGTGTGGTCCTTCCACGGGGTAACGCCTGTTCTGTTGCTCCAGCATGGGGTTCCTCCACAGGCTGCAGGTGCATATCTGCTCCTGCATGGACCTCCATGGGTGCAGGAGGGGCATCCTTCCTCACCACGGTCTTCAGCACAGGGGAATCTTCAGCACAGCTGCAGGTGAATCTCAGCTCCAGTGCCTGGGGCACCTCTTCCCTCCTTCTGCACTTCTCTCCTTTGTGTCTGTAGAGCTTTCTCTCACATATTCTCACCTCATTTCCAGCTGCTGCTTCACAGCAATTTTTCCCCCTTCTTAAATCATATTATTGCAGCGGTGTTGCCATCGCCACTGACAGTTTATCCTTGGCTAGTCATGGGTCCCTCTTGGAGCCAGCCAGCATCGTCTGTGACAGACATAGTGCAAGCTTTTGGCATCTTCCCACAAAAGCCACCTCTGCAGCTCCTTGCCACCAAAACCTTGCCATGAAAATGCAATACAGCCATCAATGCAGTCTGAAAGCAGGGAGATTTGATGTTCAGTAAAAGGCTAAATGTATATTTCTTCCTTAGTCTAAACATCAGTTCTAAGCCCAAATGATCACTTCCTGGAAAGACTTCAGTATGATTTCAGCTCATTTGTAAATGCTATTAATCCATTAACACAAAGTACAGCATAATTTGACATTTAATGTTGCAAGGATATGCTTTCCCAGAAACCTGGATGGGTCTACTTAGTTTTGATGGAACAGATTCAGTACTAGATTCAGTACTTTTAGTTGAGGGGAAAGATGATTCTTGGAGGTTCATTTGCTGAAGTAGTGTCAACTGTAAGCCATCCCTTATATCCATTTCAACTCAGCCAGAAAAATTCTGTCCTTTGGGAATTCAGACATTTTGAAAACCGGACCTCTTATCTGTTTGTTAATTTTTTTTTATACTGGAACTCAGGAATTCTTTAGTATCTTCTTATCGTCATGACCCATTTAAACATATGTTGCATTTTATTTTTATTTGATTAAGAACTTTGGAAAGATTTTTTAATGCTATAAAAGTTATTTTAATGTGGTCATGAGATATGAAATACACAAAAAAATAAGTGTGTAGTGTGAAATAACATGTTCAAACATTATGGATCTCTGAGATCTCAACCAATAATGCTTTATTTCACATTGTTGCTGTTAGGATACATCTCAAGGCTGTAAAATAAAATTAGATCAATTTTCCTAATACAAACCTCTGCATTTGAGTAACAATATGGCTTATACATTTATGCCCATTCATGAAATAATATTTATGTTATCCCAAAATATATTAAAGATTGCACTGTTCTCTTAATGAATTTTGTGTATGAAAAGAAATGGTCTGATTAATCACAGCATTGCAGATTTTATTTGGCAAACCCCTCTCTGACATGAATATGCAGTTGTGCACTTTGTGCTGAGTGTGGCTGCTCTTATCACTGCTGGGACCATCTAGTATCTCAGAGCTGTCATAGCACAGAGGTTACTTGAGATAAATCACTTAACAGCAGCTGCAGGCCCTTCCAAAGTAACAGATTAGATACAGTACATGCAGGGTAATGCAGAGTGAAGCAGACTGACTGAATATTCTGGAATCTAAATCACCACCATCCTCCTCCCCAGTTAAGGCTCAGACCTGGCAAAGTGTCATAGAAACTGGTGAAGATCATTCTTCAGTAAGGTCAATGTAGTCTGGAATAAGAATATATTGAGCCAGCATAGCAAATACAATGGCATCGTGGACATTTTTTGCTGCTGTTTTCCTTTTCTGACAGGTTAATTCTTTATCCTGCTTTCACTGTTACACCAATATAGCTGAAGACCCTTTCCTGTGCACAGTATTGCTCTCTAGAAGGGAGTAATTGCCACAGGAGAAACCCAAACTGAATTGTGAATAAGCCTTTGATAGCTCAAGTCCAGAATACAGTTAATTTTATGCAATGCATAATTATTTCATTGCTGGACTGAGATGAATGAAAGAAAGCTTTATTCAAATAAAATTTACAGACATTGAAGTCAAGTTTCAGCTTTACCAATGATTTACCAAGGAAGAGTAGATCATAATACATAAGGTTTTGTTTAGAAACAGATACCTCTGCCTAACAATGGGGTACCGGCATCACTCCCTTCTTGTAAACAAAATCAAGAGAATTTGTCAGTACCCTACCTTGCAAGTCCTTTGATTCTTTTATGGGTTACAGGATGTGTTCTAGTAAGAATGCAGTATATTTGTGTGGAGGGGCGGTGAGAGAGCATCTGGGTGGTACTTAGTTGCCAGCTGGGCTTAGACCATGACAACATGTTACCGAGACATTTGGATAGATAGAAATATAGTTTGATTTCTGTGAAATATATAGTTAAGTTTATAATTGCCAGTACATTCTCAGAAGTAGAAAGAAAACAGCAATAATTTTGTCTTGGTCACCAGTCAACACCAAATACCATGAGACATTTTTTATTTAACTTCTTTAAAACTTGCCTTTCACTTGCACTGAAAGAACAAACTAAATTTTTGAAACATTTTATATACCCTATTTTCAAAGGGAAATTGTTGTTTATTTACATTTGTTCTTTATTAAAATTTTCCTAATATAGAGGAGAAGGGTAAATTCTTCAATTTATAGTTCATATTCACATTGCTGTGGCTTTATTTTCCTGCATGAATCCTGGCTTAGTAAAAGACAAACCTAGAGAATTTTCATCAGAATATTCAAAAAATGTATGGATGATCACAGCTGGGTCTTGAAAAACATTCAGTTACTTTGAGAGAGTCTCCCACTCAGGAGTTGTCAAATCATGGCATTTCAAATGAACATAAAAGTAGCTCATTTGTTTACTAGATCTTAACAGCTACGCAGTAAGATGAAGAACATTCAGAAAGCTGATTGGATCAAGAGAGGAGAATCATGGTGTACTGTAAAAAATGGCAGTTGTTTGAAAACTCTATAAAAATATATCTGTGGTAACTTTTAGAACCAAAGGAACCTGCTACAACATGAAGCTAGTGAAAATAGCTATTTTGTTTAAGAAGAGTGACCATGTTATCATGGTATACAGAATAGTATTTTTTTTAAATAGTGACCGCAAGCTGAGCAGGGACATACTACAAAATTCCAAAGAGAAATCAGCTGTATTAGAGAAATGTCAGATACTTTATAAAATTCACTGCTAAATTCACTGCCAGTGACTTTTTGTCATCATTAAGAAACTGAGACAGAAATAATGTTTAGTTAAATTAGGACTGTCTAGATGACTGCTTTTCTTACATGCAGTAAATAGGTTAGCACAAAGTCTGTTTGTCAGAAATACCTATGCTCTGTCCTGTGACAGATAACTGTGTCTTTGATATGGCTGCTTAATCTGTTGGAGAGTCTTAGAATAAACAACCTTGATACAACACACTGGGGTGTTTAGGGTCTTGTGCTAGAAAAATGTCAGTGTCAGTTGATAGACAATAGGCAGGAGCAAGATCAGAAATTCAGATATTCAGAATATTTTGAATCCTATAAGGAAAAGCATGATGGGCTCTAAAGCCAACAATGAGCAAATATTTAGATATATTCCCTACTTTAAATGGTGCATGGGTGGGAGATGGGGTATTGTGAATGTGAACTTGGACACTTATTCATGCGTTTCTATGGGTGGAAGTGGGACATCTTTTTACTGTCCAAAAAATATTTCTGCAACCAGAAAATAATGCAACCATTCCCACGTAATAATTCATAGTTATCTTATGTTTCCTGTGTAGAAGTGTACCCTTTCCTGTTATTTTCTGTAAGTAGATGGCATTACCCCATTTTCCTTTTCCTTACTTTCTCTTCCTCCCAAAAGATAAATGCTCTCTCATTTTCACATGCACTCCTGCTCCCAGCTCTCATTACAGTCCTGGCTGTCCCTTACATCTGGCAAGCTTAACATGCCGCTATCTGTCCTCAGAACCAAAGTGCACTGGAATACTCAATAAACCAAGAGAGTTATCTGACCTATATTACCTGACAGACCATGTGCATGTCATTTTTGTAAAGCACCTTGCATGTCTCTGCCAGCCAAGAGCCTTCACATATTCCATCCATTTTGAAATAAGCATCCCTTGTGTACCAGCATGTACACCTTTATGCATATTTTACCATGTACTCTTGTTTTAACTGAACCTAAACAATGTTCTTCTGACACTTGCAGACTTTAAAATATCTTTGACTGTCAAGAGTCCCAGGGCTTTCAGACACATAGTCAATGTGACGCTCTAAAACACACACAAAAGACAATTGTGTGTGGGTAGAAAATGGATTATAAATTTCACAGATTTTACTTTAAGCACCTCAGCAGTACAAGAGTTACAGACTATTGTTTATTCTACATTATTCTAAAAATAATGACCCTCCCTGAAACACTGTAAGTAGGTTTTATAGAATTTAAACTAAGTTTTAGCTAAGTTTAGGGTGACCTTCTTCAGCTAAACACTGGCTCTTCCATAGAGTAGGGAAGCCACAAGGAATTTTCATTTTAGACTAAACAACATGGATTCCCAAAATCAGGCAAGCGACAGAGAAAAGACACTTTAAATAGTGAATTTCCATTCTATACACCTTTGTTAATATAATTTCTCTGCCTGTCTTTTAAAGAAAAGAAAACAAACCAAAATGTTAACGATCAAAGTTTTAATTGCCACTTATCTTCCTCTGCCCAAAGACTCTTTCTTTTGGATGCTGCACCTTCTAAAACCATGCCAGACTTTGATTCAAGCTGTACTACGCCTGAAATTGTGGGAAAAGAGTTGAGAGGGCCTCCCATTCAAACAGTGGGTTTGGGAGGGGCAGGAGGATGTTGGCAGTAGCACTCTAATGCTTTCAACACAAAAGATAAAACCCCACTTTTTTTAAAAAAATATATGTTTTTCCAATTTTACGTTAAAAAAATATGTCTTCAGTCTGAATTGTGACAGAGAAGTAATTCAAATGTATTAGGAGTTACAGTAGTTATGCAAATATTCTGAGATTTCCTTCAAAATGTTAGAGCAAGGAAACAGGGAGCTTGAAACACCTTTTTACTTTCTACTATATTTTTTCCTTTTTCTCATAATTCACTGCAGGAAACATTTGCTGCAAATTTTTCGCAGGTAAATTACTGCTTCAGGTAGCTAAAATCACAAGCCACTTAAAACATTAAGAGATGTAACTAGCACAGAAATTTATAATGACAAATTCTGAGGCAGAGGCTTGAAAGTGTATTTTCTATATCATATTGCCTATCCTACCCTTGAAAACAGATTTCAGCCTCAGACAAGAAAAAAAACCCCAAAAACCAAAAAATAAGACATTCTCTTAATTTCCTTTGTCTTACTGTTTATGTCTCCTTTTTAACTTTCAGTTGTAGGAGGGTCTTACATGTTTGTGGAAATATTTAGCATTATTATTTATTTAGTTAGACAGCTATACTATGTGTCATAGTAATGATGGCTTTGCCAGTGAATTCTGAGTTACGAGTGTTACTCATTTTATTTTCTATCCAAAAATGCAAAGAGTACATTAGGAGAGACAAAAAATTAGTGCCATTGCATGTATTATTTTTCTGTGCCTAACCAGGTCCAGAAAAAATTGATAAATTGCATATTGCTGTAGGAAGTTGGAATATAGCTCTTAGCTATTCATATGTGAAGGGATTCCTTCCTTTTCTGCTTTTTTTTTTTTTTGTTATTTTGCTGGTCAGAATTCAATAGCAGTACTCATATGGCACAATACTTTCTGTGTGTTGCTTCCCCAAGCATAGCAAAAGCCTTTTCAATAATATATTTTCTAATATACCAAAGAAACTCTAAGTTTTTAATAGTTCCTATTATTTCTTATTTGATATGTACTTATAAATGTACAAACATAGGAGCAGGAACAACACATCAGTGTTTGAAAGGAGTCTGTGTAATAGCACCAACAATCCCACCACATTAAAGTCTGTCTCAAATATTTCCTTTCTCCTTGTATTGGTTTTGCATGACTACTGGTTTTGGTAGCAGGGGGGCTACAGGGGTGGCTTCTGTACGAAACTGCTAGAAGTTTCTTCCATGTCCAGCAGAGCCAATACCTGGTGGCTCCAAGGATGGACGTGCTGCTGGCCAAGTCTGAGCCAATTGGAAATAGTGGTATTGCCTCTGTCATAACAGGTTCAAGAAGGAAGATAAAAAATTAATTGCTGTGCTTTAGAAATTGTGACCTGAGAAGACCAGAGAATGAGTGAGAGGAACAACTCTGCAGCCACCAAGGGCAGTGCAAAAGGAGGGACCAGATGTGCTCCAGGTACCAGAGCTGAGATTCCGTGGTGCAGCTCTTGGTGAGGCAGCTGTGCCCCTGCAGCCTATGGAGGTCCACAGGTATGCAGAGATCCACCTGCCATCCATGGAGAACCCATGGATGGATGGTGGAGAGGAGGCGGATGTCTGAGAGGAGGCTGTGACCCTGTGGGAGGCCTGTGGAGAGAGTGGCCCTGTTCCCATGCTGGAGCAACCTGACCTGAAAGGATTGCACCCAGTGGAACAGTGACCCACGCTGCAGCAGTGTGAGGAAGACTGTTGTCTATGGGATAGACCCATACTGGAGAAGTTCTCAGTGAACTGTCTCCCATAGGAGGGACCCTGAAGTGCAGCAGGGAAGGACTCCTCTCCCTGAACAGCAGGAGAAGCTACAGGTGATGAAATGACCAGAACCCCCATGCCCTGTCTCCCTGTGCGGCCGGGGTTGGAGGTAGAGCTGGAAGGAGGGAGGGGTGGGGGGAAGCTGTTTTTAAGGGCTTACTTTACTGTTCATTACTATCTCATTATCCTGCTCTGATTTTTCCAGCAATAAATTTACTTCATATCTCTAAGTTAAGCCTGTTTTGTCCTTGATGGTAATTGATGAGTGATCTCTCCCGGCCTTTATGTCAACCCATGAACTTTCATTAAACTTCCTCTCCTCTGTCCCATTGCAGGGGCAAGCAAGGGAGTAGCTTTTGTGGGTGCCTGGCATCTGGGCCAGGTCAGCTCTACTACATTCTTCTTTCTATTTCTCACCTAGAAAAAATATTTCTGTTAAGGGTATTTCTGTTAAAGTTTGGACTTTTGATTTTTTTGTCTAGACCTTTTACTTTAGAAATAGTTAGACACAACCTGCACAATTGAAAAGGTAAGAGTAAATTGCAAATATGCCATAATAGCCATATCTCCTGGAGAAACAAAACCTAAGTTCCAGATGGTTATATAATTTATGGCACTAGATTTGGGAGCATGCTCTGGAGCTTTAATAATGATTATATTAATCATTAATCATATCTTTAATTCTTTTTTTTTGCTGTTTCCTAAAGGCCCTCCACAAATTTTTATAGGAATAAATTTTAAGCACTATTTATAATAATCTGTTAACACTTTTTTTTACAAGTTAAAATACTCGTGCTTAAAATTTAGTCTGTTACCAAGTATATTAGAGACACCACAATTTCCAAATGTTCACAGACAGGATACCACAGATCTTCTTAATTAAGAAGATGATTGGTTAGTATTAATACAATTGTCTATTCAGACCATAATGCTTAATTCTGAAGATGATAACAAGTTAAAATTAAAAAGAAATGCTTTCTTTTATCAAGGCATCAAATAAACATAAATACATGTATGTCATGACATTCCAATAGGGAATCTTTATGAATTTTTAACATCTTTAGAGAGGAATGAAACTAGAAGAGACATTAACTTGGGATGACAATAACGTCACCTCAGTGACCATATAATAATAAATATAATTACAAATATTAGCAAGTTGCTAGATTTATGATTATGAAATGTTTCTAAATGCCTTGAAAAGTAAGACTTTAAAGATGCTAGAAATCTATTGCAGGGGTTAAAGCTTTCTGTGATGAGAAACATCTGCTTACATCAGTAGTCTGCATATCTGACTTTCATAAGTCCTTGAGTTAGATGGTAAAGAGTATGAGTTCTGAAAGTGAGTCTGATCCTTTGATTTATGAAAATATAGTTGAAATAAAACAAAAAGAGAAGAAAAATGGGACATCTGGAGAAATGATATGCAGCAGCTTAATGTAGGGGGACAAGCCAAATATCTTCAAATATACATCATGCTCTGAGATAAACACTCTTCCTATTTCTTCTTACAGATGGAAAAATACAGTGCAGCACCACCTGATCCACATGCTCGGCATACCAGCAGCATTGTTAAAAAAACTCAGGTTGAGTAAGACTGACTTCACAGAGGTAACATTGTTCTGTCTCTTGGATTTGAAGAAGCAGCACCCCGTGGATATTCATACAGCATGTTGGGCTTTAGTGGGGGGAAAAAGCAAACAAACAAAACCAAACAAACAAAAAAATAAATACAAAAAAACCCACACATAATTTCTATCTAGAAATGGAAAGCAGAGTTTTTCAAGCAGACATTCAAGCAAGCAAGAATAGAGTCTGTGTAATATCTTAGGGGAGAATAAGCCTTGATCCAGCTGTAAACCTTA
Source organism: Promerops cafer (assembly GCA_013398275.1). Lineage (NCBI taxonomy): Eukaryota > Metazoa > Chordata > Aves > Passeriformes > Nectariniidae > Promerops > Promerops cafer. Next base: position 290,632 of record VZSE01014926.1, read on the forward strand.
GAGTGAATTTCATCCTCACCAAATTATGAATGTCACCTAATTTGTTTTGTACGTGAAAGATCACAATGGTAAGGCACAATTCAAGGGTGAAATACACTAACATTTTTATCAAGAATATAGTTTTAGAAAAGTGAATATTCACCAAGCGGAGGTGAAAGTCTATTAGTAAAGGCACAGAACTGACATCTGCTCCTCCTTCTGCCCAACCCTAAAAATCACTACTTGTCTCTTCCCAGCCTCACCCTTCCCAAAATAGATTCCAAGATGAATTCATTATTGAAGACTAAAATAAGGATAGTTGTAGAAACACTGACCATTGTAAGCTCAGTTAAATATGTAAATTGCAAAGGATTAATTACCTAATCATTCACTAAAATAGCAAGAATAGCAAAAAAGTTACTCAATAGTTGTAATTATGAAAATTTGTTGCACATCACTAAACAGAGAGGTTCTAAAACTTTGCTCCTTCACTAAAGCAGCATAATTCTTTTATTTACAGGAAAGGGACAAAAATTAAATTTGAAGCCTTAGTCAGGCATTCCTGAACTTCAAATTCTTCAGGAATAAAGAAGATAAGACATTTATCCCTGAGCTGAAATTATGTTCTATCTATTTTGAGTCCGCTTGCACAAATGCGAGCCTTTCCATGGGGAAAAATTTTTCATTTTGTGGCAATGCGGTTGGAGAATGCCCATCTAAAGCAAATGCTGCTGAGTAACACATTTAAAATAGCTGTATTTGCTGACATTTGGAGTGGGTCAGTGAGTAAGGATATTTACAATTTGTCCTGTTGTCTTGAACTAGTACAGAATCACCAGAAAGTTGTGGCAAGCAGAGTTGCAAAAATTGTCCAACAGAAATGAAATATATCAAGCTGAGCAAGGTCATGAAGAAGGCATTGGAAATTGTTGTTATGCAAAAGTAGCTTGTATCATGCATATTTTCAGCTAAAATTCTGTGATGAAATTCATGATTCAAATCCAAACACTCCACAGTAGGTGCAGCAAACTATGTATTTGAAGTAATGGAGTGAATCATGAGCCCGTATCACTCTGTAAAAGATCAGAAGTACTGTCCAGGGTTTTGCCTAAAAACTAGAATGTACTGCAGAAGTAGGAATACATCCTGAAAGACCCTTGTTAGATAAAGCAGCATTCTTTACTTATTTGGATTGTAAGATCAGTTTATATTAAAAGAAAGTAGTATACTGCTTTACTCAAGGGAAATCTCAAAAACAAACAAACAAGCAACAACAACAAAAAAACCCCACCAAACCAAACCAAACAAGAAAAACCTCAAAAACCCAAAAATACCCCAAAACAAAAAAAAAAAAAAAAAAAAAAAAAAAAAAAAAAAAAAAAAACAAAAAAAAACAAAACCAAAAAAAAAAAAAAAAGAAAAGCAAAAGGATTAAAGTAACTGTGCTATTTTCTAACCATTAGAATACTTAAACATAATTTAATACCTTTTCAAATTTAGGATTGAAATTTATTTTTTTCATTGTTAATTTTTTTTTAACACATTGACTTGACTTTTACAATTTATCCATTGCAACATTTCAGTACGTGCAGGACGCCGCAATGGAACAGGGCAAATATCAGAAAGACTACAGTGAGAGTGAACTTTGGGAAGCATAAACACTTGAAACCTATGGAATATAGTGAATTGATAGAATTGACATTAGCCTGATGTAACTTGAATTAGTTATTGAAATCTGATTGCTGGAGTGACCACTGACCAAAAATTTACTACAACCACATTTTAAAATTTGCAACTCATATAACAAAAGTCATGTTCAAAATTCTGAGCCTTGCAAAAAGGAAAATAAATAAAGCAAATCGAAATGAATATTAGTAATAAATTGTGTGTCTATTTTCCAGGAATACTAGCTAAAACATTGGATAGTGGGAATGAGATTTGTCCTTTTATATATGTGTATATATACACACTGTATTTGTATTTTCTGATTCTGTTTTGTGCTTGATATTGTCTCTTTTAAATACTACATGTTCCATTTCAGGAACATATCCTCCAAATTGCTGAATAATCTGACACCTAAATGTGTGGTTGGTACACTGAAAAAAAAAAAAAAAAGTACTGTCAGCAACACAAAGAAAACAAACAAGCAAATCAGTGAGCTAAGAACACCAAACAAAGCTCCAGCAGAGCCATCAAATGTTCCCAAGAGGAATGCAGGTTAAAGGAAAAAAACAAAACCAGTGCTGTACTGCTTTTTGTGAAGTGAGAAAGATCACAAAAGGAAAAGGTAAAAACAGGCAACAGTAGAACTGACTATCTAGTGCTACTTAGGGTGGATTGCAAGGTATCTGCCTAGCTCGATAATACTGCAGTTTTGAAATCCTGCATATCCAGAAATTTAGCCTACAGTGAGACACATTATGAAAATTTGCATGTAAGAGAATTGAAGCTAAAATGGTGGTTAATCAGAGAAAATGAGTTTTGATAGCCAGACTATATTTGGGGAAAAAAATCATTAATAAGGAACTATTGTGAAAAACTGCTATTTTCAAACAAATGTAGATCTGGTGAAGTATCCTTTGAACTGACAGATTTATTATACAAAATATATTAAATATAGACTATATACTACAGTACATTGAAAAACAGGAAATTGATTCATCAGCCTGTCCATTCCCTGTGGTATCTACTGTGTTCAATATCCACTTAAAAGTGTTAAATTTATCCTTAGGAGGGATGCCAGATAATTTATAGTACTCTTAAGTAAAACATATATTTAATAAAAAAGTAAAAGTGTATTGACATTTCAGAAATTTAATGAAGATGCAAACAGCTTATGAGTAACATTCACAGTGTGAAGTATGTTAGAATGCTGTGGGTATGTAAGCTTAAATATATTTTTTATCTCTTTAGGTGCAGCAGATTTCCAAGCAACAATACTGACATAGGAGAAACTGAGGTACAGCTATCAGGGAGATACTGGTGAAAAAGCTAAAGGGTTTTTCAGCTTTTACTTCCATCTCTTGTGCTATGTGAGAAGTGTAGTGCCATGGGGCAGTCAATATAATGGAAATATTCCTCGTTCTGAACCTTGCCACTGTTTCAGTAGCAAACAAGCAAATATATAAAGTTTAACAGAGCAAATTCTGGATCTGTTTCTATAGAATTATGAGAGCAAAATTTTAAAATTCTCTATTGATATGAATCTGACACAGGTGGACATGGATAAAGATGTTACTTCATAGCAGTACTTGAGTATTGACAGAAATATAAGCAGAATTAACAAAGATTATCATGCAATTTTACACTCAAGAAATTCTAAAACATGGAATGTAGAAAAAGAAATACAGTTTCAAAATGTAGCCATTTGCATTTTGAAGATGACAGCAGCAGTACAAAGAGATGGGGCGCTGCTATAAAACCTCTGAGAAACAGCTCCTTTGAAAAGGTTCTTCATAAACAGACCTAGAGTGAGGCACTCCAGAAAGCTAAAGGGACATGACTTGAGTCAGGGTGTTTGCAACTTTGCAATGTGACTATGAAAACATCTTCTGAAACAGCAACAAGAAAGAAGGTACTTGGGAAAAGGAATGAGTGAATGCATATGCCTTTTTTTCTCAGTCAGACAGTAGTAACAGTCATCAGTGGAGTGCCTGCATGTTATTCTAATTTCTAGTTTGTTGTGAAACAATACTATGTTTTCTAGTAGATTTGACAGTTTCTCTAGGGGAGTTCTGGAGAGTCCACTTGAGAAGAAAATGGGCTTTATATCTGAGCAAATGGGGACTCATCTGACTCAGAAGCTGATTTTCTCCAGAAAAAAAACGGGGCAATCATTATAATGGATTTCAAACCCATGAGTAATATTTATGATGACAATTCATAGGAACTAAATCACTTGCTTCTAATCTATAAGAAGAGATACCTTTGAAGCAAAGGATTTTTAGTCAATTTTGAAATATTTTTTAAGGCTACTGAGGAAACAAACCAGTACAAATAATTGCAATAGCTCTGGCTTCATTTTTCCAAGCCTCTTCCCCTCCAGACAGGATAATATACTGTTGAACAATGCTTTTAACTAGATAGTGAAACAAAAATACACTGAGCTTGAAACAGCAACATTTGCTAATCAATCATGGTGAAGTAGATAAAACAAGCAGTAGCCTGAATTTTTAGCAACTCAGAAAGTGTGTGTGTGTCTGTGTGTGTGTCTCTGTGTGTGTCTGTGTGTGTGTGTGGATCAAGCAAGCAGAATGCCTGAGACAATGTGAAAGAATGCAAATTTACCCAGGTGAAAGGGTAGAGGTCTTTTCTTCACAGGACATTCTTACTATTTAGTTTGCTGAAAATGTAGCCATACTATATGTTCATAACCCACCTTATTAAATTAATTCCTCACAAGACAATAATACAAAAGTTGTTTGATTATTCATTATTTATCTTTAGTTCACATTTAGCAGTGTGGTGGTTCAAAAAAAGAAAGAACTGGCATCAATCTGGTCAATATTTTTGTAGAATGTTTTTCAACTATAATAAAAGACATATAAGTAATATATATATTATATATATTTTATATATATTACATATATAATTTATATAGTATAATATAGGAATATATCTATTTCCCTCTCTAAGTTATACATATATAAAGAAAAGTAAACATCAGTTTATTGTTTAGAGAAAAGGTTCTATTGATAGGCTGTGAATCATTATATCAACAAAAGTAAGTAACACAAAAGTATGGCTCTTTCCCAGGTCTCCCATTTCTTTTCCAGAGATTTTGAGTGATTAATTTTGTATTAGTTCCCAGGGAATTTCATTCTATAGATAGAATGCTGGTTATTGTCACAATCACCTGGAAATCTCTTTAACAGTAGAGTCCTAGGAATTTGTGTTAAGATCATAGTTTAAACAAGGATGTCTAATTGTGATTTGATTAAAAGTGCAAACATTAAGCATTATATTTTCAGGCATTGCCTTTTTAAGATTTAGAGGATTTTCTCATGAACACTTTGTCAGAGATGGCTGCTACAATCAACATTTCTATGTCTTTATATTCTTACCTAAGTGTTCCAAATTAATAAGAGTTTACTTTTCTCCTCATAATTGTAAAGGACTATATCAATGCAACCATTAAGATATGTAGAATGGGAAGTTTTATATCACCAAGATGTAATTTAATTGATTAATTTGATATCATTTGTTTCCATAGTGACTACCCTTCTGCTTAAAATGTTTTAGAAGTAGTTAGTCAGTATACCCTTTATGAGAAACAGGACTACTAATTAAAAATACCTAAGAAATCTGTTTTCCTCTTTCATGCAGAAAAATTATGGTGCCATTTTAAGTAGAAAAACTTGGTTTTTAATTAGAATCATAGAGAAAATAACCTTTTGACCCAATCTTCCCTAATGTTTACAATTTTAAGTATTGTTGTATAGCACAAGGAAACAGCAAAAGAAAAGCTTCAAAGAGCTCACAGGTTCAGACTTTCTACTCAGTCATAACAGCAACTGAATTAAACAAGTGGAACTCTCCTGTTAAGGTTCTTTCAGAAAGTCACCAGAAATGTATTGTAATTCATATGAATCTCATTTTCACAGTCTAGTTGGCTCTTGCAGCTCCTGCAGGTCAACCTAATTTATTATTTCCATTCCTGCAACCTTCTCATCTGTGTGGGTGGTTCAGCTAGTGGCACACTTCCCTGTCAATCAGTAAACAAGCCAAGTGATAGTCACTGTGCAACCAGAGAGGCCATCTTTCAAACAAGACATATGAATAAAGTTATGATCTCTCAGTAATATGTAACACCTCACAGAACATTTTGCAAATCTGGGAACTTTATGCCTTTTGCCCTAGGCTTAGTTTTCTAGTATTGCAATCAAATACTTAATTTTAGTTCACAGAATATTCACAGAATACTTTGAACTGGAAGGGACTCACAAGGATAATTCAGTCCTACTGTTAAGTGAATGGCCAATACAGGGATGAAACCCACAACATTTTGTAAAAATTTTATGAATTAAAATGGCAAAAATATTTGCATTTTTCACCATTATATATACATATTGTCTCATCTCCACATTATGAGTGCCACACATCTGAACAACTGTTTTTCTTATAAAAATTATTCACAATCAAGTTTCTGTTCATCTTCACCCTTGCATTAATGGTACATGTTTTTTGACTTTACTCTAAGCCTGTTATTTTTCTTTCTTCAGGGTACAAAAAAAAAATTAATACATAGAAAAAGTGTGCTAGCCCTCAAATCTCAGTCAACATTCAGTATTCATAGCTATTATTTGACTATCCAATACCTTGTACTGCTATAGTGCCTGCAACTGTTTAGTTATCAAAGGGTTTCAAGAATATTAACTAAAGACATTAAATTAAAGTTGAGATGTGATAGTAATGTCTTCAGGTTAGCATCTTTCTGTAATGTGCTACACTTTTCTTTGGGATTGTATTGAACTATTACAACATCCTTTTAAGGTAGGGAGATAAAGTAATCTCCACTGTATTGACATAAATGAAACCTTCCATTTAGTTACACAGAGACATCAAACTCTGAATAAATTCACCGAGTCTCAGACATAGCTGTCCTCTTAAACTTGAAATATTTCCCTTCAATTCCATCTGTGAAGTGTTTGATTGCATGCCAAAGTCATTAGGTGATTGATTTATAACCCTTCTTATATTGTTAAAATGAAGCCTTATTTTACCTCAGAAGCAGCACTACATTGATGATAGGTGAAGTGACTTTTTCATTATAAATTCCTTAGACACTAAAAAGCTAAAATATATGTTAATAATTTCTCTAATCATCTTACTGTAAAAGAAGTTTCGTATCATTCTCATATCTATTTTCCCTTTCCATGTTTTTCCATCCATGTTTCCAGATATTTTAAAAATATGTCAACCGAAGAGCTATTTCAATAGTGTTTCTTGCAGTGCCATTTATTAAAAACAAGTCCATCATTTTCAAAGCTCTCCCTTACTTTCATACAAGAAAGTCAAGGTATTACTTTTGAAGTTTAGATTTTTCCTATTGTCCTTCTTAATATCAGAGCTTTGACTAGTGCTGTTGTGCACTATTCTTCACTCCACTTCTTCAATCTGTTTTTCAGGTTGTCATATCTTTTTTTTTTTTTTTAATCTATTTTTAGCAAGACATTGCCAAGTTAAGTAATCCATAAATAAAGGCACAATGGTCAATTCCACAGCAGAGGTATGACCCCTTTGTAGTGAATTGATAAATAATTCTATTATTTCTTAATCTAAATTTTTCAATTACAAATACTTAGTTTTTCTTGGGAATACTGGTTTAATATGTTTTGTAGAATTTTTACGAGCAGTACGTGTGAACCTATGGAGTTTTTCTCAGTATATAACAATATCTTCCTCATTTGTTGACAACTATTATGTAAAGATTTTTTTATTATACTCCTTAAAACCAACTAATTTTTAAACAAATTGTTACCTTTTTTGTATCCATATTATCCTTATTAAAGGGAAGTTTTTTCCATACATGTGAAATCCAGCATGTTTTTCATGGATGAACTGGGATATGCTGGGAAGAATGGCAGAATGAGGATTTTTTTCCCCATCTATGTTTTCTACCCTTGTTTCATAATCATTTAAGCACAAACCTGCTTCACCACTTAAAATTACAACAGATTTAAAATTATAAATGAGAAAATATGATTTTAAGGTATTAATAAATGTTGTTAATAGTTACACTTGGGTCTCTGTCCTTCCTTGAAGTTATATTGCAGCACTTCTCTTGCTGTGCAAGCATCTACTTCCCTATTATTCTAATTTTAATCTCAAAGGATGCATCATCTGTCACTAAATGTTCAATATAAAACTGCTCATTTTGTTTCTTTTCATTCGCTGTAGAAGCAGAGCACAAAACCGTCCCTCTGGTGTGTTCATCAAAATTGTGATCTCACTGATTAAAATGCAAAGAAACTGGTATTTTTCTTTTATCCACAGTCCATCATAACTTTATTGTATGAATCTCATTAAAACTCTGTTACTTCTCTCTCTCTTTAGAATTAATCTTTTTGTTTTGGTTTTGGAACTTTTTGTTTGGTTGGTTTTTGTTTTGCTGTGTTTTTTCTCCCCTCTTACAGGAAAGTAATTAATCTGAAACAAACAAAATTATTGCATATAGATTTCTCAGGTAACTTTCTGTGGCAGCATTTGAAACATATCTTCTAGTATTTATGCAGTCTTGTACCATCATTCAATGGAAAAGTAAAATATTTTATGTCATTCAAAACTGCATGTCTTTTGTGTGAAAGTCATCAGTCATTAAATATTTTTTAGGTTTAGCTTATTCCTGTCTGAACTTTTCTTCTCTTACCTCTTCATATATTACTTTTAAGATCAGAATTATTTTTAAAAGTTATTACCAAACTTCTGTAATGCTCTTTTGCATTTGCCATCTTTTTAAACAAAATGTTCAACAGAATGCTCTAATAAATGTTGAAATAGTCAGTTTTTCTTTTATGTGTCTTGTCTCTCACTACAAGAAAGACATTAAGGCAGAGGAATGTGTCCAAAGCATGGCAACAGAGCTAGTGAAGGGTCTGGAAGTCCTGTAAGGAGTGACTCAGGTAGCTGGGGATGTTTAGCCTGAAGAAAAGGAGGTTCAGGTGGAGACCTTACCATTCTGAAACACTTCCTGAAAGGAAGTAGTGACAAGGTGGGAGTTAGTGACATGCAACAGGACAAGTGGAAATGGCCTCAAGTTGTTCCAGAGGAGGTTTAGATTACATATTAGGAAAAACAACTCCGTGGAAGGGGTTGTCAAGCATTGGAACAGGTTGCCCAGGGAAGTGGTGAAATGAAAGTGTTCAAAGAACGTGTGGATATTGCACTTGAGGATATGGTTTAGCAGTGGGACATGGTGGTCATGCTATGTTGATGGATGGACTTGATGATCTAAAAGGTCCTTCCCAATCTCAATTATTTTATGATTCTATGATTCTTCATCAGACTTTTTTAAATAAATGCATCACATTTTGACCAAGCTTCAAGTGCCACATTTTTCTATGCACTGCCACCACATAATCTTAACAGAATTATACTTTTCTTATCCTGGAACTAAGATATCAAATCTATTATCTTTTTCCAAAAATTAATGAATCAGAAATGTTTTATCACTATGTTGTTTTCCAATGATCATCTAAAGACTGTACAAGATGTACATTCATTCTCCATCTATGTATATGTATGTGCATGTACAGACATAAACATCACTTTTTCAGTATTATATTCTGTTTTTTTTAATTAATGTCCCTCTTCTTGGCAGAAAAGAATAGTGAAAAATTTGGGATCAAAATTGAACAAGGTGTATCAAGTCTTCATCCTCTTTTCTCTTGGAAATCAATATTCACAATAAAACTTAGAAAGAAGAAGTCATTATGCACAACTCTCTTTAAGACCCTGAATTCATCATTGAACATGAGGAAAAGTGTTGAACATTTTTGCAGTCATTAAAATAAAATACTTTCTTTACATGTTACCTCATCTTATCTCTTGGACAATTTGGCATCCTATTACTGGCATGAATGTGAAAGAGTACATATTTTTCCAAATCAATAAATTTATTCACTTAACTCAGAGCCATAACAAAGGAGTACATATTGATCTGCAAACTGGACCTCACAGAATTTTCAATAGCTAATATACAACTTGGCTGACAATGGTCCCTGAAGATCTTCTTATCACTAGATAACAAGAGTTAAGGATCATTAGAGTAATGAGTGATTTGACTATCTGTCTTCACAGTGATTTGTGAAATAATATTGTTTCTTAAAATCTTCTTCAAAGAAAAAAACCCCCAAACTCGATCAATAATGTGCTATTTTGTATAATTAGACATGTATGTACACACATAGATTTTACATTTTTTCTAAAAAAACCACAGTCCTTACTATGTAAAACATCTTGAGCTGTAAGGCAAATATTGCATCTTGCAGTATTTTGCTAGTAAATAAGGGAGTGTATTTTGTGTTCATCAGACTTTGTATTTACTACTTATTCTGGAACATCCCTTTCTGTGCAGCTTGTCCACTATACTAGAAGATGCTGTGTAGTGTCAGGAAAGTGCGAAAACTAAGAAAAAAAGGATTTAAAATACCTTTTCACCAAGATTAAAGAATTTTGGGGGACTTATCTTTTTTCTTCCTTTTTTTTAAGTGTGACATTTATTAGAAATTTTGGAGGCCTTCTTTTTGTTTAAATCATTTCTCTTTCACCATAAATCATGCCTGGTTCTCATAATATTGCTTCAAAGTATATTTAATTAAAAATACATTCAAATCTTCATTTCAAGTCAAAATGGAAAGTGACCCCAAGTATTTAACACCTAAGTTGTATAAGCAATTTTTGCAGGTACTAAAAATGTTTCATTATTTTTTTAGTGGTTTAGTTCCATTCCTACTGAAAGTGCTTATGTAGATTAAGAAACAAATTATCTGCAGAAGTCCACTAAATCCTTTGGAGTTACATTAGCACAGAATTTAACTTCAAATATTCACTTTCAGTACTTTTAAAATCCAGTAAAGTCGCTCAATTTTCATTTCATTACAAGAATATCTGTCACTTTGGCTTTAGCTGTAACGGCTTTCCTTTTTTCTATACATACATTTTTTTCTGTGGATGTTCACAAGCTAATGACTAAGATCAGTGAATAACATGTGAAAATGATAGCATAAACTTAACTTGGGTTCATTTTTCATAAATTTCTATTGGAAAACATGTAGCCATTAAGCTGTCATGTTTTATTGTGGAATAATTTCATCTCCCCACATTCAGAAACAATAAAGAATAATTGGATGAAAAAATGGGTCAGGTAAAAATTTGAATTTTATATGACAACACCAAAAGTATTGTGCCTTTTCTAAACTGGACATGGCCTGAATAGGAAAAAAAAAACATTTATGTTTATGATAAATGAGCAATCACATATCCCATGATAAGGAGAGGGAGGAACATGGAAAAAATCTTACCAAAAGTCTGAAGCCCCAAGCAGTAAAACCCATGAAACTATCTGATCTTCCCATTTTGTGCTGGACTTAGGACTGTTTCTCCAAATAAAAGAGTCATTTGAATCTGGGCACAGTGAAGGGGAAAAATTGTGAAGTCTTACTATTTCAGTAAATCAATGCATAGGATCATCTTGTATCCATTCCGGTATTCCTGAGTTGAATAGAAATATAGCTCATTATTTCCTCTTAAGCTTAGTATGGAATATTTAAACAAAGGCTTTTTATAGCAACAAGAGTAATTAGCCATATTTGGCTGACACCATAGAGCTAACCCTTTAACTCACTCCCTAGTATATATGTAATGTTAAAAAAAAAAGTGGGAAAATGCCCAAATAATAATAGAATTAATAATAATAATAATGCACAGAGGCTAGCTAAAAGGCATTCTTTCCTCACATGTGAATGGTACTGAACTGTATATACAACTTGCAGCTTAAAAGAAACACGGACTAATAATTCTTCCAATGAATAATTCTTAAACAAGAAAAGCTGGCAAAAGCTATTTGATTTCCTTACTAAAATGACACTAGGCTACTTTTTGCTTAAGACTTTGTAAGATTTTACTTAGAAGTACTTTGGTCTATGAGATATGAAAAGGGCAAGCAAGAAAGTCCAGAGGCTTCCTTCGAAATTTCTGATACCTGAACTTACTTCCAGTTAGATGCTAACTTCTTCAGGATAAAAGAGTCTTAAAAATTAAATGGCTGGAAAATGAAATTGCAAGTTAAATTCAGCATCATGGATTTGCCAAGGAATCTAAACATTTTCTGTAGAAAGTGATAATCTCTGTTTTACCACAGTCACACAAAAAATCTTGGCAGTGTAATGAGTTATTCCTTGAAAATTTAAGTTTTGGTGCGTAGGAATAATAATTTAAAAAAAAAAAAAAAGGAAGAGAAATTGTGGAAATCATGAGAGAAAGATTGGAAACATAACAGAGGACTTAATTGTGATAGTTTTTAATATTTTTTTGTTGTCCCTTTGAATACTGAGTGCAACACTTGTATACTCTTTCAAGAATTTCTTTGTAGAACAGAAAAAATTTCAGAGAAAAAATGGAAGATGCTCAGAATTATGGAATGGCTTTGTATGAAGAACAGTTAAGTAATCTAGGATACTACAGCTGAAAGAAAGACTGCTAGGGACATTTGTGATAGAGAGTTACAAAATTGTAAATGGCACAAACAGAAATGTAAATAATTGGCTCTGCTATGCAGACAGTCACGAGAGGCAGCTGACATGTTTTAGAAGGTGTCATAAACCATCAAAGACCCCCCCAAGCCCACCCAGAATCATTTGTGGGCCTTCCATCAGAAGACTGCAGGTGATCCACAGTGTTACATGATGCTGTGTAAAACTCTCCATGCCAGGGGTAGTACCTGAAGATTCCCATCTAGCCTGAGTGTCTATTAACCCATTAAAGTTTGTGTTTCATGGGCTTCATACAGCCTGCATAAAGACTGTGAACATCACTTGGAACAACAGACAGCTTCAAAGTTGTGACAAGCAAGTCCCATTGCTGTACCCACACGTGGTGATATCTTTCTATCACTATCCTTTCTTTCTCTTTCTCTCATTGTTTCTTTTCCTAACTTCTTCTCAAGATATATTGTAAGACTGACTATAAAATTCCCATCAATGTCTTATTAGGTGCCTTGTTATATCTGGAAAAATTAAAGATGGATGAGTTAAAGTTAGCAAAGTTAAAGTTTGTGAAGTGCCTCTACTTTGGATGTTGTTTTAAAATTTGAAAAGCACCTTATTTTACTTTAATATTCTAAAGTTTGCAAGCTAAAGGTTGTTACTGAACCTCCTGAGAGTTTATTGTTTCTCCTGCATACCACCCAGAGTGCATCAAACAACCTTCCCCTAAAGCCAGCTCGACTGAGGCATAACACTTAAGTCAAAAGGCAAAATGTGTTTTCAATAAACTTTACTTCTTTGGCCTGGCTCCAATCTGCTTATTTCATCTTATTTCTCATCTTCAATGAATCAAAAATTGAAATAAATAGGAAGGCATAAATGAGATAATTAGTGTCTTCCTTTTGCTCTAGTAAAACATCTACCAGCAAGGATCACAGGTTGTAGGCTAAATCTTTGAGCATTGTTGCAATGGATCAATATTTAAGAACTTCATACATTTGTACCTATAAATTTCTCAAAAAGATTTAATGGAAGCATTTTACTGCAGAGGGTAGAGTCTTCTTGAAGTATATGACTAAACTATTTTGGGGGTGGAGGGGTTTATTAGTTTTTTTAAACAAATTCTTTATTTCAAATTCTTCTCAGTCATATGATATTTCCATATCTAGACACAGATTCTAGAATGGGAATATTTTTCCTTACTTTTTTCATAATATAATTATTAATATTTTCCAGTGAAACGCTGTTTTTCCTTGACAAAACAGAAGGTTTTCTTTTCATGTTTCTCACGCTAGATTAAAAAAAAAAATTAAACAAAAAGATAATCAGCCTGCCCATATCCCCAAATTCCCTTCATTGGTCTAAAAAACATGCACTTTCAGTATCTTTCTAAGATACTGAAATGAAAAATGAGATACCATATGAACTAGAAACATGACTGGAAATTTATTCTAGTTCAGTACTTCAGCTACATTAAGAATTGAAATACATAGTGACAAATCTTATGCAATCAGAAGACATAAAAAAACGTCCAGTAAGAGATGTTAACATTCTAACTGTTAAGTATCACTTCTCTATTACTTCTTCCTCTGCTGGATATCTCAGTGGACTCACCATGCAATATTCCTCATGCTTATCTCAAGTAAGGATGGTTCTGCTCATACTTATATAAGGGAGATAAGGTATTCTCCAGTTAGAAATACAACACACACTGTTTTTTCACCTGCAGGAAGATAGAAAGGAAACATAACATATTCTAATGAATACTCTTCATCTCTTAAAAGTTTGTATCACGACCCCATTAACATAGTGCAACCTAATACACCCTTCAGGCAACTTCTGATCTTCTGATTCCTTAAATATGATGCAAATAATTCCAAAGTTGAATCTTGATAAAAGATTAAAACACTTGTATGTCATTACTATACTTAATTTTTAAACCACATTACTACAGACTTAGAAACTAACCAATCAACTTTCAGTATTCAAAAACATTTCTGCTAATGGTTTCTTCTCTGAAATATACAACTTTTTCTATCTCTTTTGGGAAATATCCATTATTACTAATTTTTCTTTAAGCCAAATAAATCCTTTTCTCAGACTAAGAGCTTTTTCTCCTATTTATATACTGGTTTTTCATGTTCAGAGCATAGTTGTTAAATCTAATGTTCCTTTAGTTTTCTTTCAAGTTTCTTCCACTGCAAATAGGTGACATATGTCAGTGTCTGGCTAACCCAATACACATTGTGGCAATTCTTATGAAATTAATACAAATCAATAAATTACATATAAACAGAGCCTTGGAATTGCCTTAGGATGACAAGAGAGAAGAAAGCAAAAAGCATTCTCATTTATATAATTTAACACAGAATTCTTCCAAAGTTTATAACTGAACTCAGAATTGTTACAAAAGTTTATAAATGAACTTATGAGTTTATTTATGATCAGAAAATATTTTTTGAAAAATCAGTAGCATTCATGTTCCTAAAGCTCTCTTGAAAATTAATCTATTTGCCTAGATCAGATCTGAAATCTGGTTTTAATTCTGCTGCCAACAGTCTTCAGGAATGGGTTGAATTAAACCTAATCTCACAAAACCTAATTCCATAGTAAGTGAAAAAGAGAGGAAGGGGATATAGTGATAGCACTTAAACACACTCTCCTGACAAGGACCAACGTGTTCCTGAAATAAGTACATCAGCCTTCCTCCACAGACTGAGACTTGCTGTCTTGCTATCTTGAAATGCTTTTTAGAAAAGGAGGGAGAGAAAAAAAAGTCCAAAGGTTGCGAAGACCTTGGAAGGATTTCATTTGTTGTTTGAGTATATAGAAAAAAATATTTGGGAAATCGTAATTCACATCCTCAACCTTGTTTTCTGCACTGTATCTTATCCTGTCCTGTAAATCATAACAGAAGGAAACACGATGCTCTCCACAGTACTAAACTGCATTGTTACAATAATGGGTCACTGGAAGAGCTGTTTCCCCCTGTCCATTCATTGCACTGACTCATTATTATTGACGGACACTTTCCCACTGTCTTGGCACATAACACTCCATGTCTGTAGCTGGCTTTCCTTAGGTACATTTGGAGAGCTCTCTGAAATGTCTTTCCATCTTTTCCTTAGTCAACGCCTTTTTCCGTTGTTATTTTTCTCTATTTTTCCTGTATTTTTCTCAAATAAGCATGTGGGGCATTGGCAGGCATTTTTCATCAACATCTGGGATGTCTTTACTTCTGTCTCCTCATTTATCTTAGATTTTTGTTAAAGAAAGCAAATACAATCCTTAAGAAACTTAACTAAGTGTAAGATCCATCATTATGGGATTCTTGTTATTTTAATCACTCTGAAAGTCAATAAGTATTTACAACTGCTGTAATAGTTAAAGATTGTGGGATACAAAAGGAATCCATTTTACATGGAACAAACACAGAATCTGTAATTTTTTTGTTCTTCCTAGTCATCACACCTAATCTATTCATAACAGTATTACAAAGCTTACATACCTGTGAATTTTTCTACTGTCAACATACCTCGTCAACCATCCATAAACAATTTTTTTTACACTCTTATCACTTGTATATATACACTTTTTTCTGCTTTGCAAGTGCATATTAACATTATAGCAGTTAGGCATATGCTCTTTTGCGACAGGAAATATATTTCATTTAATATAGTCTTTTGCAAACACTTTGCCATAGGCAACTTTCTTACAATTTAATATATGTAGAAACTTTTGGGTTGTCTCTCATGACACAATCACAGACTACTACAAACTGCTCTATTCTCACTAATTCTCTTTGTTCATAATGATACCTCTATAAACACAACTTCTGGCCAGTGCTGCTTTGGGGGTTTTTTTTGGTTATGTGATTTTATGTTTGTTTTCCTTTTTTTTTTTTTTTTTTGTTAGGTTTTGGTTGGTGGTTTTGTTTGTTTGCTTGTTTGTTTTATTTCAGTACAGAGCTATGAGGTGCAGTAAAACAACAGTGCCTCATAGAATTGTGCTTAGATAGTTTTCATCCATAGGTTTGCCAAAAAATTGTAGTCCTGATGTAGTCCTCCCTGTAAACCTGATGGGGAAAGGGCAAAGGATGAGGCGAAACTACATTCATGAATCAATATTAAATTTTAGGAAAACATGAGAGTTGCAGTCTCATAGGCTTCGGCCTGTAAGTAGGGCAGTTAGAAAACTGTCAAAATGCCTCCTTTCCTTGCCAAGGGGGACACTGAATAGAATTATATTTATCGTCCATACTTATCTTACACCCTTATTCCAATTACTTGGTGCCTTCTGCACCTAGAAGAACAATCCTTTGTTAAGCTGTTGCTTTGCTTTCCTCAAGGCTGTTCTTGTGTCATATTTGTATTAATCTCTGTGTAGGTGTGATGGTTTTACAGCAGGGAAAAAGCTAAGACTGCCTAAACCCCTCCCTTCCCCCATCACAAAGGGGGAGGGGGGAAGGGAAACAACAAGAGATTAAAACATTGGAGTCACAATTTTACCAGAATAAGGTAAATATAAAAGAGCAGTAAACACAACAATGAAAATAATCTTGTACAAAAGAGGGAAATGGTTTAACCTCTAAAAGCAAGGTGCTGTGCAGAGCCCCTGGAACAAAGACAAAATGGCCGCTGCCTCCTGGGCTGCCCACCTGCTCCTCTTAGAACAAAACCAGGATGGCTGCTATTCCCAGGCAGCTCCTCATGGCCCAGGAGAACAAAGACAAGATGGGGGAGAGGTTCTCCTGTCTCAGCCCTCCCCTGCCCCAGGAAAAAAACAGGAAAACAAAGGGGACAAAACAAAACCTGCAGAGCTAGTTTGTTTGAATCGGGGAAGGGGGGGGCGGGGGCTTGTGCTGCCAGAATGCTGACTCCTATGATGGTGGCATGCGTTAAGGGGCTCTCTTTCTCCACGGTGCAACAACCAAAAAGTGGGCCTTGGGCAGGTTCTCCTCCCTCACCCTGTCCCTGTCCCTGTCCTTGTCCCTGTCCCTGTCCCTCTCCTCCCTGCAAGTGGCAAAAAGCAACAGGCAAAGGTGTTGTGAAATTTGCTGTGAAGCAGCTCTGGATTGCAAAATGTCATTTCCAGGGTTATCACCCAGAGACCCCCCGGTGACCCCTTTGGGAGCCCACAGAGAACAAAGAAGGCCCTCTGTGTTTCCATTCCCTGTTTTGAAGGGGTCACTGCGCCAGTCCCCTTCTGCGAATGGGGTGGAAGGTAAGGTCCTGTTTCCAGTGTCTGTGAAGCTGCCTGGAAACTGCCCTCCTCCTGGGCCCACCCCACGCCACGCTCGTGGCTATGATGTAAAATGGTTTTTGAATAAACACCACTGAAAACTCCAGCCCCTTGTCTCTGTACCCAAGACAATAGGCAAATGGGAGGAAAACAGGGAAGAAAATGTTGCAACTTTGAATAGAGGTGTTAGGGAAAGTAGGACAAGAGTCATAACGCATATGCGCACACACTTCTCTGTGTTAGAAAAGACTATAAATATAGGTCTGTTTTATTCAGAGAACTTTGAAATGCCCTTCCATTTAAAGAAAGGTGCACTATCTAGAGAACAATATTTATATAACCATGGTTTAGTATGTCTATTTCTTTAAATTAGAAGCAAATTGCTAAAAAAATTCAAATACTAATGCTACATACTGCAGCTGTCCCATTTGCATTTACATGATGTCTTTGTTGGAGATCTCAAATGAACTATGACTTCAAATAAATTTATATTAATAAAGAGTTGCAAAGGTTTCAACATTACGTATGTGTAACTGGCCACCTCACATTTTAGAAAACTGAACCAGATACAATTAAAAAGGATTTGTTAGGTTCTTGTAAAAACATGATTAATGGGAAGCTTACGCTGACCCTAAGGCTTAATGAGAGTTACAAGGCAGAATAGAAATCAGGATAATCCTGTAATAGTGACACAGCAATAATGTTAAACTATGGATACTAACTGGCATTGGCTCAGAGCATTTGTTGCATCAAATTTATACTTTTGAGAAGAAAGTACTTGCTAACAATGCCTAGTTAAAAATTACTATCCAGAGCCTTATTAATGAAAAAAAGAAAGCCCAAGTTAATCTCACTACAGAACAGGGAAAAGCATATCTACTAGAATAGACATAATATTGGAAAGGGAGAGCAGATGGATATTTCTACTCTGAAAATATTAGATAATTCAGAAACAGAGTAAGCAGAACTAGATGTTAGAATAGACAATTCAAAGTAGAGTGATGCATTTTGGGGTACAGGGGGTACATCTAAAAAGCATAATTCTCTCACTTTTGGTTTAGAAACACTCAGTATCATTGGGTAAATAGGTATTCATTGAATAGAAGCACATCATAACCTGTCTTGGGGTGTGTGAACTGAAAAGGCTGCAACAGGAAAAAAAAACCTGCAAAACTGTGGAAAGCAGTGTAAAACAATAGTAAAGTCTAACACAACCTATAACAGCACAGCATCAATTTAATAAATTATCAATTAAAATTTGATAAGGAATTTTAGAGATATAGTACCATGTTGACAGCATTTTCAGTCAGCTTTCTTGAATACGCAACATGTCAATGTAATTGAATCAGGCAGTGGTTCAGCATTGAGCCAGTCTGCAGCCTGAGTTTACACTGCACAGTTCTATACAAGAGATGTCTCCAAAATACTAAAGCATGGAAGGGAATTTGTACAGAGCCACATATATGAGTGGCTATACATACATACTCAGTGCATATAGAGACAAAGCATATATTGAGTGTAATGTATTTTAAACTTACCAATTTCTGCTGCAAGGGTAAGAATTTAAATTCTTGTTCTGGGAATTCAACTATTTGATTAATGCAGCATTTTTAACATCTACAGAAATACTTAAACTTATTGACAAAAATAAATCTTTTGCCCAAAAGGAGTATTTTAAAAGATGCATCATCAAAAAAAAACCCCCAAAAACATTAACAACTTTTTTCATTAAAATAGAACTGGTCTAGTTTAATAATAATTATCTCTTCCTTTTGCAATACATAATGGCAAAAGGTTTTGGCTTTCACTGATTATCCTTTCACTGTAGGAAAGAGACAATTACATTAGATACAAGAACTAACTTAGCATTTCTGTTAGGACATCACTGAGGTGCAGTAGTACTGAGAACACCTGCTTGGTAAACAGTAGTTGTTCTTGGGGGAAAAAGATCTTCAATAAATACAGAGCTTGCCCATAAATATCCTTCAGAAGTTGTATTGTGCAAGGCAGCAGACAAATCTTTAACAGATTTAATATTACTTTCTTCTGGTGAACTTATCTATAGTGGGTCACAAGAAAGCAAGTGGAGAGACCAACCCTCCAGGGTGCCAGAAGGAACATTTTTGTCATTGACTGTAAATGACAAAATATCTCATTTGTAGAAGTCACTGTTGAAACAGAATGGTGAGGTTAACATATTGCAGCCCATAAATGCCCAGTTTTACAGCTCCAACAGAAAACTTAAAAAGAAAAATTTGAAATTTCCTATAATGTTTCAAATAACATGAAATGTTTTGGACAATGATCTAATGATCAAAACTTAA
Organism: Promerops cafer; assembly: GCA_013398275.1. Lineage (NCBI taxonomy): Eukaryota > Metazoa > Chordata > Aves > Passeriformes > Nectariniidae > Promerops > Promerops cafer. The sequence goes on from VZSE01014926.1 coordinate 310,379, forward strand.
AATTATTGATATTTTAAGTGGGTAGACTGCCAGATACACTCATTGACTGAGACAATAAGACAGAAAGGCAGCAACCTCTTCCTGTGTCTGCAGTATTTTGTATTAATGTTCTGCTGTTCAGTTTCACTAAAGCTGAAAACTCATAGAAATATTAATGGTTCTTAGCTTATTTTTCTCTTATGGTCAATGTCATGAAAGATTCTGCATGATAAGGAAATGAAAGGATAAACTAGGCCATGAAAAGAATTGTTCAGACAATACTTTTTGAAAATGTTGACCTGCATCTTAAGTTTTTAGAGAAGAAGGAGGTTTTATTTCAAAAGTTCTGTACAATAAATCTTATATGTAGTACAACAGATTTACACATCAAATATATCATGTGTAGAGCCATTTGTAGCTGTAAAATAAGCCTACTGTGTCGCTGAGTACTTCAGTAACTTTCAAACTATGCATAATTATGTATGAATTTGATTAAAAAAAAATCATACATTGAATTTGTCAACATACAAAATTTAGATTCATGCTGTTGTTATTCTTTGCAGAGGATTTGTTAGGATAAAGAAATTTCCAATCACTACAAGGACTTTTTTCACTCAGTACTATCTGAACTTTCATAGCATGAGAAATTTAGTCCAGCATGTATCATTACTGCTTAAGCATCATGCTAAAGAACAAGCATCACTCACCCTCTTTTTCAGCTTTTCTTTTTTGTGAAGTATATTGTCTAATCTACCCTGTACATTTCATCATAAAGAATGAGCAAATGATGCCTAAAATAAGAAAAATTAAGGGGAAACAGTTGCTTTACCAATTTAACTTCATGAACTAAAAAGTATTTAAAAGTAAAAAAAAAGGTGAAGCAGACGTAAAAATCAGAGAAAAGTAGGAAGATATTTCTGGTTTAAGGAAAATGGTGAGTAGCATGTTATGGCATCTGTGCAGTGGTTTCATATCAGTTCCTTTGGTCAGACTCAATTGCCAAGCAGCATAGCTTTCATAAGTGCATCTGTGGTAAATAGACCAGATTTGTACAAAGAGAAATAGAAAGCTTGGGGGAAAAAAAACCAAAAAGCAAGAAACCCAGAGAAAAAAAACGTAAAAGGTTTTGATTCTCATACCTTGCTTTAATAACAGAGTCAGGCTCTGTTTTGCAATAGACTGATTGTCCAAGCAGGTGTCCTAAAGGTGCCATAAGGCATTTGAATGCCAGACAGTGTTTGAAAGCATGTCAGTCTTATAGCCATTAATTGACATACTGCAGGAGTCCAATATTGTCTGCAGAGAAATTAGAAAGACTTTGTTCACCTCAAGATTAGAACAGCAGAGGGAGCTGTCAATCTTCTCAGGAACAAAGACATGCTATCCAGCTTCAGAGATGGGCATGTATTATCCAGTCAATTCTAGAGCGTCACACAGGGCTTGAGGAGGTGTTTGTGTACTGTCCAAATATACAGATAAATGTGGAGCTGCATGACTTCATAGCTTGACCAAGGCTGACAAACCAGCACGCATACTTGAAAATCAGCCAGAATTTACACTAGCTCTAGTCATTATCCACTTTCAAAGCTATATATATCCTAATAATATATGATATATATTATATATCATATATTATAATATAATATAACTCCTCTAGACTGCTTATTAGTCACTGGTGCTCCAACAGGCATGATAGTAGAGGCAAAATAAAAAATATATGCCAGCAAAAATTGCAAAAAAAATTTAAAAAAAATCATGTTCCAGTCATGAGTTGGACTTGACATGAAGAAATGAGCAACGAATTGTTTCTTCAAATTCTCTTCCCAGCGTTTAAATAGCTGAACACCTTTTAATGTTTTTCCTGAAGCAACCTAGGCTAGGAAGGTTTTTAAGTGTGCCATTGTGTGGTGCTTCAGTTACAGAGTATTTAAGCACCAAAAAAAAAAAAAAAAAAGATCATTAAATGTTAAAAGACAGATTTATTCAGTGTCAGCTCAACACTACTTAAGACATGGTACAAATCACCTCTGTCTTCACTTGACTGTTCAATGTGCCCAAGGCAATGCTTTTTTAAATCAAGCTTCGTGGTAAAGTACATGATAGCAAAATTAGATAAGCTTTAAATGAAATAAACCCCTGTCAGGTATAAACAATTCTGCATTAATTTGAAAATCAACTATGTTTTAATTTAGTGCTAATACTTATTTGAGTAAAATATTAAAATACCAATTGTAACACTTTTCTAATGAACACAAGCTTTTGGAAATACTATCAGAAGTTGAAACTATAGCCAATGGGCAAAATGTTAGCCTAATAATCAAAAAATAAGGATTAAAAAGACTGTGAACACTTGCAAAATCTAAGCAGAAAATTACTTATCTTCTCTGTGTTGCAGTCTCTAACCTTCATTGTACTCAATGCTTGCATGTTTGTATTTATGGGTAAGGTGGAATATGCATCTGTTTTTGGCAGATGTGTATGGTCTGGCAATATGAAGAGCTAGTGGATTCCATTATCTTCACACTCCAAGGAATTCTATACCACTAATTTAATATTAAAGTTTTTTTATGAATGTATTGTAGAAATACCCTTAAAAAAAAGGAAGGTTCATAAAAGAGGAAGGTTCATTGTCTCTACAACTCATGAGACTTTCAGTGTGCTTTCAGCTACTTTTGCAAAAAATGTGGTCCTTAACACATTATGATTTGGATTATTCGCTATCACGTGTTCCAGCTAACATAAAATAGTATTTTGACCTACTCTCAAAATGAAGAATTTAAGGTCAGAAATGTCACAGCTACACAGAAACTTGTCTCTGATGCTGAGAGCCATAACACATTCACAAAGATCAATTAGAAATGCAACAGCTGCATGATTTTTTGAATTGCACAATGACTGTGGCTATTCAAATATAGTACTCTGCTTAGTCAACAGCTATTTTTGCCTTCTTACATTTACTTAACATAATCAAATGAAATTTTGATGCTACAGAAGTTCCTTGGACCACAATATCAGATGCTGTAAAGCAACATATACTGAGATATATATTAGTGTCAAGATACAAATGCTTTTGCAAGTCATTTGTCCAAAATGTTTGAGAAACTATTTCCATTCTTATTTTCTAAATGCAATTTAAAAACAACATGCTAGGGAATATGGCCTTCTATAATGGTGATCAAACTGGACTTCTTTTGTTTTGTTTGAAAAACCTTTGCAGTATTTGGACTGTTAAGGTTTTCAAATATTTTAGCAACATATATCTTCTTTGTTTTGTCACAGTGTTCTTCTGTGAATCTGTAGCTAATTCACTTTGTTCCTGACCACTTCATTGCTAGGGATTTATTTCCTCTATTTTTTCTTCTCTCTCTTTTTTTGTTTAAATTTTTTATTTTCCAAAAATAATTTTAGGGGGCTTTCTAAGTCTTGAAGAAAAACCAAATTAGTTAAAACAGTTAGACCTGCTATTTAAATTGGTATAGGAAGTTTGTAATATGATACCATCTATATAATCTATCATTTTGCAGAAAATAATTACATTTTTTGAAAGGTCTTCAATTCATATTAGATATTCATAAGCTGAAAAAAACCTAAAACTGGCAGTTCAGCATGTAAATCTCAATGTTATCCACATGTGAACTGCTGTAAAACAATGAATAAATGTGATTGAAGCACTTGCTGTAGCAGCTGCATAAATCAACTGCTCTGCCTTGATTCTTGTTACTTTATACTTTTATCACAAAGAGAAGCAAGCTTTTAATGTCATAGCAGAATCTGAAAACATTAGCTGTTCCTTTCTTTATTGAGCTTTTAGTCTACTGTGTGTTTGTGAATGTGACATTCACATCTGAGGATTGCATATTGATTTTGTATATATATATATATACACATATATATATATAATATAATATAATATATGTACACACACACATATATATATATGTATACATGGTAATAAACATTTAATAAACCATTTCATCCCTGTAAACATGAAAACTTGTGCAGACTGGCTGCAGTCATCTCCATGAATTGTTAACCAGGGGTCAAACTGGATTTCAGTAGTATGTACTTCATCTTCAAATCCTTCCATGAGGTATCTCAAGTATCAATGTCCTTATTATCTTTCCCCTGTAATCTTTTAATCATTTTTGGCAAACAATTTTGCTTTATGACCTTTCCTTTTTCTAACCTTTGTTATGTTTCATCTAAAACTTAAATTTTGTTCTGTCCTTTAATATTTGAAAATATTAGGAGGTTTTTTTTCCCATTTAAAAACAGTCCTATCTTGAGAATGCTTACACTTGTGGAAAGTTTGCTTACTCTTTTTTTGCTTTTTCATAGCTTAGTTTTAGCTTATTTTTTTTTCAGTGTTGAATTATCTGTATTCATTTTTTTCAACTGGGCTGAATTCTTCTGTTTTAATAGGGAACGTGTACCAGAAAGAGCAAGTCAGTGATAAACGTCAGGGTGAAAAGGCCTCTTTGACCTTTCCATCTCACTACTGCTCATACTGCTACAGAGGTACTACAAAAGGACATAACTGAAGAGTAGGTGACATTGGAATATATATCTGGAGGCTTTCTAGTCCAGATTCCTTCTAAAGGAGGGCTACTAGAGTCTGATTGCCCCTAGGGGGTGGATGGGGGGAAGGGGAAAGGAAAGAAAAAAAAGAAAAAAAAAAGAAAAGGAAAAAAATGAAAAAAAAAAAAGGAGAAAGAAAAGGAAAAGGAGTGGGAAAAAAGTGAAAGAAGGAAAAGGAAAAGAGAAACAAAAGGAGGAGAAGAAGGAAAAGGAAAAGGAAAAGGAAAAGGAAAAGGAAAAGGAAAAGGAAAAGGAAAAGGAAAAGGAAAAGGAAAATATCATTGAATCAAATCTGAATGTTTTATTTTCTTTGACCCACCACTGTGCACCTATCGTCAGTCTTGCCCTATCTTCTCTCTTACCTGAAGACAGCAATGCTCTCTTCACTGAAATCTTCTCTTCAAATTGGAGTTACTGCTTTAGATACAACCAATACATTTTGATGACTGCAGGCTCAGAACATTGGAGTGCTGAAACTCTGTGGCAATATTCTCTTGCTTTTTCCAATGTTAAAGCTCTGAATATTTCCTTAATGGGCTTCTAATGAAAGACATCTAGAAAATATATTCTTACATGTTAATGTCCCCTAAATTAAACACCTTATATTAATTTTGAGGAAAAAAAATCATAACTGTATGTTGTTACGAGCATAAAAAGATTATTTCTCCCATCTGAAGAATAATCAACATCTTGACAAGTGTAAGCTGATGTCACAAAAAATAAAAATAAAATACATAAATACATGTGAAGACTCATTCTCATTTTTTTTTAGTGCTCTTATTCAGATATTTTACTCCGGAGTATTAAAATTATCTTTGTGAAGTTTAAGAGACCAAAGTTCTTTTCAGAACAATTTAAGAGAATTGAGAAATTCATGACCTGTTCTGAGAACATTCTCAGAAACTGAATTATTTGGAAATATCTTACCTTCCTTCATCTTCTTTGAGAGTTGTTTTTTTATTTCTCAGTAAGAAAGATGTTGCTATTATTAATAGTAGCAGCATAGGACACCTATAAAATATTATAATTAATTTGCTTTTAAAAGAAGCTACTTAATTTTTATTTTTACAAGAACTATGAAGTTTTACTCTTCTTCTAGAATGAGGGACTGCATAAGCTATCTGGACTTTGACAACAAAGTCTGAGATCCAAATTTAAATTATAATAATTTCTACTGAAATTGTATAATTTTATCCTGAAGTAAATTGTCTGCCTCAAAATTAAATGTAAACATTTTATGTGCAGATCCAATGCATTACAAGAACTGTAAGTTCATTATAATCAAACATTAAAAGAAAAGGGTGCTCTTTCTTTTTTTAAGTTTTAAAATTAGTTCTACAAAGTTAAAATACAATTTATGGGAATAGAAGTTTATCAGATGTACCCTTTTTGACTAGAAGGAGCACGAATATGCCCATTTGTTTCGTGTGCTAGCAAGCTGTCCCTTACTTTTATGCTGATTGACCATGATTACAGTATTCTGGAGACAGAGGTTGTAGTACTATTGAGACAAGTATTTGATGTGGTACAGAATACAATTTATGGGTATCTATGTATGTACGTCCCTTGGCAGTGGCTCATGGAGCTTGAAGAAACTCATAGAAAGAAGAGCCTTTGGGTAGCAACATAAAAAATAAAAGTGTTCATCACATAAAGAATTTAATGTTTGCTTTCCTATTCAGTGAGTGAGTCAGACATTTAAAGAAAAATATTTCTGAAATGAAAACAAGCTTTATAGTCAGGCTGAGGTGACCTTGTCCGTCAACATATATGTTGATATTGTAGAAAAATTATCTTCACTGGACATCTTTTCACTATTACAAGGCTCTGCACATATGTTATGACCAACTAAACCAATGGAAGGTTTCTGGTGAGTGCATAACAAGACACCTTTTAATTCAAAGAAATTATATGGGGAGAAATAAAAGACCATTTGGACATTCAGAATGGTTCCTGCACATAAGCATTCAGGCTCTGCAAAACATATTGGAAAGATTTCAGGAGTGACTTGTAATCCCACTGTCTACTGTTGGTGTTGTGGTCAAAGTTGACAATGACATTTCTGTAACAGTTTGCTGTGGTTTAACTCCAGCCAGGAGCCAAGCCCCATGCAGCCATTCAGTTGCTCCCACACCAGCAGGACTGAGGAGAGAATCAGAAGGAAGAAGGAAAAAATCTCGTGTTGACATAAGAGAGACATTTTAATGGGGGGGGGGGGGGGGGGGGGGGG
>VZSE01014926.1:327853-354936 GCA_013398275.1 Promerops cafer
TTTTCTTTTTCCTATTTTTTTTTTAATACATATATCTATCATGTTTAAACTATATATTTTTTCTTAGTGTATATAAAAAGTGGATAGTGCTTTGCCTAGTTTGTTTTCATGGTTAATTTTTTTTTGTTGTTTTGTTTTGAAAGGACAAGAGGAAATGGCTTTAACTTGCAATAGGGGAGGTTCAGCTTAGATTTTAGAAAATACTTTTTCACTGAAAGAGTGTTTAGACATTGGCATAAGTTACGAAATGGTGAAATAACTGGAAATAGTCAAGAGGCACCTTGATGTGGCACTTCAGGGTATGATTTAGGGGTGATTATGGTGGTGCTGGGTTGACATTTGGACTAGATGGTCTTGAATGACTCTTCCAACCTTAACGATTCTGTGGTTCCATGAAATTTATGAAGTTCATTTTGTCATACTTCTTACACAAAACTCAGGCTATAAAATCTTATCACAACAACCTAAGCCATTTGAATAAAACATATTTATAATTGCTACCTTTTTAAAGTAAGCAGGTAGTGTAGCCAAATGTAATTTTTAGAAACAGGCAAAACACAGATTAAAATATTACCAGTAGTACATAAAATATATGCTTTCTTTAGTATATTAGTAATAATTCTTTTATTATTATCAATGCTTCCACAGTGTCAAAGCTTTTTCTTTTTCCCAATCTGCTGTCCTCATTGCCACAGTGAATAGGTTGGGTTTGGTCAAGAGATTCAAAGTGAGATATAGCTGAGACAAATGATCCACATTTGCCACATGGAAAAAAATTAAACCTCAGGTAAAGGAGGAGGGGGATGTCCCTTGTTTGGGACATGGGGGATGTCTATGGTTATTGTAATTTTCTTGCCAAATAATTATTACACATGCTCACACCCTGCTTCCCTGGAAGTGGCTAATCCTATCCCTGCAATGGGAATAGTGACTGAATTCCACCTTCTGCCTTGCTTGCATGTGCAGGTTTTGCTTTAGCTATTAAATTTTCACCATCTCAATCCCTAAGTGTCCTCACCTTACTTTTTCTCCCTTTTCCTCAGGCAACAGGGGTTGTCAAACATATATGGGGTTTGCATGAAAATTTTTGCTTGTAGGATGATCACATGGTGGTTTCTATGAGATGATGACAGAAGCTTTCCTTGTGTCTGACAGTGCCAATGACTGCCTGCTTCAAGAGGGACCCACCTCTGGTCAAGGCTGAGCTCACTGGCAATAGTGACAGCACCTCTGAGACCTCTGAGTATATTTAAGAAGGGAGGAAGAAGTTACTGACCAAGACTAAATTGCAGCCAGAGAAGTGAGGAGTAAGAAGATGTGAGAGAAACAGCTCTGCATATACCAGCACCAGTGCAGAAGGGGAGAAGGTGCTTCAGAAACAGAAGTGGAGAATTCCCTGCAGCCCATGGTGAAGACCATGGTGAGGCACCCTGCCCCTCCGCAGCCCATGCAGGCTCATGGTGGAGCACAGATCCACCTGCAGCCCACAAAGGTCCCTGTACCAGAGCAGGTGGATGTGCTTGAAGGAGGCTGTGACCCCATCAGAAGTTTGTGCTGGAGCAGGCTCTCTCGATGGAGAAAGAAGCCCATGCTGGAACAAGTTTTCTGACAGGAATTGTGACTCAGTCGGGACCCACACTTGGGACAGGCTGTTCCTGAAGGACTGCATCCCATGAAAGGGAAGGGGCTGTTCCTGAAGGACTGCACCCCTTGCTGAAGCAGTTCTTGCAGCCCATGGGAAGGACTCACATTCAGGAAGTTCATGGAGGACTATCTTCTGTGGGAGAGACCCTACACTGGAGAAGGGGAAGGCTTTGAGAAGGAATGAGCGCCAGAGACAATCTTTGATGAACTGACTACAACCCACATTCCCCATCCTCCTGTATTGCTGGTGGAGAGGAAGTCGAGAATTTCAGAGTGAAGTTGAGCCCAAGAAGAAGGAAGGGATGTGTGGAAGATATAACAGTTGTTTTATTTTCTCATTATCCTACTCTGATTTGATTGTTAATAAATTCAACTAATTTTCCCAGCTTGGGTCTATAATGCTATGACGGTAAATGATGACTGATCTCTCCCTGGCCTTAGTTCAACCTGTTGTCATAATTTGTCTCCCCGCTCCAGCCAAAGAGGGGAGTGCTAGAGCTGATTTGGTGAGCACCTTTTGTCCAGCCAGAGTCAATCCACCACATAGAAACTGTGTGATTGTAGGCCAGGTCAACCCACCACAGGAGCTTTCATGCTCTTGCTGCTTGTCTACTTGCCAGTTCATGCTGTTTGTGTCTCCCTCTCCATTCACTAATCCCTGCTCAGTGATGTTTAAATTGGTGATATAGATACATCAATTAACAGTCTTTAACACTCAAATTCTAAACCAGTTTTAAGAATACAATGCCATGTACCAATGGCATAAATTTAGCACAGGTGTAATGGTCCATGATGAGATCTACTACTTAATCAAAACCTACACACTCTCAGTAAAGTCATTGCCCCTTTTCCTGTCACTACATGTTCCTATTCAAAATCTCTCTGAGTTCACTTGTAGAACTCTTCATGTTCTGGAAGGTGCTGTAAGGTTTTCCCAAAGCCTTCTGTTCAGCAGGCTGAGCAGGCCCAGTTCTCTGAGCCTATCTTCACAGCAGAAGTGATCTCTCTGATCAGCTCCTTGGGCCTTCTCTGGACTCTCTCTAAGAGGTCCATTTTTCTCTTATGCTGAGGGACCCAGAGCTGGACTTAGTAACTCAGGTGGGGTTTCACAAAAGCAGAGTAGAAGGGAAAAATCACCTCTCTCAACTTGCTGGCCACTTTGCTTTTGATGCACTCCAGACTGTCATTGGCTTTCTGGGCTGTGAGTGCACATTGCTGGGTAATGTGGAGCCTCTCGGCAACCAACATCCCCAAGTCTTTTTCCTCTTGCTCAATTCTGTGCCCAGTCTGTATTGTTTGTACCTGTGCTTTGGATTGCCCCGACCCAGCTGCAGCATCTTGCAATTTGCCTTGTTGAACTTCACGAGGTTCACACTGGCCCTTCTCTCAAGCATATCAAGGTCCCTGTGGATGGCGGCCCGGCCCTCCGGTGTGTTGACTGCACTACACAGCTTGGTGTCACCAGCAAACTTGCTGAGGGTGCATTCAATCCCATTGTCCATGTCACTGACAAAAGTGTTCATCAAAGATATTAAACATTTCAGGGGGCCTATCTTAAATACACATCAGTACTTTCAATTTTATGAATAGACTTCTGGGCAGGGTACAGAGAACCAAAGTGTTCACCTTAGTTATTTTCTGTGAGCTCAGATACTTTATTAAACAATCAAGAAGAATTTTTTGATAGTTGTACATCATTCACTAAAGCTCCAGGAAACCGATTTTCTTAGATTATGCTATTCACAAAACTACTGTGTTGATTTTCTGTTATTTTGGTTGTTGGGGTTTTTGTTGTTTAGTTGCAGTTTTTACCTTTCCTAGCTAATGCTACAAAATGACAACAGGATTTCATTGACATTTTTATGGAGATATTTCGTTCTCTTTTCGAAAAACTCAAATTTCTTTTAAAATTATAGGTCTACTGCGTTACAGTTTACACACTTTTTTTATTCTGGGACTTTGATGTAGATTTTTCAAGTACTAACAAAATTTTTCCATCTGTATGTTTTATTGCCTCTCTTTGCCCCTTTTTGCACCTATATACTGAAACGTAAGTCCTGCACATGAATTCTTGTGCATTTTTCAAAAAACATTTTTATTAGTAATTAAATATTTTTTTCTAATCTCTTCATACTCACTGTGTGAATATGTGAGCAATGCCTTATTGCAGAACTTCATCTCCTGGCTATTTGGCTTCATCTGTACTCCTTAGAAGGACTTTTTATACTTTGGTATTCTAAAATTAAAAAAACAACAACGACAACAACAACAAAAAACAACACCAAAAAAAAAAAAAAAAAAAAAACCCCCAAAAAACTCTGGATGCATGAAAGCTGATAAAAAGAAGTAAAAAAAATCCTTTGGTTTTCCAGATGAAAAAAAGAAAGAACATGACTTGAGAAGGATAGTCACCAACAGAAAGCAACAAATAAGAGTTTACCAAGGAAGCTAGAGGTTACCAGATTTCATGAGACAGAAGAAATTTATCTGAGAGTGCTGAAAGAACAGTGATGTGACTGCAAGACCAGAAAGTTTTACAGAAGTCTTACAAAATGTCATGGTGATTGAGAGAGGTATCTGACAAATGGAAGAAAATGATTCAGCGCGTACCCTTGTTTTATTTAGGTAGCTAAAGTCCAGTCAGTCTTACTTTTCTACTGAAAAAGATCATGCGAAATAATGTATTTCAAAACATATGCAAGACTTGATGCTAATTAGAAAGAGTAGCACTGCAATCACACTTAATCAGCATGCATGCTTGCTATGATTAAATGGCCAGCTTCATTAACAAGAATTTGTAATATAACTTTTTTAATGCTACTGACACTATTCCCCACAGCATTCAGTTTTGGAAGCACAGGGGATATGGGCTAGATTTTTAGCTACACTGAAAATTGTCTGGACCTTTAATCTAAAAGGCAATTAATCTGTGGCTTGAAAGTCATTATCAAACGAAGTGCCTTGGCACTGGGGCCGATATTATGCATTTACTTTATCAGCTGCGGTGATGATAAGTCTGAATGTGTCCTCGGCAAATTTATCTATGATACTAGTTCAGGAGCAGTGTTTGGCATGTCAAATGTTAGAACTTCAATTCAAAGAGATCTGGAATACCTTGAGCACCAAGCCAGAGTTAAGATCCAGAACATTTCTGATCTTGCAAGAGGGAGAAAAGAAATCTCCAGATTAGGGTTATACTTGAGGGCAGGGAAATGTTTGCCCCAAGTCCTGCTGAAAAAGACCAATAGATCCTATGGGTGCTGAATTCTATAAAAGTCACCAGCGTGCTTTCATGGTGAGTAAAGCAAAAGACAAACCTACCAACTCTTAGAGGAGTGTGGCCAGCAGATTTAAGGAAATTACAGTCCTCAATGCAGAGGGTCTAACATGGAATATTTTGTCTAGTTTTGCACACCATGCACATCTAAAGAAGGACACTAATATCTGGGGCGTATTCAATAGAAGATACTAAGGTCAAAGGCAGTTTAGAATAAAATGGACTCATTTAATCTGTTGAAGGAGAGAACAACAGATCTCCACACAATGGAGAGGATGTTGTTAAGGTAATGGAACAGAACTGTTCTAGATAGTGGTCAGTGATAAAAAAGGCACTGTGGCCACAAATTTTGTCTTGTAATGTTTAATCTGGACATTATGGGGAAAAAATTTCAGGAGGCTGATAATGCAGCACTGGAAGGGGGTACTGAGAAAGCTATGCATTCCCAGTCCTTGGAGGCCTTCAGGAGAAAGACCTCTACAATATTAAATTTTAAATTGGTGAAAATCTGCATTGAATTTCATTCTATTTCTAAAAACTTGATTTAATGCTGGCTTAAAATATGCAGTTTTACTTAATCTTAAAAACTTCTGTAAAACCATTGAAATATCTCTTGCCTAGTTCCAAGTATATGTGATGCATATCACCCTACATGGTTAACATGAAACAAACAGAATAGTACTATTTATAGGCTGATATTATTCATCCAACATATTGAAACTCCTGTTTCTTTACAAAAAGAAAAGGCCCAGATGGAAGACATTATTTCTCAATCAGACTATAAAAATTTGCCATACATTCGTCTTGAATTTTAAGTATTTTAAAAATAAGGTCTTTGCATTAAGAAATTTTGTTATTTTTCAAAATACAATATTTGATAATGCAGCAGCATATTTTATAAAAAAAAGAAAAAAAAAAAAAAAAGTAAAAATTTTAAACCTTACCAGCCCTGATACTATTTAATTTAGTCGTGGTCACCTTCTACATAGTCTACGAACAAGACTTTTGCTGTGACCTTCCTAAGACTGACAAATGAGTTTACCAATATGTATGCCACATATTGAAATAATGTTACCTCTCCAAAGCTGAGAGCTGAGGCAAGTGCAAAACTTTTTCACTGGAAGCTTTTTTATGACTACCTTTTCAAAATCTTCCATTCAGTAACAAATACCCCATGTAGAAAACTTATAGTACCAGAAGTCAGAGATGATGGCATTACTACTTCATTGTATTAAGTAAAATTTCATCTGCTTGCCTGTTTTATTTCAAGGTTTCTCTTGATTTGTATAACTGAAGCCGCAAATAGAAAGTATGTTCTGTGTCAAAGACATATCCGAAGTACAATACTTGTCACGCGTAAATAATGAAATAAAAAAACCCCTTGAGAATACTATGTAACAATATTGATACTGGCAACAAGGTATGCGAAAGGAGAAACAAGGTTCTTCACATAGAACATTGGCCTGGTGGTACTACCCAATATAACAATGAATTTACATAGAATTATCATCAGTCTTTGTTTAATTCAGTCCAAGACCAAATAAAATATATATTTTTCTATTGAAATCTAGATTATAAATTATACCAGAATTAGGGTGCCTGTTTCAGTACTTCATCCTTCTGGTCTACATAGACTGGAAGACTGGTATATCAGGTTGGTTTGTTGTAGGTTTTGGATTTTTAAAAATTATTTGAAGTTTCCAGAAATGCTGGTTAATTTTCATTTTTAAATTCTCATGGTGTACGAGGCTTGTAGCTTAGCAATTTAAATTCATATATTGTAGGGTCTGGACGGCTTTACCTTGTTTCTATAAAGGGTATATACTGACATATTTTCATTATTAGATCAAAAGAGTAGTGCATTACACAAAGCCAGTTGCAAACGACATATCGAAATTGGCTGGAGTATGCATATTTTAATAAATTATAATACTAGTTTTTGGAAATCAATAGAAGAAATGAAAAAATGAGAGAGCATATTGAAATTAATAAAGTTGTGAAATGTTACTTAAAGTATGTTCATATATACACAGTTGGCTGGAATGAGCAAAACGGATCTTGAAGTTAGAATTCCTTTTGAAAATGTCTACCCAATATTTAGATCGCATTTGGAAAATGATCTTTAACTCATCATTTGCTGTCTATTGAGAGGCACTGTATGTTTAAATTGTTATTTCTTGTTCAAATATGTATGATTCATATTTAAGAACTTCCATGGAAGGAAAGAAGGAAAGAAAGAAGGAAAGAAGGAAAGAAGGAAAGAAAGAAGGAAAGAAAGAAAGAAAGAAGGAAAGAAAGAAGGGAAGAAAGAAGGAAAGAAGGAAAGAAGGAAAGAAGGAAAGAAAGAAAGAAAGAAAGAAAGAAAGAAAGAAAGAAAGAAAGAAAGAAAGAAAGAAAGAAAGAAAGAAAGAGAAAAATAATTCATATTTAGTAAATAATTAGTCTAGTTTTTATTTCTTAAGACTGCTGAAAAAGTCCTTTTGAACTGATTGAGTCTGTGGATTTCTTTATTTTGGGTAATGTGATGACAACGCCAGCTGGGGGCAGCTAATTTTGTTAATGCTCATTACTATTGTCATAGGCTGTGACACGTCGCATGAACTCTTTGTTAGTAAGCAGCAAGAAACAAATCTGTGAGATAAGCCAGGGTCAATAGGAGTTAATCAGTTTCAATATATTCACAAGCTAAACATTCTCTTCCTTTAGAACATAATCTCAAAGAAATCATTTATGTGGGATCATACTGATGAAAGCAAGGATACTTTATATGGCTTTCTTGATTCCATTGGTTATAATTATAGCCTACAGATTAAACGAGACTATTATATTGGTCCCTAGGAAGAATACTCATATAACCCATAGAAGAAATTTTTTCACCTCTCCTAGAGATAAAACAGTGAAACCTGATGTGAGTTGGGAAAACAAAACTGAAAAACACCCACAACATTACAGTTGTCTACTTTTATTGTTTAATGGCTATCGAAGTAATTCCATAGTGAATAGCTTTATAAAAATTATAAAACTGATGCAGTTTTCTTTACTACAGAATGGTATTTTTATTGTTATGGATTACATTTTACCATCATATGAAGAGAATGCAGCCATCTAAAGGAGGCAGGTCAAAACATGTTTTATTTTATATATATGTGTTAGCCTGTGGCATAAGTAGAAGGATGAGTCCAGTAGAAAGAGGAAAAAACAAACAAAAAAAAGCACTAGAACTGGCAAAATATAAGCAGTGACTGTACTTAATCTAAGTAACAAGCAGGGATTTATTTAATTCACTGGTTAAAAAAAAAAAAAAAAAAGAGGAAAAAAGAAAAAATCCTTTCTGAAAATTTATGTCATATTAATTTCCAGATATTATTTATAGATCAGATCAACTTTTTCTAATTGAGTATCATTAGCAACACTTCAATCCTGTCTGTAGTGCTCCCACACACAGAGATAAGACTGAAATGCTATCTTCTCCTCCTGAGCAGGAGGAGGCAGAGAATGGGTAGTGCAGGAATAGGATGACATGCATGTGGTAAGGTCTGTGGTGGCACCCACCTCTACATAAAGACAAGGTAGTTGTACATGAATGTAATTTGTGTGTAGAAGGAAAAACACAGTTCACATTCACTAATGAACTATGCAATGGATTTCTGGCTGTAACTTAACAAGTTTGAAACAGAAAGTACACAAAAATAAGTAAATTATGGTTTGAAGTTTCATTAAAGATTTATGTTGTCATTGTGCATGTGACTAAGTATCCAAAGCAACCTTGAAAGATTTGTAAACCACAAACAAGGTGGAATGAACCTCAAGAAGGAGAGAAAAGTTCCCTCTAAGGAAAAAACTGGGCACATTTCAAAAAATCCGTGATTATACAAAAAAGGACTATGCATAAATTAAAGACCCCCAGGGGCAGCTTCAACTTGCAGCCAAAATCAAGTTTTGCTGCTTTACTCTGTTGGCTAGTTTCTAATTGCACACTGCAATGAAAATCGTTTATAACTGGAAAGGTCCCATAACAACATGGCAAAGGCACAGGGGCTGCAACAGAATATTAGAGAAACTTACCCTGTGGGCGATCACTAGTTACTGAGGAAGATAATAACTGCTCAGCTACTCTGAAATAATTTAGTCATAAAAGAATGTTCATTAAAATAACGTTAAAGAGTGTTTTCAATGTGGTGTGCAGGGACTTAGCTGCGTGATTCTTTTTAATATTAATGGGAATTGCGTAGCTAAACCCACACACACTGTGATGAAAATCTGCACTTATAGTTTTAACAAAAATCCATAAAAGGAAACAAATTCAGGTGAAGGCTTAATTCTGTTTTGCCATGTTATTGCTAATAATACAGTATGTACGATTAGTGCATAACAATTCTAATAAAAATGCTGCTACACCTAAGCTCTTAATGAAAGAAGCTAAGGGGAGAAGGAAAGGCTTACCTCTGTAGCAAAGCACTGATTAAACAGAGAGGATAAATACTGATGGTAATATATAATTCTTCAATGCGCGTTGTTTGTGTAATAGGCTGCAGCACAAATGTGTTGGTGAACTAGAAAATTGTTTTATTGCATGTTTCAAGTGAGAAGTTAAAAATATGAATGAAAAAGAGAAGTTTTAATGTTTAGTGGAAAAAGCCCTTCTGATCAGACAGAAATAGAAACACCTTCCTTTAATGAGAATTTACATGCAACTCTTGGAGCCTATATGTCTCAAAAAACATAGAGACCATGGTGAAGCCAGTTTGCTCTTATTCTTCTGTTATGCTATCCTAGACTGGCATAAATATGGCTAATAGGGCTGATGTAAAATAGACTTCCAATTAAAAAAGCCAGAAAACTATTTTATCTTTTAAAAAAATGGTCTGCAGTGACAACAAAGAGCCATATCTGAACTTCACCCAGACCAATAACATGCAGACTAGCAAACAGGGAGATGATAAAAGAGCAGGTCCTATTAAGAAAAATTTTTAGTCCATTTTTTCTGGTAACTGGTACTTTCATCCTCATAGTAAGTATCAGAGATATTTGTTCTCCCTCTTTTATTACATCTTGTGTTTCATGTTTTGTTTTGTGAGCAGAGATTTGGAGATTTTTGAGTGAATATGAGAAAGACTGTGTTAAAAATTAAAAATTTAAGTAAATGTCAATTATTTATAATAAGAATGCCCTAAGACAATATTTGAGTCCAGTTGTATAATATGAATAATACCTTAGACTGGAGTCATTGAAATTTTGAAACATAAAAATGACAAAGCAAAGGATTTTCTATAATAATCACACATTTTAGAACCCCTCTTACCAGGAGGCAGTAATATGAAGAGGAAGCTCAGCATATAAAGCTTTTATTATACCTTTTATTTTTGAAAGAGTGTTATGAGAGCTTAGCATTGCTTTTAAATGATTGACACTATAAGCGTTCCATTTTAATTGGCACTTCTGTGATTTATCACTGTATCATGTTGGGAACACCACATTAGACCGTTTGTAAGTGAATAGCAGGCTACTGTACATCTGACAATACTTGAAGACTTCTATTGAAGGCACCTATTAAGAAGAGACACCTACTAAGAGAGTTCACATCCCATTCTTTCTAACTACCGAGTTGAACAGAATTGTACTGAATTGTATCCTTCCCTCCTGAGCAGAAATATAATTCTTGCCATCCTAGCTATCATGCTGCCATGTTTTCCTGTTTTGCAATGGCATGAACAATATGATTTCAGTTTCTAAACTGAGAACACCAGGAAGTTTAATCCCACTGAAATTAATTTTCTTGATCATCTCATCTTGTTATTTCCTCTCTAATCAGAACAGTGTTCTCAGTCCCCACCAGTGCCATAATGCTTGAGGTAAATAAGAAACATCAAAACCTGGGTTTAGATCAAGGGTGGCATTTCCCTGTGCTGAGGTTTGGAAATATATTAAGCTGCTGCCACTGACCCTGCCATGGCTCTCGTAGTGAATAAATTTCCATCTAAAAGCAGTCAGACCCTGAAGCTGCAACAACCAAATATTGCCTCTAGACATTGGTTCAAACCCCTAGGCCCGTTTGTCTCTTAGTGCTGTTTTCTATCCAGCATTCAAGCGTTAGACTGATGATCCTCAGCAGCATCTGCATGACTCCATTTTAGAGAGCTGCATTGTTCAAAACCTTTCTAATATGCCTCAGATAACACTATTTCAGGATCTTGATTCTAATTTTAGAATATCAATCTTGACACGTTGTGATACATGTAGACTTACCTTAGTATTTTGATCTGGCCCAAGTGATTTATTTTCAACTCCTACATTGCATATTGCATTTTTTGCATTGGCATCTGTTACTCTGTGTACCATCTGTCTTGATCTACACTTAGGTACACAGATGTGCTGTCGCTGTGCAAAATGTTAAAGATAAGTTTAACCTTCCCTTTTCCTAAAAATTGTCACATTAGCAATAATACTTTGTCAACAGACAATATTTGCTCTTATTTGTTTCAAGTGGGCTTTTGTAGGCTTTTCTTGTTCAAAAGCTGTGATTTTCATGAAAGAAAACCCCACCAAACTTATGATGGTAATGCTATCATCTGATTTCAAGGTTATTTTCTATATACTTATATTTGTTTTAGTGCCAGTAGGTTGTTCTGTACAGAATCAAAGTTTAAAAAAAAAGCAAAACACTCTAATGGACACTTGCCAAAAAAAAAGTAATATAATAGTACCTTATAATGGATGCAGGTTACTACAGTGCAAACTTGCTTCTCACTTTTGTGTATATACTCATGTATGCATACATGCAATATTTAGAAAGATGAAATTGAAGGAAAGTTTAACATAAATAAATGGCCAAGAATTATGTCAGAGAAATAGGAAAAAACTCTTATATGTTAGTGCTATGTGTACACAACTTAGTAGTGGGAAACCTCTGATACCATGACATAGGGATACTATATGCAGTCCCTTTGTCACACCTACTTTTCAAACTAAAGTTGCCTTAAAGCAAAGCCAGTATGCAACTCCTTAAACAAAAGGTATGGATTAAAATTTATTTTAAACTATTGTAAATAATTAAATACTCTTTGGATTCTTGGAGAGTCTGACCTCTGATATTCCTATTACATAAGTGAAGAAGATTGAGATGACACTTACCTAATATAAATCATATGTTATAATTCTATATATAAATACAAATAAGTCTCCTTGTTAGAACAAATGAGTAATTTTTCAGAGAGATTATCTTGTTCAGATTTATGGCATTTTAAAGGTTTTTCAGGTAAATATTCAACAGTAACAAAAGTATGACACTCCTCCCACTTGTAAAAATGGCTGTATTGTTCAATGCCACAGTATTTCAGAGACAGAAGCATAGACAGCTGCTGGAAAATGAAATTCCTCAAAGGAATTTCACCAAGGAATATCACGCTTTCTCTTCCCCTCTAAGTAAGGTAAAACTGTATCTGCTGTGAACACACTGAAGAAAAAAAGGTCTATAGATTAAATCGCAGTTTATAATTTTGATTTTTTTTTTTTTACCTGAATTTGAAGAATTAAGAGAAACCACAAGGATATTTCTCACCTGAACTTGAACTTGAATACTAGATCTGACTTCTAATTTAAACCTACAATATGGTTCACAACAATGTGTTGTTTTTCTAGGCTCCATCCACTTAAAATGTGTGTATGCCTGCACAACCACAGAGTTTCTCTAAAAAACTGTATGACAGAATGCTTTCCCTAAAGCAACAGAAATCGTGAACTAAAATATTTGCATGCATTCTTTTCTATAGATCTGTAACATTTCTATATGTTTTCCTCCCACTGGCTTTAAAGTGGAGACCAAAGAATAATGGTCAGCAACGTAATTCCTCTTTGCTGAGAAACACTGTTGGACAAAACCTGATGGAAGTGGACTTGCCACATCTGTGTCCCTAACTGCACTGTAAAATGCAAGAAAGCATGTTCCAGGAAAAAAGTACATAGAGATAGATAAAAACAAAACTGTAGTAAAACAGGTATCCATCACTCCAAGTTAATCACATGTACAGAAGTCCTGTCCCATCCAATCTTAAAGGAAGATATTATTTAAACAGAGGAATTCTCTTATGTTTAAATTCTTCCAAAAACTATTTAAATGACTGAGCTTGGTGTTAATAGATCTTCTGTAATATTTTGCAGAGCTTTTGTCTTGTATAACAGAAGAAAGAAAGCAGACTCTAGACAGCTAGGAGAAATTACAAAACCTAATAGCCAATGTCTTACCTAAGCTTTTCCCTTTTTGCCTTTTTTATAAATTGACTTCAGTTTATATTTTGGTTGTATTTTATGTATTGATAAATTAAATTGCTAAGTTATCATTTTAGAAGATTTGACTGAATATTGTCTCAATCCATGAAGATCCTATGGTAGTCCCAAGAAAGCATTTTTTAAAATCAATGTCTTCATCTTCTCACCTGTTCTGACTTTCATCTCTGTCTAATTTCCCCTCTATTCTCCATACAATTTGATTCTACAAAGGACTGTACTGTCCCATTTCTCAGATTTCTGATTTTTCCCTTTTCTGTGCCAGTCACAGTACTGCTCCTGCATTGCTCACTTTTGTCCTTATACACACAACACCCTTAAGGCCTTGTACTGATGAGAAATGAATAGCAAGACATAAAAGCACTGCTTCCTTTCTTTTTTTTTTTCCTTTTTTTTTTTTTTCCATAGGAAACCTTTCTTTTCCTCAAACCCATATTTCTCAGCAAATTAGTACCAGCTGGGCAGAAGAACATTTTATAAAGAGATGCAGGGCAAGTAAAACTAAAAATCTCTGTAAAGCTCCACACTGTATAAGACTGTAATATCTAACCCATTAAGCAGGCAACTTCTCATACTTAAACCTATTAATTCCTTTTAAGAAACTGAATATCCTGATCTCACTCTTGCTTATCTTTATTAGTGCTATATACATACGTAGATGGTTAGCACATAAATTTCTCAAACATTATTTCCTTCGTACAGTTTTCTATCTCTTTTTTAATTGGAACTCTTAAGTATTCCTGAGATACATCATTTGAATCTGAGGGACCATGCATCTCATCACAGGTGTTCTTAAAATGGTAAGAGAGACAGCAAAAAAATATTCCTGGGGGCAGACAGAGGAGAAAATAGGAAACTGGGGAAAAGTTTCTGAATAAGTAGTATCACCATGAACAGAAATATATGTAAAGTGAAGATTGGGAAAGAGTGAAAGAGTGAAAGAGTAAGCTCCACAGAAAAGTAAGGTATTCCACTGCATATATAGAATAAGAAATCAGAGGAAAAGTATTGCTAATGCAGAGAAGGAAGAGAAAAAATGTAGTCCATGGAAAAGCATGACTCTAATAGGGTAATAGAGCTCTGAATTACTTGATAGGTAAAAAAGATCTTTGTTGATAAAAAGACTGCTATTTCTAGCAGATAGAATTTTATTTCCCTAAATTTTGAAGGTTTACTTAATAGTCATATGGTAACGTATGATTGCAAGATGCCTATACACCTTTCATCACTTGGGAAGCAGATGAAATTTAATTTGCAGAGGATCTTTTAAACTTACCTATTCCTACTATGCTTCATTATAGCTTGAGCCCACTTTGTAGAATTTACGCTCATTTTGTATTTTCTACTTTCTTTATTTGTTTTTTAATTTTTGCTGAAAAATTGTTCATTTCAGTGCTTAGTCACTGAAAACAATGAAAGAACCCAAATTTTCACTAGTATTATTTGCATTACATGCCAATCTGCAGACACCTAGCACTGTTGATGATAAGATATAAATTCAAAAGCATAACATCCTAATTTAAACTGGAGAGGGTGAGGAAATCCAAACCAAGAAAAACTTGATAAAGGAAACAAGTAAGGGAAAAAAATCAAAGTGTAGAAACAAACAAACAAACAAACAAACAAAAAACTCCAAAGAATGTTCCAATGTTCCAACAAAAACATTCCAATGATGCATCTTTTCATTTTTACGTAGAACAGAAGACTGGCAGGTGTATTTGCCAATAACCTTAAGAGTCACTGCCGTGTACAGTATGTAAGTGGAAGAAAATTTCATATTTATAATTATTAGGTAAATTTATGCATTGAAATTGGAAAATACTTTACTGAGTGGAGCTGTGGTGTAAGATCCCTACTGCATACTACAGAATGCATAGCCAATTCACTAAAAGCTATCTTAAGTACTACAATTTACTAAAAGCTTAAGCATCTTTCATGTCATTTCACTGCTAATTTTTGTATCTAAAATTTAGAAAATAAAACTTATTGCATAATTTAGAATTGTCAGAATAGTTAAAATTAATAAAATTAATTTGGAATAAAAGCCACTGTGAGTACATCTGAGTATTTAATATACTCAAGAACATGTGCAACTTTACATAAAAGCATATAGTTGTAGTGGCTTAGGTTCACCAATTCGAAATTTCCTAGCTAATGCATCAAATAGTGTAGTGGTTTTTGTGCTAGCCAATCACAGGTGCACTCACTAGGGTGCACTTACTCATTTCTTGCTGTGTGATGGGATTAGGAGAAAGGCAAAACAGGTTCAAAACTTAAAAGGGTATAAAGAGAAGTTTACTGACAGTTACTGACAGTAAAGGAAGAAAAATGAGAAAAAAAAAACAACCAACCAAACAAAAGCCTTCAGAACCTTCCCCTCCCCACAACCTTTTTCTTCCCCACTGTCAATGCAAAGAAACAAAACTCAATATTTTCAGTCAGCTCACCACCTTTAAAGTAGTCATTCATTAGCTCGCCTGGGGAGAGAAGTCTCTTTTGCAAATTGTCATGGAGACTTTCCACAAGAAAAAAAGTTCTCTTGTGATTTTCAACTCTCATGAATAGCAGCCACCCGGGGAAACCTGCAAGCGTGAAGTCCCTCCCGTTTTCACACAGCCTTCCCACAGCTGTGTGTATGGGCCATGTCAGCTTATGGGGTACCAGTTTAAAGGTGAACTATTCCAAAGCAAAGGTTCTCTGCATCTATTTTTAAGCTCATCTTCATCGCTGGGAGCAGGAGTCATCTCCTTTGTCTCTGGGAGCACAGAATCCTCATCACTCCTCTCTTTCACTCTCTCCTTCTATTTGTTTAAAGTTCTCACAGAATTACATAGAGGCCTTTGCTAAGTAAACAGCCACCTCCCCACAGTTCTTTCATGCATTACATTAAAGTCTTTCTCCATAGCCTTGGGAAGAGGATTTCAGCCTCAAGATCAAGGCATCTCCTCATCCTTCTCCTCTAGAATTCATCTTCTTCATCACTGACTCAGTATCTCATGTTGTCTCTTTACATTCTGGCATTTTTGGTCTTTTCTCTCTCTCTCTCTCAGGAAGGGTCGGAGCACTGAGAGGGTTAAAATCTCGCCCAGGGCCTGCAGATGGCCGCCTGACCCCGGCGGGTTCCGGGAGCTGCGGCGGGAGCCAGGATCGGCCACGCTGCGGGAAGGGCCAGGATCTCGGCCCCTTGGACACCACGGGAGCAGGGCTGGGGCTGATGGAGTCTCTTCTCCTGCCCAGCACCCACGGGGCCAGGCCAGGGCCGGCTCCGCCAGGCCGCGGGGGCTGGGCCCAGCCCTGCGTCAGGGCTGCCCGGCCCGACCCGACCCGACCCCCGTTACTTCTTTCCCAGCCGGAAATCAAGAGAGCTTTTCCCGGGATTTCTTCGTTTTTATCATGGGTGTTCGCAGAAGCCTATGAACTTTCTCACTGGTGTAACAAAGTGTCAATCCTCAAAGCTAATTACTGATTGGTTGTTTTTGTCCGACACAGAGGAAACTGCTAAGAGCTTTCCCTGCACTACTTCCAAAAGTGCCCCCCCGGGCAAAAACCACCACATAAGTACACTGCCATATTTGCAGCAAATTGCTGCAAATTGCTGCACAGGAGTTCAGGACAGAAATTTTTTCAAATTCTACTATAGCCACTATTGGACTTCCAGTACATCTGATCTGCCTGCTGCTATGTCACTGCATTCCACAGGCAAGTTATTTCTCAACATCTTCTACATATGTAGCATATATGTATATATCACAGAATCACAGCATCTATTATGTTGGAAAAGCCCTCTGAGATCATCAAGTCCAACCCGATGACTGAATACCACCTTGTCAACAAGACCATAGCACTGAGTGACACATGCAGTCTTTTCTGAAACACCTCCAGGGACGATGACTTCACCACTGTCCTGGGCAGCCCATTCCAGTGTCTAATCACCTTTTCTGTAAGAAATTACTCCTTATACCCAGCCTAAACCTCCCTTGACACAGTTTATGTCTTCTTGTCCTGTCACTACTTGCCTGCAAGAAGAGACCAACCCCCACCTGGCTACAGCCTCCTGTGAGGCAGTTGTTGAGAATGATAAGGTCACTCCTGAGCTTCCTCTTCTCTGGGCTAAACAACACCAGCTCCCTCATTTGTTCCTTATAGGACTTAATATCTAGACCCTTTTCCAGCTTTGTTGCCTTCCTCTGGATCCAGAAAATAGGGTATCATAGATCCCAAGGTTTACATTCCTGACCATGTATGCTAACATGAAAAGCAAGATTGTAATATTTTGATCAAGGAGAAATTAGAATGATAACGGGAAGAGTTAGGCTGGTTAGTTGCTAGTCCTTTTGTTGCTGGTTTAGTTTCATTTTTTTTTTTTGCTTGTTCTTGTTTCTTGAAAGGTATCTATATGATACCTTAACTACTAAACATCGGTTTGTGTGTAGTTGGTACTAATAAAATATTTGCATGGAGAGAAGAGATGGAGAGAAGTCTGTAGAGCAATAAAAAGAGAACAGGGTGGCAATGATATTATTATAGTCAAAGCTTATATTCTTTATAAACTGGACTGGTTTTTTGTTGCAGAACTGGTTCTTGGCATTTCCAAATTCTTTGAGTGAGGCCTTGGTGTTCACATCCTCTGGAGTGGAATGGGGCTTTTTTAAGGACACTTTAGGGTGTAGTTAAAGGAAAATGCATAGCTATAACATAACTAAATATAACTGAAAAACAACTAGAAAAAATTTACAAGATATAATTTGTTTGATATACTTTTGTGTACATAGCTCCATTGTCAGTTATATTTGATCTCTTTTCCAGGCAGAAAACTATTGTGTATGACTTGTATGTTGTATAGAAAATACAATTCAGCAGTGGAAGCAAATCAACAGTGATCTGATGGAATATTTTATATACAACGCTAAATAAAATTGTGTGATAAAGGAATGGACACAGGTGATTATGGCTTTTTTCACAGTCTATTAGCACTTCAGGTCTTATTTATTCCTCAATACAACACAGAAACTATTAAAATTTGGACTCGAAACATCAAACTTCAAAACTTCACCATGTCAATTCCCTCTGCTTAATGGTTCCATTAAGGTTACCTGTTAAAAAGAAAGGAGAAAACAAGAAAAAGGTAGAAAAGGAAAAGGAAAAGGAAAAGGAAAAGGAAAAGGAAAAGGAAAAGGAAAAGGAAAAGGAAAAGGAGGAAAAGGAAAAGGAAAAGGAAAAAAAGGAAAAGGAAAAAAAGGAAAAGGAATACCAAATATAACAAATAAATTTAAAAAACCCAACCCCAAAGAAACCAGGTACAATTATGTGCCAGCATGCCGTTTTGCGTAGGTTTATCTACACACCCTTACCTTTTGGAAACTCAAAATACATTCACTGTGGTAGATGAACTGTAGCCTCCTAAAAGGGTTATATTTTTTATTTTCTCCTTATCCAGCTTCAGTGCTACTGTACTGCCTGTAAAGGACTGTTAAACAGTGACTTATTTTGCCATTGCCATTTGCCATTTCCCACTTGCCATTGATAAGATCTGTAGCTGAAGACCCAATATAATAATTGACCATGATCATCTGTCAATAATGGGCCATGAACCTGCAGGGTAGCAGTGATGAACACACGTCCACCATTACAGGTGAACAACCTGCATGTACAGAGCTGAGCATATCCTGGGAAGGTGATGAACCTTGGTGCATGTGCCATCACCATGGCCCCCATACTGCAGTGAAACTGCTGAGTCAGTGCCACAACGCAGTGCTCAGCCAAGATAGAAATGAGTGAGCAGCATGTTCCAGCAGAGCTCTACTCAGAGGAAAGAAGGATCTTCGCAGGATGGCACAGATTCCTGGTGGTGACTACCTTTCTCACTTTTTGTAATTCTTCACTTGTCCCTACTTTTTTACCTTTTCTCTTTTCTCTCTTCTTTTAAAGTGAATAAACGTGAAATGCCATTTTGATTACAAACGTTTGACCTCATTTGTGTTGTAATCTTGCGCTGGGTATATTCAAACCATCCCTCTGCTCCACGTTCATGGTTTAGAATGCATTCCTGGACTGGGACAATGCCATATAATCTGAAGTAAATATCCCAAATAGCTGCAATCTAGAAAATAACAGTCAGCACCTACTTCAGTTATGGACTCTTTATTTCTCTTTTTCTCAATGCTGAGTAAATTCTCATTCTAGCTACAAAAGAATGCTGTGGCATTTTGGTCAAAACAAGCAGATGTATTCAATTTCTTCACCTGTATGGCATAGCAGCTATTATCAAATTACAGTTCAGAAATTATGGGATCTAGCAGTGTAATGACAGAAAGTTGCGTTCTGCCGGCTAACAGTTAGAATACAAGCAAAATCCACAATTTGGGATTAAATAACAAATAATATCCTGATAAATTATCTATTACAAAACCCCCAAACAAAGCAGAAAAGCACTCTCCCTCAAAAGCACAAATTTTAACAAAGCTGGGAGATAATGACAGACCTGGTAGGGAGTGACATTTGGTTAGGTTTTGGGGATTTTCTTCCTATGTTTCTCCTGATTTTTTTTTTTCTTTTTTAAATTTCATGCCATTTAAAATACAAAAACAATGTGAGGTCCTTTATTTGCAAAGAAATTCAATTATTGGATAGTGGAAATATCAGAGTAAAAGCATTATGTTTTAATTTTGCCACCCTAATTGGCTTCATGAGTGAAGGCGATATAATTGAAGTTCTTGTTAAAGTAGATCACTTGGGGAAGATAGTGAAATGATGCTTAATGACCAGTTTTTAAATATCTATCCATCCATCCATCATCCATTTATCTATACATGACAGATAGATAGATAGATAGATAGATAGATAGATAGATAGATAGATAGATAGATAGATGGATGGATGGATGGCAGGTTTCTTTTAGAACAATTTGGTTGCAATGGAAAGGAGGTATGAAGCCTCTCTGGTTATTATCTATGGAAATGTAAAAATATAGAAGTATAAGATATTACAGAAGAAAATACATAAGGAAAAGAAAGAAATAAGAGTAGATAGTGGAGAGGAAAGACATCACCATCCACAGACTGAGCAATGAGATTTGATTGTTGCAATTTCAATGTCCATTGGTCAAAGTGATGGTTGAAGTCTTGCCCCATCAGTACTGGGTGAAGCCTATGAAACATAAAATTCAGTGGGTTACTATGCATTCAGATTCAGACGGGAACACCCAGGTACTACCCTTGGTAGGGAAACAGTTTTGCACTGTCTGATGCAACACAATGCAACACTGTGGATTATGCACACTCCTCTGCTGGAGAGCCCAAGAAATGGGTCTAGAGGCACTTTGGGGATCCTGGATAGCTCGTGACCTGTTGTGTTGGGCTCTTTGTTTTCCCCCAAGTTTGTAATGGTTTGTTCCTCTTTGAATGTACCCACCCCATTTTCCCTGTCCGTCATTGTAAACCCCATCCCATTTTCCCAAATGTTCCCCTTCAATCATTGTAGCCCTTCCCTCCCCAACCTGCCTGTCATTTGTAACCCCTCCCCTTTTTCCAGAGTGTTCTCTGTTATTCGGTACCCCATTGGTGTATGTGACCTCTTCCTCCTCCCCTTTATTACCCATTAGACCCCACATTGTAAACCACTCCCCTCTCTCCTCCCCTGGAGTTGCCCCATTGGTCTGAGAATTGTACCCACCCCCTGATTCCACCCGCCTTTTTAAACCCCTGCACGGAGATGTTCGGGGCTGCTTCAGTCCCTGAATCTTCCAACTGGGACCTTCTTTTACCCCTGGATCCCTCAGTAAACCTGCCTGGAACTTTACACTGACAACCTCCTCACCTCTTTTGCCTTCCTTTGGACTGTTTGTTCCTGTTGTTCCCTTGGAACCCACGGATGGACTGACTGGCAGCGTTTTTATCTCAAGTCAGTCCCCACACCTGGCGTGCTGCCTGCGTGTGCATAACAGCTCGTGGGGAAAGCTAGCTGGGATGCCAGCGTCAATGACCCATTCTAGACATGGCAGCTGTTTCCGATGTCACCATAGCTGAACCAATTATGCCTTGTCAGAAGGGGTGAATATCTTCAAGCCTACACGTGACTGTTCTAATACCTCCGCTTGGCAGGGAGACTTACATCTGAATGAGCTGTGTTAGGGAGTAAATCAGCATGATCAAAAGAATTATCTCACCTTGCAGAATCTGCTTGTTTTCAACCTTTTCCCCTAACTGGTTCAAAATCCAGCTTCTTGCCAAGCAAAGAACAGTTTGTTGTGATCATTCTCAGGTGGTGGTGCACACTCTGCACTTGGGCTGTTCTTGTGCAGGTATCAGGTTTTACTATCACACCCCCAAAACCTCTCCTCCTCCCCTTCAGTTTCAGGGGTGCAAACCTGGCCACAGCAAAGCACCCTACTGCTTTTGCACATTGCTGATGATTGGTGACATAAACCTTTATTTTAACCATTTCATTTAACTCTTCATTTAACCACTCTGGTGTTTCACATATGAGGCAAAATATGTTCACAAGTGTTGTGGTCTATGTTAAGTTTCCCCAAGTTATGGTTTATCCCTGTGCCTCCCCTGTTCTTTCCTTAAGTTAGTTTGTCCCAGAAGTTGTACCCTCCCCTGGCTCCTCTCAATCCTTGTAACCCTACCCCTTCTTCCCGAAGTTTCTCTGTCAATCCTTGTTACCACTCCCTTTGTTTCTGGAGAGTTCCATGTCATTCCTATGCCCAGCCAATCTCTGATTGTTCCGCCCCCTGGGAGTTTTCCTCGCCCTTGATGCCCCATTGGGTTAAGTGATTTGTTTTCTCCCCTGCTTGTCCCCATTGGTCCCTGGAATGTGGTCTGATCCCCTTAACCCTCCCCTACTGTGTCTTGATTGGTCCCTTGTTTGTATCCACCCCCTGATTTTTTTTGAGTATATAACCCTGTGTTCCGCTTTGATTTGTGCTCTTTGCTCTTCACCCCTTCACCAACAAACATCTTTGTGCAACCTTCTCCACTTCCTTTCCCCTCCCCGTGACCACAGCCTGCTGAGGATCTCGTAGAGCCTACAGCTCTAAAGGTTCAGCTCCGGACCGCCCGTCATTGGAGGTGTTCCCCACACCTTGGTGCAGTGCCGGTGTGGCCAGAGCTAGCCTGGGTTCTGGTGGCTGCGCCACACAAGAAATATTTAGCATGACCATTGCTATGTTCAAGATCATGGATAAGTAAATCCCAGTCAAAATAATACTTGATGTATTCAAATTTACATAAAGCCTAAAATACTGGTAGGTTTGCACTGCTACTATTTTTCAGAAAAGCAGTATTGGCACCATTGTAGAAATAAAGAAGTGAACAATTTTCTTTTCCTCTTCTTTCTACTTAAGACCAAAATCAAACCAAGCCACCACCACATAAATCCACAAACCTCAAAAAAAAAAAAAAACCCAAAACCCAAGTCTTTCCATGTGATAAGTGAGTACACAGGTATTTACATTCTTCCATCCTAATTAAGCAATTAGTCATGATATTGCAGAAGATCAGGTGCAGTAGCAAATCTTTTATGAAGGGAGAAAAAATATAGAGATCCATGAGAATTTATAGATCAACCTGACAATCTTTTTAACAATTGTGCATAGGAACAATTGTTCAGAAACCATTATCTGGAATCATAAAGTGTTTTGACTGGGAAATTAATGTGTGTTTTCTTTAAAAGTATCGATGTTTTATCACAATTCAGACACAGTGACAGTGGTAATATCCACCAATCATTAGTTTCCCTTTTTAGATTAGTAATAAGGCAGTAATAAGCCACTGCTAGTGGGGGGAAATGAAATAACCGAAAAGCAAAACAAAACCAAACTGACAAACTGGAACTGAACAAAAGAGAACAACCTCAAAAGAGAAAAATCCACAAAGCCATTCCCCTGCTACTTTCCTTCTGTAGACGTTATTTTCTGAACACCAGTATAGCCTAGAAGGTATTGAAAGACTTCTATTCTAAACATTTTCTTATTTGCTATGATAGATTCTTACTGAAATGCAGCTAAGTCCATGGACAAGGAATATTTCTTCTTGTCAGATATTCTAGCAAAACCACAGAAATTTATCACCAAAAATATTTTTTCTCAAATTTTTATGTGCAGTAAGGAATATGACTGTTTCTTCTCGGCAACATTATAAAGAAAGTTTGTAAATAGTTCTACAAAGAGTCAGGTGAGACAAACCATGGGTTGTGGCGCCGCGAGCTCCCGCTCTGCGCCGCTGTCCCCGTGGAGTGCCT
The DNA here is from genome assembly GCA_013398275.1 of Promerops cafer. NCBI lineage: Eukaryota > Metazoa > Chordata > Aves > Passeriformes > Nectariniidae > Promerops > Promerops cafer. Next base: position 351,300 of record VZSE01014926.1, read on the forward strand.
CCTTGGGGATGAGCGCTGGAGGATGGCAGCGTCGAGGTGCGGTGTGGATAGATGCCAGCAGCAGTGGAATTACAAGAGGGACAAAGACTCTCTGGGCTACACGCACAAGACAGTTTATTGTCAGGGCGGTCGGGGCCAAAGAGCCCCAAACAAGAGAGGGTCCAGGATTATGAAGGGTACCAGGCGGGAGTGGTTATGGGAAAGGGTCCAATAGGAATGAGGGAGGTAGGAGGGTCGAGGGAGGAGCAAGGAACCCTGTGCCCTGTGCACAGGGGGAGGAATACATAAACTGGGGACCAATAAGAGGGAGAACTGGGGAGAACATTCTGGTAACAGGTGGTGAACAGGGAATGACAAACGGGAAGATTGACATGGTCTGGGGAAGGTTCTAGAAGGGTAGGAGGGAAGGGGTGACATAACTGGGGGTGGAGAGCAACCGCAGGGGGAGAAGGAGACTACACCGTAGTCTCCTCCCACGGCACCCATTCCGGGTTGCCGTGGGATACAACAGTGGGTAATGCACTGAAAAGCTGAAACAGGTTTTTTAATTTGCATATGGTGATCTACTATTTTAAAACATTAAAGAAAAGAATGATAGTAATAAAATGCCTTCCCTTTCATTAAACAAGAAAGAGCCTTGGGAGATAAGGAGATGTGAAAAGGGGAATACCTCTAAAGAATCACAGAATCACAGAATTACACAGAATCACTAGGTTGGAACAGACTTTGAAAATCAAGTCCAACCTATGCCCTAACACCTCAACTAAACCATGGCACTGAGTGCCACATCCAGTCCTTTTTTAAATACATCCAGGGATGGTGACTCTACCACCTCCCCAGGTAGACCATTCCAGTACTTCATCACTCTTTCCATGAAGAACTTTTTCCTAATATCCAACCTGTATTTCCCTTGGTGCAGTTTAAGACTGTGTCCTCTCGTTCTGTCAGTTGCTGCCTGGAGAAAGAGACCAACCCCCACCTGACTACAACCACCCTTCAGGGAGTTGCAGAGGGTGATAAGGTCACCTCTGAGTCTGAGTCTCCTTTTCTCCAGGCTAAACAACCCCAGCTCCCTCAGTCGTTCCTCACAGGGCTTGTGTTCCCAGCCCCTCACCAGCCTTGTTGCCCTCCTCTGGACGCGCTCAAGCGTCTCAAGGTCCTTCCCAAACTGAGGGCCCCAGAACTGGACATAGCACTCAAGGTGTGGCCTCAGCAGTGCCGAGTACAGGGGAAGAATGACCTCCCTGCTCCTGCTGGCCACACTGTTCCTGATACAGGCCAGGATGCCGATGGCTTTCTTGGCCACCAGGGCATACTGCTGGCTCATGTTCAGCCACCTGTCGACCAGTGCCCCCAGGTCCCTTTGTGCCTGGGCACTGTCCAGCCACACCGTCCCCAGCCTGTAACGCTGCAGGGGGTTGTTGTGGCCAAAATGCAGGACTCGGCACTTGGACTTACTAAACTTCATTCTATTGCCCATCCATCCAGCCATTCCAGGTCTCTCTGCAGAGCCCTCCTACCTTCCAACAGATCCACACACGCTCCCAGCTTAGTGTCGTCAGCAGATTTATTAATGAGAGACTCAGTACCCTCATCCATGTCATCAGTAAAATTATTGAACAGAACTGGCCCCAGCACAGACCCCTGGGGGACACCACTGGTCACTGGCCACCAGCTGGATGCAGCACTGTTCACCACCACTCTCTGGGCCCGGCCATCCAACCAGTTCCTAACCCAGAAAAGAGCCGTGGGCTGCCAGCTTTTCCAGGAGGATGCTGTGGGAGACAGTGTCAAAGGCCTTGCTGAAGTCCAAATAGACAACACACACAGCCTTTCCTGCATCCACCAGGCAGGTCATCTGATCATAAAAGGAGATCAGGTTGGTCAAACACAACACACTCCTCACAAACCCATGCTGGCTGGGTCTAAGATTCTGGCCATCCTGTAAGTGCTGCATGATGACACTCAGTACTAACTGTTCCATTACCTTACTGGGTACTGAGGTCAGGCTGACTGGCCAATTACTGGGATCCTTCTGCCCACGATTTTTGTGAATAGGTGTCACACTGGCCTGCTTCCAGTCATCTGGAACCTCACCAGTGAGCCAAGACTGTTGGTAAATGATGGAGGGCGGCTTTGCAAGCTCATCTGCCAGCTCCCTCCTCACCCTGGGATGGATCCCATCTGGACCTGTAGATTTATGAATATCCAAGTGGCTCAGCAGTTCTCTGACTGCCTCCTCCTGTATAACAGGGGGACCATTCTGCTCCTCGACACCATCTACCAGCCCAGGTACTAGAGAAGAAAAACTAAGGGGATAAAAAAGTAGCAAAATAGATTATTGGGAAAGCTAGATGAAATGTCCTCAAACTCTTGGGAGAGCACAGTATGAAGTCTCTTTATATCATATATAGTGTCATTTCATGTTTTATTTTTCAAAATCGTACTGTTTTCCTAACATTCTCAACTTCATTAACCATTCTATTTGAAATGGATGAGAAGTCAGGGAATGAACTTTCCCTCCTTCCCCATCACAAACATGTATAACAACTCTTAAGCATCGAAATGGGATTCTGCGTTTTTGTTTTTTTTTTTTTTCTTTCCTTCAGGGAAAACTCAAAACTGAATGGTCACAGAGTGATGATCTACCAATCTAAGTTACCTAAAACACCCTATGTTATCTTGGGCAACTCTCTTGGTAACATTCTCATCCAATTTGTGCAGGAAGTTCTGGTTCTGGAGCACAGCAATCACTTTTCAGCTCTCAAAACCTCTAATGTCTTCTGGTACACACTGTGCAGTAAACTGTTACATTGTGCTTTGGCAGGTGGTCAGTTACTGTGCCGGTGGTTATGCCATAGCTTAGCCCACCCTTCATGTAAATTATGTGTTTTCAATTACTATTTTATTAAGTAAAACCAGTGAAATGATAATAAAATGTAATAAATGCTTTTTAAACATCAAGTGCACCAGTTATTAGTACAAGACGTACACCCTCTCCACTCACACATGAGCTGTCACTCCTAAGCATATCTACAACCCATGGCATGGCTGTCCAGCAGAAGTCAATCTCCAACACACATTCCCCAATGGATAACAGGCCCAGATCAGCTGTAAGGATGAAGTGATAAAACCACTGCCTAAATCTGTGCACTGTATTTTGCTTATGGTCTCTAGGCTGCAGTGAAGCCAAGGAGGTGGCTTTGCTGTCACAGCAAAGCCAGGGCTGTTGGAAAGTGGTGCTAACAAACCCTGGGGTCTTTGGTGCATCTTCCCTATCCATCAACCCCAAAGATTGTCCACATAAAGTTTATCATGCCTGACCTTTGTGTACCTGTCATGCCAGGCATTATTTTTCTGCTGTCATCTAATCATTTATGATGTCACTCACTTTTCCTGGTTATTTTATTGGTTTTCCTTTTTTATGATCAAAATCCTGTTGTGAGCAAACATACTCCATATATAGCTAAGAAAATTGTTGTTAGTAAGACTGAAATGTACATTCAAATAGTTGTTATTTAGATCTAGGTAAAACAAGAAAGAAAAATTAAAAAAAAAGAGAGAAAGTTATACTATTATATAATAAAAATATCTACAAGAACATCATCATTATTATTATTATTTTTTTTTTATTTTT
>VZSE01014926.1:354956-416357 GCA_013398275.1 Promerops cafer
TTTTTTTTTTTATTTTTTTTTTTATTTTTTTTTTTTTCCCTACAAACTCTCAGTTTTGCAGGTGTCACACTCACTTTTCAACTGTTCTTCTGTGGTATTAAGGTTCATGGAATCACACTGGTGTTGTTAGAAGGGGAACAAGAGAAGAGCTGAACTAAAAGAAGTCATCAACCTCAGTTCTTCAACCACAAGAATTATGTTGCTATGGCTAGTTTCTTCTTCCCCAGTCTAGGATGTGCTTGAGGTCACTTTAATACATTTAATAATTTTATTTAAAACCTTTTTTTTCTTCTCTGGTCTGTAAGTTCTTGTTATATTCAATTTTACTCTATATGGCATGTCTTTTGTATATGTCAGACATATTTATTTTTCTTCTTTGTTTCCACCTGAACTTGATTTTTTCCACTCCTGGTCAGAAATTATTTAATGGCACAACAGGAGATTGTAACAGTAAATTTTCCATTTCCAGTCCTGGACCCTTTGTTCAACAGCCTTTTTTACTCTTCTATTCTCTATCTATGCTTTTTCTCTTCTATCATGTATTTTAAATTCTCAGACCCACCCTGACATGTGGTCTAGGTGCAGCTAAGTTTGACGTGTTTTGTAGCAATTATTAACTCAAGAAATATAGAGGATCAGATAGATATCTATTTGCCAGTGCCATATTTGGGCCTAATGATAATTTATCCTTCTATATTAATAAAAGAATTGTTAAAAAAATCCTGTATGAAACATTCAGGTGTATCAAATACCAAAACTCTTGAACTGCTTTACAATATTAGACTCCTTATGTAACCTAATGCTAACACAGCAAGCCTAGAGATGCTGATCTAGGGGAAAGTAATTTGTTTTTAAAAGGAGAAACAGTACTGGTTTAAACTCGCATCAATTCCTTATAGATTTTTACTATTTTTAATTACTTTCATGGGATGTAACGAAAGTCTTCAATTTTTTTACTAGTCTCCCCAAGACTACAGCAGTGTTAACTTACGAGTTAACATACTGATTTTTTTGGTAATGCCTGCAAAAAAAAAAAGCATAAAATATTCTTGATACCCTTCAATCACTTTCATTCCACTCAAGCATATTTACTGTGCCAGCCTTCCAAAAAAATGCATCACAGCCGGCATCTTGTTTACATTTGATGATGAAGTTGGCATTCTATTCTTTTCCTTTTACTCTTCTTAAACTATTGCTGTGCAGCTCCTTACAATGATATAAATTTTAAATTTGTATAGAATTTATGTTAATTGCAGTTTTTTGTGCAAAGATAGAATTCTAAAGATGTAGATGTTTTCTACGTACAGTCAGCGACATCCAAGATATTGGTAAATCCAGTCACAATATTAATTTTCTGTTTATTTTTTCAACAGAATTTCTGAGATGGCTAAAAAGTAAAAGTGAGACAGGTGCTGCTCACATTTTTTAGACTAAGCAGTGTAGATACCATCATTTGGCCATACGACAGTGATATTTCTTGCCAGCATTTAAAATAATTCTCTGCTTAAGTAATTAATAAGTTTTCTTGGGTGCAGGATATGGACACAAAACATTTAATAACAAATGCATCTGCAGGCTACTAAATTAAAAAATATAAAATATTTGTGTTTTACTCACGCTAAAGGAGCATGCGTTTTTGCAAAATCACAGAGAAAAAAGTACTATAACCTTCAAAAGTAATAAAGATGTAAAATCTCAAGGACCAATAATATTAAAAAAACATGCATTTTGATAAGATAAATAGGATACTAGCAAAAGCTAAATCCTTCTATAAATTATAGTCTATTCATTTCAGTATACAACTTTTAGTAGGGAATATTATTTCTCCTTTTATGCATTTATGATTAAGTTTTCCCATACTACAAGTTTTGCTGTGCTTAACAAATTAAAAACTCATAGGTGCTGACACAAACTGTGTTTGTAAAAAAAAAAATCTATATGCCAGCTATTAGATAAATGTTGGACATTTATATAGTATTAGAACTTTCAAGCACTAACCTCAATGCCATTATCATGTGAATTTCCATTAAGTAAGTAAAAAAAAAAAAAAACACCAAAAAACAGAACCCACCAAACTAAAAAACTAAAACCTTAAAAAATTAAGCAAAGGAAATAATGTGAGAAAGAGCCAAGGTAAGGAATGCAGGCAATATTTAAACCAGATGAATTTGCTTACTGCAAGATCCTCATCTGACAAAAAAAAATTCAAGGAAGCTGTCCAAAATGGATACATTTTACTGAGTACTGCACAGGACTTCTCAATCAGTTTGGTCAATTCATTTGAGTCTTTGTGTCAACAGAATTGCAGAAGTGCATTGTCACTCATCTTATGCAGTGATAGTGCATATACACCAAATATAAAAACACACAATGTAACAGAAACAGACCCCTTTCAACAGAATAACATATCCATTAATTTTCAAACAAATCCACGTTGCTGATGCAGTAATCTTATTTTAGAACTGTCAGCTATAAATAAAATGGGGACATAAAGAAGCATCCTGCATAATCAGTTACGATTCAAATACTAATTTTTACCTAACAATAATGTTTAGTCATTACCCTGACTCTTAAAATGCTTCTCAAAACTTCAGTGACTAATAAAAGAAGTGTGTTTGGCTAATGCAGTAGTTGGGTGATACATTCCTGAATTTAAGAGTATGTACTCTAATTTTGGCAGCTGTTCAACAATTTGGAATCAGCATTATAAACAGGTGCATATAGTGTAGTCACGGTTACTAAGTCAGTTTTTCATTTTTACAAGCTACCATGCATGTAGGTTGCTTCACTTTTTTCCAAATGCAACAGTCATGTTCTGTCCTTCTTGCATGAATTTTTGTATGCGTAAATTAATCACTTGAAATAGTCTGTAAGAATGCAAATCTTGTGTTAGGTTTGATGGAAATCCCACAAAATACAGACTGAGGAAAGGAGTGAAGGAATATTGTAAACAAACACTAATTGATTTGGAAAGAGAAATTACTAAAATAGTTCTATGCAAATCAAATTACTTAATGTCCTCCAGCTAGCACAAAGAGGAAGAATGGTCTCATGGCTAAGTAGTGAGAATGGAAATCTGGTATTCTGTGTCTTGCATATTTTCTTGCTGAAAGGCAAAATACTGGACCTAGTAGTGTAGCAGTGGTGGTTATCTCAAATAGAATCATAGAATCATCAAGATTCAGAGAGACTTTCAAGATGACCCTGTCTAACCATCCACCTAGCACTGCCACTGTAACCACTAAACCTACATCACCCTGTGTCAGGTCCAGGTGTCTACCTCCAGGGATGGTGACTCCACCAACTCCCGGGGCAACCTATTCCAACACCTGACCTAACACTGTTTTTTTTTTTTTCTTGTATCTAATCTGAATCTTCCACCTCAGGTAAAGACCATTTCCTCTTGTCCTTTCTTTGTAGGCATGATAAAAGAGACAGGCCTCCACCTCACTAAAACCTCTTTTCAGGTAGTTTTTGAGAGAGATGAGGTCCCTCCTGAGCATCCATTTCTTGAGACTAAACACACCCTGCTTCTTCACCCATTCTTTATACGAACGTGATGTGAGAGGCCCAAAACTGAACACTGCTCAAGGTGCAGCCTTAACAATGCTGAGCACAGGAGGATGATCATTTCCCTATTTCTGCTGGCAGCACTAATCCTGATTCAGGCCACCATGCCATTGACCTTCTTGGCCACCTCTGCACTCTGTTGGCTCATGTTCAGCTGTCTGTTGAGCAGCACTCCCAAGTCTGTTTCTGCCTGACAGGTCTCAAGCCACTTTTCTCCAAGCCTGTAGCACTGCCTCAGTGGTTGAAACTCAAGTGCAGGACCTGGCACTTCACCTTACTGAATTTCATGCAGCTGTTCTTAGTCCATTGATCTGGTCTGTCAAGATCCCTCTGTAGAACCTTATAACCCTCAAGCAGATCAACACTCCCACCCAACTTAGTGTCATCTGCAAATTTAGTGAGGGTGCAGTACTGATCCCCACATGAACGAAGATGTTAAACAGGACCAGCCTCTAAACTGAGCTCTGGGGAACACTGCTAGTGACCACACACCAACTGGATTTAGGTGTCTTTACCACCATTCTCTGGGCCTGACTGTCCAGCCAATTTTTTACCTATCACCCAAGCAAGCTTCAAGCAACCAGTCTTTTCAAAGAGATCATATAGGAGACAGTGTTAAACACTTTACTAAAGTCCAGTCACAATCTTTACCTCATCTACTAAGCCAGTCACTTTGCTGTAGAGGAAGATCAGGTTGGTCCAGAAGGACCTTTGTACATCAGTGTTGGCCGGGCCTGATACCCTGGTTGTCCTAAACATACCATGTAATGGCATTCAGAATAATCTCTTCCATAACCTTGCTTGGAACCAAGGTAATGCTAACAGTCCTATAGTTCACTAGATAATCTTTCTGATCTTCTTGCAGATGGGTGTTACATTTGTTAATTTCCAGTCCTCTGGAGCTTCTCCAGTTAACCAGGACTGCTGGTATCCACCAGATGATTGAGAGTATGGCAAGTTTTTAACCAGTTCCCTCATTACTTTGGGGTGGATCCCATCAAGGCCCATAGACCTTCTCAGTGTCTAAATGGCATAGCAGGTCAATAAAAATCTCTTCCTCCATTACGAACACTTCATCCAGCTCTCCATTCCTCTGGGGGCTGGGTATCCTGAGGACAACTGGTTTTGGTGTTAAAGACTGAGGAAAATAAGGAATTAAGTACCTCTGGCTTTTCCTCATCCCTGACACTATACCCTTAACATTCAACAATTGATGGAGACTTGCCTTGACTATAATCTGCTGCCAGCGTGTTTATAGAAAAACTTTTTTTTGTTGTCTCTAAGTGCAGTGGACAAATTAAGTTTTAGTTGGGCTTTCACCCTTCCAATTTTCCCCTGACATTATCACACAAAAACTGTATATTCCTCCCAAGTTATCTCCCCTTCCAGAGATGACATTGTGTTTTATCCTTCTAAATTCCAGCCTAAGTTCTCTGTTTAACCTTTCCCCTGATGACTTGCTTTTCTATACATGGGGACAGCCTGCTCCTGAATATTTAAAAATTCCTTTTTAAAGCACATCCAGCCCTCCTGTACTCCTTTGCCCTCCAGTGTTGTGTTTTATTTTGTTTCTCCCCCCAAGTTTGAAATGGTTCATTCCTTGTTATATGTACCCACCCCATTTCCCTTGTTGATCATTGTAACCCCGCCCTTTGTTCCCGAATCTTCCCCTTCAGTCATTGTGGCCCTTCCCTCCCCAACCTGCTCATCAAATGTAACCCCCTCCCCTTTTTCTAGAAAGTTCTTTGTTCTTCAGTTCCTCATTGGAGTGTTTGTCTCCTTCCTCCTCCCCTTTATCCCTCATTGGTCCCCATATTGTGAACCCCTCTTCTCTCTCCTCCCCTAGAGTTATCTCATCGGTCCCTGAATTGTAAGCACCTCGATTCCTCCCCCTTTTTAAACCCTTGCACTGAGGTCTTTTCGGGGCTGCTTCGGTCCCTGAACCCTCCAGGCAGGATTTCCCTTCAATAAACCTGTCTGGAACCTCACACCGACAGCCTCCTTGCCTCCTTCGCCCTCTTCTGGACAGTGTTTGTACTTGCGATCCCCTCAGACCCACGGCAGGACTGGCAGTCGGCGTCTCTACCCGCTGTCAGTCCCCACGCAGAGAGACACGCTGCCTGCGTGTCTGTGATTCTCCATGAGGATCTCCAGCTAGCCAGGACGCAGGCAAGCGCATCACTGCAGGACTGGTTCCAAAGGGACTTTGTCAGTCAATGTCCTAAACAGATCCAGAGTTCGCCAATCTGAAGTCCAAGGTGGAAGTTCTGATGGTTGTCCTCTTTACTGCATCCAGTATAGAAAACACTAAAGTTTCATGATTACCCCACCCAAGACAGCCGTCAACAACCACATCACCTACAAGTCCTTCTCTGCTCACAAACAACAGGTCTAGCAGAGCACCTCATCTTGAAGGCTCATTTACCACTTGTATTAGGAAGTTGTCTCCCATACACCCAGGAACCTCCTAGACTGCTTCCTCTCTGTAGTGTTGTATTTCCAGCTAACATCTGGCAAGCTGAAGTCACTCACAAGTACAAGGGCTGGTGACTGTGAGACTTCTGCAAGCCAGCTGTAGAAGGCCTAATCTGCCTGTTCATCCTGGCTGGTGGTGTATAACAGATTCCCACCATGACCTTCCCCAGTCTTTACTAAACCTTGTCATCTTCATTTATCATCATCAATTTCAATACAATCAAAACACTCCCTTATCATGGAGGACCATATTGCCATCCATTTTGCTTTGCCTAGCTCTCCTAGCACTGCAGTTGTGAAAGTCATCCCACCATGTTTCTGTGATAGCAACTACATCATAAATTTCCTGATGTACACTGGCTTCCAGCTCCTTCTGCTTGCTGCCTAGACTGTATGCATTGGCATATATGCTCTTCAGCTAGGCTAACAAAAGCATGCTCATCTCTAATGAGCCTCATGTTACCTTCTTTTCCATTTGAATCTAATTAAAAGAGGGGTCAGTCAGCCCTGCTAATTCCCAGGCCATAATCCTTTTCCCACTCTAAGTCAGGTGTACCCCATCCAATATAATCAGGCCTGCTGCCATATATGGTCAAAAATTCCTATGACACTTATAGCACCAGCCTCTTATAGCCATCTAGAGATCAGTCAAGTACTCCTATTCCTTTCAGTATTTTTCCCTAACGCTAAAGGAATTTTGAGGAGAATACTACCTGTGCACTTACTCCTTTAACCAAATACCCCAGTGCCCTGAAGTCCCTTTGGATTACCCTTCCTTCAATCTTGTTTCTATCCACCCAGATCATTAACAAAGGGTAGTAGTCAAAAAGCTGCACTAAATCAAGAAGCTTTCCCTTACATGGGCCCCAGGGAGGAAGAACACTTCCCTGGGGGTTGGGTCTGTTCCACATATCAGACTCTCTGTTCCCCTCAGCAGGGAGTCTTCTACAACAACTACCCTTTGTTTTGCATTTCAGAGTTTGTTGCAATATGTTTGCTTGCCTGAACAGGCTTAGGCTACCCTTTAGATGGCCCTTCATCTAGATTGTTATTTTCCTGGCTCTCAGTTTCCAGAATCTCATACACATTCTCTAGGGGGATGTGGGGAGGGAGGCCAAGAGTAGATTCATCTGCCACCCCAAGAAAGAACCTATCTCCATTCTGCCCCATCTCCTGGGTTCCCTCCTGTGTGCTGTGGAGAGAAAAGAGGATCCTCCACTTTGTGAGATGCATTTGGCCAGTACATTTGCCTTAGGGCAAGTAGGGAACAGCTCTGCCAAACAATCTGTTCCTTGGATCCTCTTAACACTCCTTAACCTTTCCTCTTTGGTTTGTACCACCAAACTCAGCAGATCATCTACCTGCTCTCACCTCACACAAGTACTATCTCTATTACGCTCTGATGCTGCCTGGACCCCTGCACATTTCCACAACAGCTCTGTTTTCATTTCCACATCCTTTCTGATACATACAGATGGCTTAGCACCCTGCAGAATAGGAGCCATTCTTGAACTCTTTTGAGCTGATGGGCGGGAGGCCACACTGTGCTGCTCACCCTGCCTGTGCAAAGTGCCATGCCCTGCTGGAATGACACTCCCACTCTGTGCTCCCTGGAGCCATTTAAATCTCCCACAGTGCTCCCAGCGCTGACCACTGCTCGCCCGATTGTCTGCAGTGAACTTCCAGGTCTTCCAGGTCTGGGCTGCTGCTTGACTGCCCCTGAATGCAGAAACAGCCCTGTAGGGCCCAATCTAAAACTCAGCCCTGGACTTACCTCAGTCACTGCTGCTGCTGGTGGTGTTTCTGTATTGACTGTAGGAGAGAAAAAACCCCTGCAGTGCTTCTTCACTAAAATATCTGACTGTTTTTGAAGATTTTACTAGAACAGTGGGAACAGAAACAGCAGATTTTGTGTTATACAATGGCAAAGGAAGTCTCTAATACATGGAGTAGTTTTGCATTAAATATGCAAATTTCATTACCTTTATCCACATGATTTGGAAATGTCACAAAAGAAATTTTCTAGAATATAGATACAATCAAAGAGGATATTTCATCTAGAACTGATACAGAAAATACAGTAATTGAAGACATACAGACCTTTCCATATACTTTTCTTATTAAATGCAACTCTTCTGCTCTGATGAAGTATGTTTAATATAATTTCATAGTATTGTGAAATATGAATGTACATATGAATGTAAATGTTTATTCCTGCCTCCTTAAGATAATTGAATATAATTCTCTCCTTTATTTCTTTTTTCTTTCTTTCTCTTTTTTTTTTTTTTAATATGAAGGCATAAGCAATTAAGATATTGTCTAAGGATACAGGAAATCTGATTAACAGATCAAAAAGACCATCTGTGGAGATTGAATTTAATGCCAGGGGGTAATTCTCCTTTCTACAATGCTTATGTAAATCAACTTAATCCAGAAGGCTGAATGAATTTCTCTGAAAGATGGATTTTCTTATTTGTAAATATGTATTTTCAAAAATTATGCTGTTGAATATTATTCAAGACTGTGATTCAGAATATTACTATATATATNCTTCCAAACACAAGGGAGAACTATGTCAGATCTACTACAAAAGCAAATTTTCTTCCTGAAAGATCTTGTAATTTGATCTGTCAGTAACACTTCTTATAGGAGCATTTTGCTTTCAATTTTCCTTTTTTTCCCAGTTCCTCAGTGATCTTTTTTCAGCCTGAGTCTGACCGCTGTAGATCTTGATGGACATGCCTCCTTAAAGCTGCTACCAAGCAGTCATTGCAAGTTTCATATAAGTACATTGTTCCATGGAGTCACCAGCAGTATTTCAACTTGAGAAATACTTCTTTCTTGAGCCATTATAATGCATTCATATTAAAAAACAGTATGACTTGTTAATCAGTTTTTACATTATGCATTAGATTTATGTATGTCATTCAAATATTTTGTCTACATAACTAAATTACTTTACTAATAACCCAAATGTATTTCTGATTTACAAACTGTAGAGTTTTTCTCAATATCTCTAGTAAATGGGTAGTTTTCCTAGAAAATGTATGGTGTCCAGCTCCAGGTTGATGATCTTATAGAATGTTTTTTACCTCTCTGTTACTCACATTAAGTCTGTGATTAAGTACTTGCAAAAGCCACAAATTGAGGACACATATATACAGATATATGGAAAATTAAAAATAGGGTCTTTGTTATCTGTTGAGCACCAGTACCTTTTTTTAACTTGTGCTCTTACCATCTGAGTTAATAGAGCCTCCAAAAGAAGCAGATCTTTCAGATCTTGTACTGAGGCCTACATAACATAGAATGTGAAAAAAAAGAAGTAATTCTGAAATCATCTATAGGACCATAATTGTTTTGAATCACCTGCCTGTCATTTGATACTCTTTCATAATTTATTCATGAGAGTTTAGTCACTACCCAGTAAATGACAGATGCTTTGAAATTCTCACGTGTTTAACCTACAAAAAGATAGAAATATGACTAATCATAATTTCAAAAGGAGCTCTGTTGTATTCTGCTGAAGTTAGTCAAATGTGTAAAGATTAGCAAACTAGAGATTGAAACAGAATTTCTTTTGGGACTTCATAAGTTTGTTTAATAGTTAAGGGGACAAACGAACTGTTCTAAATTTAAAAGTGTATGAAGTTCTGCTGTTTGCTGAATCTTTGGTATCAACAATGGAATTACTTTAGTATTTAGCTTTTACTTATTTTATTAATTTACTTCTGTGTTCTGTTTAGCAATGAAGATGAATACAATCTTTTAACTGCAACCAAAGAACAAACATGTACTTATTTACAAGGTGGTTCTTGCTCCTTGACCAAATAATGCATCAGGAAGAGGAGACTGTCCAAAAGAAGGTCATGGGAATTCAGATAAACTAGCTGTCTGGCCTTATGTCTTCTCAACTTGTAGTGCTGACTTTGCCTCTTTTCTCTTCTTTCTTTCTCTCTGGAAATGGTTCCGATGGCCTTTAAGAGAAACAGTAAATCTTGGAGTAATAATCTTCATGGGTGTGTAACATAAGGATATTTAACAGCAGTGGCCAAAAGTCCTATGTCTTGATCAAAAAAGCCCCACAGGGCAGTATTTTGAACTAAATTTTCATACAGAAAGAAATATTAGAAAATCTGATTTGTTCAGTAGTTTTGATGGACTAGTCAGGCCTTGACAGACTTTCACTGGAATGTGTACTGAAATTCAGTGTTTTCAGTAGGAATGTTTGCCACTCTCCCCATAACTTTATTGGAAGGAAGCAACAGAGAGAATTAAAGAGTTTGTGCTCCGAAGAGTTTGCAGTCAAAATACAAGACACAAGAAATGGTAGCAAGAGAGAGAGAGCAAGAAGAGGAAATATGATGTGATTACATGGTTAATAACAGAGCAGTGTACCTACAGTAGTTTTCCTACTTACTACTATATCCACTCACCCATTTCCTTTATTTTCTTTACTTGCTTGTTAAGTCATTTTAAAAACAGAAAAGAAAATATTATACTCATCTTCTACAGGACCCTGTGTACAACACAGTGCCATCACAGTCATCATTAAAATACATGTGAGTATATTTAGAAATAAAGAGACCGCACCACTACACACACAGAGTATCGACATATAAATGTGAAGTACATTATTCAGCAAGAACCACTAAATCCCTGATAGGAAAGCTATTATAAGCAAGTTTCACCTATTTGCAAAACCAGTAAATGTTTCAAAATTAAAATTCCTTCTACTCTTATGCAGAAATTATTGTCAACATATTTGAAAAGCTTATCCGGTAATGTGTCAAATGCTAAGTGATTTCGCACAGTATATCCTCTGTATGTATGTATGTATGCTGAGAAACCTGCTTATTTTTACATCTGTTAATTTGAAGTCAATTGACATGGTAGCTTTTCAGTGTAATTTGGTGATTTCAGAAGAAAATATGTAGTATCTTAAAACTGGGGTACACAGAGATACAGAATTTTTTTCTCCTCTGATTTAATTCACTGCGTCATAGATCCTAGTTGCTGTTCATGATGATGATGATGATGATTAGAGTACCACATCTCAAAAATGCCAGGAAAAAGAAAGACTAATTAAGGCAATTTGTTTCATCCATTGTGTTAAAGAGGGAGGCTTCTGTGTTAGGAACCTTCATTGTCAATGACAGAGGCAATGAATAATTGTAGAGTTTAGTCTTGAAAATATAGACACATTATATGCAGAAAATAGCTATAATCCAAAATATGAACAAATAGATGATAAAAAATAGTCTCGCTCTTCTTCTTAAAAAAAATCACAGGTTACTGAGTATCTAGATATATTTGTACTGCAATGGCACAGCTTGCACTACTCATTAGATTTCGTGAACACTCCATACATGCAATTCATATGTTGGGAAGAGTTCTTGCAATTCACTTTGTTCTCATTATATAATAAAACTCTAAAGCACATTTTTTAGCAAGCTTGTTATTTTATTCTAGAAAGTCTAAATTACTTATACAAATGAGACTATGATTTTTTTACACCACTGAGGCATTTTCAAGGTGTTAGCTCTGTACTGCTGTGTTTACATGTGTATATTTATAAGTGGACTATTAATTTTTTTATGTCTCAGTATCACAACTTGGACT
The DNA here is from genome assembly GCA_013398275.1 of Promerops cafer. NCBI lineage: Eukaryota > Metazoa > Chordata > Aves > Passeriformes > Nectariniidae > Promerops > Promerops cafer. The sequence continues at coordinate 366,624 of VZSE01014926.1, forward strand.
AGGAGTACTGCAGTAACTAGGAGAAATACCCTTGTACTAGATATGGTTGCCACCCTTGGCTTTAGCTATATTAATCATACCACATCAGAAATTCTATGTGAAATTTTATGTGAAAGACATGTAACAAATTATATTAGAGCAGCTTGTAGATCACTGCTTGAATCTGGGAAATTAATGAAAAAGGGTTAGCGCTCCATTAGAATACATGTGTGCTCAAACAAAAATTAGTCTCACCTCTTCAGAAACTAATTTAAAACAAAAGTTAATATAGGTGGCATTTTTCCCCCTCAAAAAATAATTTCACAGCTATTCATACTCCTTGTGAGCATTTAGATCACTATATACTGATAGTTAAAATTAGGATTTCCCTAAGTTATATAAGATCTTGAGGATGTTTTCTTGAAGCCTACATTAACTATACAATATGGGTATGAACTTCTCTTTTCACCAGAATCTGCAGTATTGACAGGCTATGGCCATGAAGACCAAGAGAAAGGTATCTCTCTGACAAATTAAGACATAGTGTAGGAGAAGCAAATAGATAGTGGTTACTGTAAAAGTGGATTTTACGTTTTAAAAAGACTCATATATGCAGTTTCATTTCTATATCTCTTCTTCCAGATTAAATTTTTAAGAAGTCTTGAGGCAATTGAATAAAAGGATGCCATAATAGCAAAAAACTTACCTAAATGATAAGTGAATGCAGGGACGGATTTATCCTCACGTGTGCAGGTGACAGATTCACGTACATACAGACAGATGCAAGTGTCTTACGGCAACAACCATCACTGGCATGTAGCAGCTGCAAAGAAAACACGTATCACCTTTGCATCCTGTGAGTATTACAGCTAGATTTTGTAGCAGCATTCCTACATCACTAATGAAGTAGAGATTTATGGAGTTTATAATTGAAATTAGCTAGGATTTTTTTTTCACATCTGCAGGTAGGTTAAGTTGTTGCTTGTGGTTTGAGTTTTTTTGTTGTTTTTGTTGAGAGGGAGTTCCTCCATAAGATTTATTCTTCGCTTTTTTCCCAAATTTATATATGTATATTTTTATATATTATATATTTATATATGTATTCAAGCATTAACAATGCTTGAAGAGCTGACTGAGAGCACTAAGATCTTCTGAGTACAGATTTTTTATTGAAGGAGTAACCGTGTGCACCAGTACAGATTGGGGGCCAGCCTGCTGGAAAGCAGCTCTGTGGAGAAGGACCTGGGGGTCCTGGTGGACAACAATCTTCTCCTGGAGAGGGTCTGGTAGAGGGCAAGAAAGATGACTAGGGACTGAAGCATCTCTCTTATGAAGAAAGGCTGAGAGAGATAAGCCTGTTCAGCCTCAAGAACAGACAACTTAGAGGGGACCTCATCAAGTCTGTAAGTACTTGAACGGAGGGCTTCAAGAGAATGGACCCAGGCTCTTCTCAGTGCTGCCAGGCAATAGGACAAGATGCAATGGGAAGAAACTGATGCACACCTGAAGAGGAGGAAGAACTTTCTTCACTGTGTAAGTGACTGAGCACTGGAACAGATTGCCTGGAGAGACTGTGGAGTGTGTCTCACTGGAGATGTTCAAGAACTTCTGGATGTAATCCTGTGCCATGTACTCTGGGGTGATCCTGCTTGAGCAGGGATGTTGGGCCCGCTGTGGTCCCTTCCATCCCAACACATTCTGTGATTCCACAATTCTGTTTTTAATCATTTCCACATGAACATCTACCCTCCGCTGTTGCAGTTTCTCCTGCTTTGCTGTAACTCTGTCTTAAAATCATATGGGAAAATTCTGTTAGATTGAACTTTACATCTGTAGAATCTTGATGATTGCAAGGAAGATAATTTTATCATAAATCATACAGGTTCAGCCATTGTACTTGAGCACAATATTTGTAATGAAAAATTATTTTGACAATAGTTGACGTTAAAAGTATCATTTGCTTTTTTGATCCTTTAGCCTGAATCTAGTTGATATGCAAATACTGAAATACAGAGTTCCTCCCCAGAAAAAAAAAAAGGATCTGACCCAATTTATTACTTTACTCAAGTTACTGAGAATTCTATTTATGTAATTTCAAACTTCACCTTTACATCCAGGATACCAGGGTTAAACTAAAAGAGAAAACTACAAGTGTTTTTCTTGATTCTTTTTAGTTTCTTCTAGTCATTAAAATTCAGTCTTCTTCTATTCATTAAAATTACATCTATAACACATGCCCTTGTTATTCACATCTTCTAATATTATTCACAACACCCACCCAATTACCCATACTTAGCAAATCTAAATGAAATCAATATCTATCAAATAGAATCATGCTCTTCCTGCACTTTATTTCTAAGTCTTAATCAAATTACTTTTATTCCTCCTGTAAGAGCAACATTATTATGCACTTTCAGTACCATTATTAACAATAGTTCTGAACCTACAGAAATTTCTTCCTACATGTGCATTCTAAAATGTTCTGAATAAGTTCAGATTTTTCAAGCGTCACCTAAACCCACTTCTTAATACTAAGCAGATTGCTTATGTCCCATGGATGTAAACTGGTGAACCTCTATCTATAGACCTGATCTATCCTGTTTCTATGCTTTTTGCGAAGAGATTTATTTCATGTGAATAAGCATTGCTACTGTGCTTGCAAGAATCATCAGGAAAAAGATCCTTTTATGCTCTCTGCTGTGTAATTATCCTCGGTGATTTCAAAAGAAAGAGAGTAAAATAATCAGTGCCCTAATCCTGAGGGATCCCTGCCAGTTTGTGCTGTGTTTTATGCTCAGTAGCACACCTCCTAGTCTAGCCAACCTGCATCAGCAAGATGGCTTTATTGCCAGAGAATTATCTGGGACCACTTGCTTTGCTTTTGCTCATCACACCATCCAAATGGACACATCTGTTAGGAGCAGGATTTTCCCCAATAATTGTTACAATTAATCTTATGCTTCATTTATCTGCCTAAAATTCCCATTTACCAATTTGACATTTTTAAATGACTGTATGACACAAAAATATTCAGATATATTGTCTGCCTCTCTTATTTTTATTAGCCTCTTTTAACTGATATTTCACTTCCTACAAAACAGAAAATAGGAACATACTGTTTCAAAGTAGGTGACGGTTACATGGAAACAGCTGATCACCAAAAAACTCTCAAAAGATCTTGATGTAGAAAGGGAACAAAAATGTGCATAAATGTGAAAGGGGAAGTGGAGCTTATATATTCACTTCTGATACCTTTGCATGTGTAGCTGTCATTTAAATGAGAAAAATTTCCTTCTTACTCCTGCCTACAAAGCAATATATAAAGGTGAGTAGTTAATTTATAGAAAGCTATTTTTTACTGTCCTTGCTTTATTTTGTGGGATTTTTTTTTTCCTAGCGTGATATACAGAATGTGTAGAATGATAAAGTAGATGGACTGTTAAGGTTCTTAGCAAAGCAATTGAGTTTATGTTTACGTCAATTTCACAGCAGAAAAAATCATATGCACAGTAAGAATTACGTTTTCTAAGGCAAAGACTACCTTATTGCTTTCATACATGTATAACTGACAAACAATTTGGGCACAAGAGACTGAGGTTATGCTTTCTGATGATTTTATTTTAGGAGCTTTTAATGATTCATCTGTTCATTATTAAACAACTATCAAGAAACTTGGGTTCTTGATTCTATCGGTTTGCAGCTGCAAGAATAGTATTTTGCTTGGCTCTAAGATTACAAGAAAATTCAGGCTGACAGGTAGGTCTCTTGGGGAGGTCTGCAGTCTCACAGCAAGCTCACAGGGCCACACCAGGCTGCTCAGGGCTTTGCACAGTCAGAATGTTGGACCACCCACTGTCAGAGACAGCCAGCCTTCTTTGGCCTTTGCTTTTCCCCTGCCTTTGTGGGGAAAAGATGTCTCCTTATCTCCAACCTGAATTTCTTTTTGTTTCATCTTGTGGTGTGCCCTTCACACACCACTGTGAAGAACCCAGTTTGCATGCTCTATGCCCAACTAAACCACCAGTGCTGGAGATGCTGTCTGATGTCTAAAACAGTCTCTTATAATGGCTGAGCCAGCCACAGCCCCACAGCTACGCTGAACAGTCCAGGGCATCCAGACCAGCCTTTTCAGTGGCTTCTGCTCAACACAGTCATATTTGTTATCATTCTTTCTCTACTGAAGGCCTGAAACTGGAATTTTGTGGTTTCTCCAGATGGAATTGTATGTGGTAAGGAATGTCAATAACAACAAGAAAGGCTTGTATAAGTAGGTCACATGGATGACAAAGAAAAATTAGGGAAAATGAGGTTTTTCTAATGAATAAGATAAGGAACCCCTTTACCCAGGACATGGAAGAAGCTGAGCTGCAAAATTACTTCTTTGCTTCATTTTGTAGTCTAGCAAGACAGGTCTTCAAGAATGAAAAGCTCATGCAGATTTGAATACTTTCTGCATGTTTACATACATTTACTTTCAAGGTACATAAGCATTATAGAAATGAAAAGTGCCAGTGCTCTGAATGCTTGATGTTGTTGTAAAAATATTTCAAGTATTGTAAAGTGACAGTAATTATGTAAATTAAATTATGTTTCTCTATTTTGCATATAAAACACAATAAAACAAACATTTAAATTATTTTTTTTCCTCCAGAAAATATCTAGCAGAAATTTGAATTAGAAAAGTTTTTTAAACTCTTTTCTTTCCAGATGAATATATTACCTAGTAGAGCAGAAGGGTATGAAGACTTGGTGAAGAGAGGGTTCAGGAGCCTTTTTTTAATGCTATGTTTATCTTTAGATGTTGTACAATTCTACAGATGCAACAGGAGGGACTGCATGTAGAGACAGTGTTTCTATGACCTGTCAAGGTCATCTGCACAACTGTCTTAGTAATAAGGCTTACCACTTACAGGAGTTTAAAACAGGAGTTTTACTTGTTGCTGAACAAGTGAATGATGCCTTCTAAAAGATGCCTTCCAAAAGATGCAGATGTGTCTGTAGGTGTGCCGGAGAGAGAACTGCATCCATAACAGAAGTTTCCCAACGGAGTCTCAAGGAAAGCAGAAAAACAAAGTTTATTGCAATTAACATGCCTAGTACATGCCTATCTTTAATTTCTTGATGAAGACTTTTTTTCTGTTAGGATGGAAGGAAGTTACATGTCAAAATCAGGAGCTCATTAATGTACAACATCTTAATTGACCAGGGTGTTAAAATCATATACAAGATTTGCCATCTATTTGCTGTTGAAACCAGTTGAAAAATAGTGACAAAGCATGATTAAACTATTACAGATGTTGAGAAGTACTTTACAGAACATGAAATGTAGAAATGAATGTAAAATTTACTGCCTATAGGCAAAAAACAGTAAATACTTTACCATAAAGATAGTTATTTAACATACTCTTGTAATAGATCAGTTTCAATAGATACTGGAATTTTCCACTTTATTTTTATTGCCAATGAAGTATTAGGTTGTATCTGTTATGTTCTAGGTAGAGGAAGGAATTTAAAAAATTAACAACAAAAGAAATATGATCTGATGATTTTATTTTTAGTGCAGACTAGAAATGGCTGTCATTCTAAGTTGTTTTATAGTAAAGGAATTAAAATTATTCCTCTAACTAGAATCCTGAAAATTTACGTGAACACATGTGTAAGAAGCTTTGCTTTTACTTTCTACTTTCACTACAGCTGTTGGGAGTTCTTTTAAATTCCAAGAATTTGGGTGTTTTTACCTCCTGTATATTGCATTAGAACTGAAAGATTTATACATATCCATATGTGTGTGTGTATATATATATATATATATATATAAATATATATATGCATTCTGTTTCCTTGCTTCTTCCTGTATTAGACCAATGATGCAATATTTAGCAGGTGCAAGAGTAAACAACTGTTAATCATAAATTCTGACTGGCATTGCAGTTTTCACAAAGAGAATTTGCTCCTCCTTGTCATATTATCCTGGCTAAAATATATCACCATCAAAAAACCCCAAAGCCTGCCTTCTTGATCTGAGAAAATTACTGTAGCATTCTAAGTATTAAAACTATTTGGATGAATTTCGCACTTGTTTTTGGAGTTAGGTCCCTTTTTAGATTTTATTTTCCCCCCACAGCAATAGGTCTGCAACTGTACTGGAATACAAGCTCTAATTGAAAAACAAAACCTATATTTGTTTGAGTTAAATGGAGTCTGTTTCTATCCCTCTACTCCTCTTTCTCTGGGCCAGTAAAATGCAAATACACAAATAACAAGCACTTTCATCCACACAACACAGATAAAGAATAATACCACTTGCATTGTTAAGTTTTGTGGTTCTTGAAAGGTTGCCAACAGTTGTCCCTTATTTTCTTACAAATAAAACCAATGAACATGTTCTATTTGTTGATGTTACTTTAACTATTTTTATTTGTACTAATACTCCTACTCACCTCTTAACTATTAGATTTCCACTGTTGTTCTCTAATGGCAATTTCAATAAATGGACATCTGTTAATGATTACTCAAAAAACAAAGCATTTCTGCAACAACGAGTCTATAGGGTAATAACTACTTGCTACTTAAACGAAAATTGTTCATTTAGGCAAAGAAAGAGAGGGAACATTATACCAAAACCATTTAAAGTGTAACACTCTGAAGAGACATGGACATGATTCTGACCTTGCTTACACTGAAGTTGATGGGCCTGTTAGACATGCTGGTTTTATCTGTCTTTTACAATTTCAGCCAACAAAAGCTAGTTCGTTCAAATCACTATGCTACAGAGAACTCAAAAGTCTCTTACTAAATGGATGTGTGGTCCACTGGGCGTTGCTCAGCAAAGCCCTTTACAGCCTCTACAGCCACTGCTTGTACTACAGTCCATTTTTAACAAAGACAGTGAACTCCAGTAGTCAAACTCCAAGTCAAGTGTTGAAGAAATTACCTTACCACTTTGTAGCAGTTTCAGTAGTTAATTTGTCTTTCTATGGAGGCTCTGAGTCAGATTCAGATCATGCACGCTAAAATAAACCGATGCTGTATTTTATTTGTTTTCAAGGCGATATGTCCATATGGGCTCCTCTGCTATTTTGCAATAAATACCAAAATCACCACCAGGTGCCAAATCACCACCTTAACCCGTGGAAAACAGAAAAGGTCAATTTTTTCCTGAGCAAAGAATCAACAGGTTCTGAGCAATCCTGGAAGCATGCAACCTATCTTTAAACGAAAAACTTTTACCACTAAAACAGTGATGGAAGACATCAAAATAAGGAGTTGTCACGGCAACTGGCATGCTGAGAATAAGTATGTTGATAAGAAATTACAAACAGATACAAAAAAATGAAGGAATAAATTGGATTGCTAATTAGGAATTCAGTCATACAGTTACACATCTTGAAGGGTGTGAAATATTTCCCCAGTGAACATCAACTATTTGGCTGGTGAACACTGACAGAGGTGTTACTGCCCGTTTCCTGCCCACAAGGCATAGAGGTAATATTATATTGTGCTCTGAATTGCATTGAGCCAGGGACTTGTCTCTGACATAAAACAGCAAAGCTCTTTGCTTTCCTTTCCCGTTCCTTCATGAGACAGGGGGAACTCTGAGCAGCAAACCTAAAGGTCATCCCTTCACATCCAGGGCACTGAGGAACATGAATAAAATAGCTCAGTCACCCAAGAATCTATTTTTTTTTCTCGTACTCTCACATCATCCTACAAGACATTATTTCTCCTTCAGTTATTGTTTTTCTTAGTGCCAGTGTTCCACGTGTTTGTCCACAATTTCCATAGTATTTTTTTTTTTTTTTTTGCATATGACATTGAAATACATAGTCAGTGCATTACAAAAGAGCTTACTGAAGTTGTAGAGCTAACAAATAAAAAGTAAAGAAACACCAGAATTAACATGGTAATGATACCTGCCTTCTATGCAGTGCAAATCTGTTTTTCCTCACTTGGCCACCACTATTGGAGTGATGTATCTAAGGAATAAGACTACATTGTCAGGTACAAGAAAATTTTATACATACAGTCCTGTTTCAGGCCTAGCAGCATACAGCTACTTATCTACCTATTCTTCTATAATATTGTTGCACAGGAGTTTTCCTGGTTCATCCAGGTACTTGATAGATAGAAAACAGCCAAGGAATAAATCCTTAAAGCATAGAAACTTGAAAGAAAATTTAGAGAAACTTGGTATTGGAAGAACATCAGTCATTTTTTCTTAATTGTTGGGCAAGGCTTGGCTGTGGACTTTGTATACTTTAGTACTAGTCTTCTCTTTCTGGTATGTTCAGAAGCCTGCTTTCTAACAGTGATGATTATGCTTGATCCTGTAGCCTCAGAAGACAATAGGAATTGTATAAAGGTCTTAAAGTTTATATCTTCCACTTCTTTTACTCATAATAAATAATTTTTAAGAAATCATATTAATCATATCATATCAAATCTCACCAGAGAAAACTTATTTTGGAAGTTTCTACTTGAAGGTGTTCCTTTACCTTTAAGTATTTCCTCATCTTCAGTACTGTATTAATTAATGGCTGGTTTAGAATTCATTAGTCTCATCAGACTTTTTTTTTCATGGAATCATAGAATATCCTGAGTTGGAAGGGACCCAAAAGGATCAATTCCAACTCCTAGCTTTACACAGGATCCCCAAGACAACACCTTGTGCCTGAGAGCATTTTACAAATGCTCCTTTGAATCCTGTCAGGTCACAGATGCTGTGTCAACTTCTCTGGGAAGTCTGTTCCAGTGCCCAACCACTCTCTGGGGGAAGAACCTTTCTCTAATATCAAAAGTAAGCTTACTCTGTCACAGCTTCATGTCATTTCCTCAGGTCCTGTCACTGGTTAGCCGAAAGAAAAGATCAATTCCTGCCTCATCTCTTCTCCACATGAAGAAGTTGTAGACTGTGATAGTCTCATCTCAAGTCTCCTCCTCCCTAGCCTGAATAAGCCAAGTGACCTCAGCCACTGTACATATGACTTCCCCTCTAGGCCTTTCACCATCCTTGTAGCCCTTCTTTGGATATTCTCTAGTTGCTCAATGTCTTTCTTGTATCGACCAGAACTGCATCCAGCAGTCGAGGTGAGGCTGCCCCAGCTCAGAGCAGAGCAGGACAATCCCCTCCCTTGCCCAGCTGGCAATGCTGTGCCTGATGCCCCCCAGGACAGGGTTGGTCCTCCTGGCTGCCAGGGTGTTGCTGAGTCAAGTTCAACTTGCCATTGACTAAGACCCCAAGGTCCCTATCCACAGGTTTGTTCTCCAGCCTTTCATTCCCCACTGTCTATACATCCAGATTTCCTTTTCTGAATCTGGCACCCATCTTCACTGAGCTTCATACAGCTGGTGAGTTCTTAGGTCTCTGATTTTTCAAGGAGTCTCTGCTGGGTCTCTTATGGGGGTCCATCCAACCACGAACAACCACTTAAAAACCATGGGAGTCCAGTCTGAAGACCTTCACTCAACTTAGAGTAAGTAGAATTCCACCACTGTTGCCCCCTGAGAAGCAGTATGTAAATAGTTTCATCTGAATGAGGATTGGTACTAGAAAGTTCTCTGTTCCCCTTCTTGTTATTGGTTAAGATTAACTGCAGTGATTTAAATATTCCTAACCCCTGTTCCTCATTGGGCATTCACCCTCAGATTCTGCCCCTCATCAACCCTTTATATACTCTGTATGCACCCTGACCCTTGATTTTTGGAGTCCTTCCCATACCACTGTCAGGATGATCTTGTTGTTTTGCCACAAAAGCTGTTTTACCTTTTGGGTTACTCCACTGAGCCCGTCCTTTTATTTTATTGCCACGTCACACTTCACCCACATGGTCCTGAGGTGGCAGCAGACCAGGCTACCATACTCCTTCATGGAAGTCAACACCTCCTTCCAATTTAGTGTGACTGGCAGACTTAGTATACCTTGAAGTCCTTCATCCAAGTTGTTTATCATGATGTAGAGGAGCACCTTTGAATTTTATTTGTATGTATTTATTTGCTTTCAACTTAAACTGACTCACAGAGACTTGGTCTGGGCTTTTTTGTGTTTGCCAGTAAGTATTAGGTATCATATATAAGAAAATACTTAGTTTTGTTTTGCTGTGTTCCCATATAACAGAAAATGTGGTGGGACAAGCTTTCTAGGACTCACTAGTTGACTAGATCTCTAGTGTCCAGTGTGCTCCTTTGACGCAGCTGCCGGAACCCGGGCTAGCTCTGGCCACCCCGGCGCTATGCCAAGGAGTGGGGAACAGCTCCGAGGGCAGGCGTTCGGGAGCTGAACCCTTCAGAGCATTGGGCTCTGCGAGCTCTCAGGAGGCTGCAATCACAGCGAGGATAAAGGGAGTGGAGGAGGCTCTTTGAGGTTCCAGGAAGGTGTTCGTTGGTGAACAGATCAGGAGCAAAGAGCACAAATCAAAGGGGTGCACAGGGTTATATACCTGAAAGAATCAGGGGGTGGGTACAAACAAGGGGCCAATCTAGGTATAGTAAGGGAGGAGTAATGGGATTGGACCACATTCCAGGGACCAATGGGGGCAGGCAGGGGAGGGAACAAATCACTTTGACTAATGGGGCGTGGAGGGTGAGGGAAACTCCCAAGGGGCGGAACAGACAGGGATTAGTTGGGCAGGGGAGTGACATCGAACTCTCTAAAACAAGGGGAGTGGTAATCGGGATTGACAGAAACTTTGGGAACAAGGGGTAGGGTCACAAAGACTGGAGCCAGGGGAGAGTACAACTTCTGGGGTAAACCAACTTAAGGGAAGAACAGGGGAGGCACAGGGATAAACCATAACAACTTGGGGAAACTTAACATATACCACAGCACTCCTTACTGTCTGCTAGTCCTTTTATAGTTAAGAATTTCTGTTGGTAAAATAGTCAGCAGCCACCAGCTTCTTTCATATTGTATCCACAAACTGTCTTTTGTTACTTTAGTCCTCCTCATCCATCTTTAAACTTGCACCTTGAATCCTGTGTTCATTTTTGGACCCCTCACTACAAAAAAAAGACAGTGAAGTGCTGGAGTATGTGCAAAGAAAAGTAACAGAGGTCATGGAGAGTTCTAGAGAATAAGCCTTATGCGGAGTGGCTGAGAGAGCAGGGGTCTTTCTCCTGGACAAAAAGAGGCACAGAGGACACCTTATTGCTTCCTATAGCAACCTGAAAGAAGTGAAGTAAGCGTTTGGCGTCTTCTCCCAAGTAGCAAGCTATAGGAAAAGAGGAACTAGCCTCAACTTGTGTCAAGGGAGATTTTGACTGAATATCAGGAAAAATGTCTTCATGGAAAGGTTGGTCAGGCTTTGAAAGAAGCTGCACAGGGAAGTGTTGGAGCTACCGTCTCTGAAGGTATTTATAACACATATAGATGTGATATTTAGGGATGTGATTTAATGGTAGTCTTGGCAAGGTTAACCATTCTAGTTGAACTCAATGATCTTAAGAATCTCTACACAACCTGTTCTAGTGCCTAACCACCTTCATGGTTAATATCTAATCTGCGGCACTGCGAGCGCACCGCTCCGCGCCGCTCTCCTGGGCGTGCCAAGGGAGAAGCAAACGCTAGAGGTATGGCGGCATGACGGCAACTTGTAAATAGCTAGCAACGGCGGGGAAATAAAGGGAGTTAGACTCTTCAGTCCACAACAGCAATGGCTTTTATTCCAAGGTGTTGGGGCTGAAGAGCCCTGAACAGGGAAGGGTTTAGTGTTTTATAGGATAGCTCGTGGGGAGGGGTCCAGGGCAGTGAACCAATAGGAATATGAAGGGTAGGAGGGTCCAGGGAGGAGTAGAGGACCCCGCACCCAATCAGGGGGCAGGGGGTGGAATACATAAATTCGGGGCCAACCAGGAGAAGAATAGGGAAGAACATTCTAGAACTGGGGAAGGAACAGGAGTTGATGGACGGGAAGATTGACAAAACTCAGGGAAGATTCTGGAAGGAGAGGAGGGGAAAGATTATACAACTAAGGGGCGGAGAGCAACTGCAGGGGAGGGAGGAGACTATACAACAGACTCCTCCCACAGCACCCACTCTGGGTTGTCGTGGGATACAACACTAATCTAAACCTGCACTCTTTCTACTTAAAGACATTATGCCTTGTTCTAGCATTACATGCTTTTGTAAAAGTCCCTCTCCATATTTCTTGTATGCTCCATTTGCATACTGGAAGGTTCCTACAAGGTATCCCTGAAACCTTTCCTTCTCCAGGCTGAACAGCCTGAAATATTTTGGCCTTTCTTTGTAAGTGAGGTGCTCCAGCTTTCTGCTTAGCTTGGTGATCCTTCTCTGGACACACCCCAACATGTCCACATCCTTCTTGCGTTGGGGGCCACAGAACTGACTGATATACTCCAGGTGAGGTCTTCCAAGAGCAGAGTAGAATTGATTATTTGTCTCAGCCCACTGGCTTTGTTTGCTATCTTCACCATGAAGAGATCAAATCCAGACTGTCCCAGAAAACAAGAATCATTGTTTATCGGTTGATGTGAGAAAAACAACAGTGGTATCATGCATCCAGCAGACATAATATGTTTGCTGAGGAACCTACAATAACCTAGACCTGTAAACAGTGTCAAGCACCATGTCAACCACTTGAGCTTTATTAACTTCAGTCAAACACAATCTCAAATCACTAGCTCTTGGTGCCTGAATATCCATATCTATGAACCTTTGTCCAGACTGGATGGATTGATGTCTCAAAACATTCTGGGATGCATGTGTGTGTATGGAAGGGACAGGTAGGGCCTTGCCCTGGCAAGACAGTGAACTGCTCCATACGCACCCTAGCCCTAGAGCCTGTATCCCACCCCTGCACTGTCTGCCAATCATTGACACACTGCAAGCAGGACTCTACTCTCCCCTAGCCCACCTTCTGAGTGGCCAAATAACCAGAAGTCCCACCTGGGCAGCGGAACCCCGGAAGTCAGTTTTTAAAGCTGAGCATGAGCCAGGCGTATCCTGACCCTACCTTCCCCTCAGAGTTTGAATGTGAGCACTGCTGGAAACCACGAGCTGGTAGCTATATGTGTGTTTTTGTGACACTGGCCGGTATAGAATCCCATCGAGCTCTGATGTCCAGCTTGTGCCAAATGCTGTTCTTGAGTCCGCCTGCAGTCTCGGGAACCAATACAGATCAGGGCTGCTCCTCCATGGCTGCAGATGTAATAATGTCGAGGTTTTGAGGCAAGAACTTAGAGATGGCTCCATCTCATTCAGTTTCTCAGGTTTATTGTCCCAAGCCAGGGGATGAGCAAGAAAAAGGGAGACAAAACGCCGCTCTTACTTTTAAACCTGGGGGGAGTTACAATTCTTTGGCCGATCGAGATACAGTGGGGAGGGGAGTGAGGAAGGACTCATGATCTAGCACCCTATAGGAAAGGCCTGGGGAGAGGAAAGGGTCACGTAGACCAACAGAACCTTGAGGCACAGGGAATTCTCCAGAACTGGAGATAGGAATCAGGGGAGATTGGCATTATGTAAATAAAGTAACAGAAGTGTCCGGGGGTAACTGACAGCAGGACTAAGGAGGGGAGAACCTGGGGTGAAACCAAATCTATCAGCAGGGTGACAGGGACAAACCATGGGGAGAAAGACCCACCACCACATGTTTCTGTATATTTTCTTTCTTTCTTTCTTTCTTTTCTTCTTCTAATTCCCTCTTCTTGGAACATTTTGAGTAAAATTAAACAGTTTTAAAGTTTGCTAAATTGAATGGGCTAAGTTAATGCTCTGAGAAGTGCTTTATGTTGATTAGAGGAACCTTTTCCCAGAGTTCTGTGATTGTCTTTAATTTGCCAGTAAACCTTTGTGTTATTTGGACCTCTTGAGAACATCTTGTGGGTATTTCTACTCTGCATTTTACTGAAATTACTAGAACCATTGTAAACCCCTTTCCGAGAGTTTTTTAGGGCCTTACAAGCTTCTCAAAGAGAAAATGAGATGTAATTCCTTTCATAAATATGACAGTTACTATCTAAGGTGTAAGAGAAACGCAACCCACTGCTTTTCCAGTGTTCTTGTTGCTGAACCCATGTATAGTGAGTCAGTAGCTTGCAGGGGTATTGTGTAGGAGAGATAGTCTTTTTCAACTGTGGTCTGGGTTTTCTTAGCTTTTTTGGTCTCCTGCAAAGCAAGGATTTTGCTAGCAGTTATCAAAATATTTTAGGAGAATTGCTGTGAGAAATTCAAGTCCAGCTTTGCTTTCAAATACATGGACACTCATGTCCTTATGAATAGCTAGTGATCCCAAAATGATGTAGAGAACTAGTCCTGCTGAGGACTTTGTGAAGATGATTAACCATAGGCATGCATCAAGCTACCCACCCATTAGCAATAAAAATAAACAAGTAGATACTGTCAAAACTAATGAGGAAATAAATCACTTTTTTGTCAGTTTCTATAAAAGCAAGACAGGTTTTAGTCTTTCTTCCCCTGGTCTCGCTGTTGTTTTCCAGAAAAAAAAAAAAGGAAACATATGGTGAACATTGCAGAAAACAAATGTGTGGAGAAGAATTTTGATACAATCTCAGGTGCAATTTAATTATCCATGCAGAAGCTATGCTCTTTGGTCAAAATGTATGACCTTAATTTCAAGGAGAACTAGGCCTGCATATTAACAGATTTAAAGTAGTCTGTTTCCATAAGTTTCATTCTGGTCTTTCTGTCAAGATTGTCTCTTTTAAGTACATATATACCTCATGGCCTCTATTTATTGGAACACTTCAGAAATTCTACGGTGCTTGGAACAAGCATACTTTTTAGCGAACACTTCCTCCTGAAAAGTACAGTTCTGTGGTTTTGCCTGAGGAAATTTAGTTACTCAGCAATGTATTTATTACCCAAAAATTGACACTGGGCCGTGCACTGGTTTGTGGCAACTTCACTATAAACAGTGTTGGGTCTTGACTCCATGTTCTGTAAATTCCTCCGTATGTATACAGGGCAGGTGGGGTTAAGGGTGTCTGTGTGTGTGTGCATTTGTATTTATGCATATTGTTATTGCTGTAGGGACATAAAGTAAAACATTTTCAGCTTCTTCTTAATCCATTTTATTGCACTAACAATATCTCAATATTATGCAGACAAGATAATGAATAAAGGGAAAACTTCCTAAGAAGGTTTTGAAGTCAGCCAGAATTGACAAAGAGATATTAAAAATATTAGGTGTTGTATGACATGAAGATCTAGTTTAACCGTAGAATATTAACAAGAATGTTTTCCAGCTTCTTTCAGATTCTTTCCCCATAACCCTGGCAGAAATTAACAAGGTTGGGTCACAAAGCTAGCAATGAGCACAACTGCTTGGTGCCAGCCACTCCATTAACACTAGGTAGGCTTCCTTTTTCCTTTTTGGGACAATGAACTATTGCTAACTTACTTTGTGCATAGAGAAGCAGACTTACTACCTTTGGAATCTGAGCAATGTCTTGTTCTTTCCACCTTATTTTCTTAAAGGATGTATTTTTGTTTAATTGCAACAATCTCTTCTTGGTACTGAAGCAAAATATACACTATTTGAAACCTTAGCTATTATTTCATTTAAGTTCAAAAATTAAATGTTATCCAAGGTATTTCCTATAATAAATTTTTATAAGTTTTTGTCCTGTGGCACTAAATAAAACATAGAATTATTACAGATGATTGACCTCGAGACAAAGTATAGTTGATTTGGGTATTTCAGTGCCCCTATGGCAGAATTTTTAAAGTTGATAGATGGACAAATAGTTGTACATGGTTACACTTCATTTTTTTTTTTACAGAACTCAAAATATTTCTCAATTTTTGTGCAGCAATAACACTTATATGCCAACTTCTAATGAATTTTGACCCCTCTCCTGCTTTGACACATTAATTAATCTTCTTATTTCGATTATAACCACACTACAAAGGAAACAATTTTACAGAAACATAACAGATGGATTTCAGATTCCCAAATCCCTGTGACTACCCAGAAGCTGAGTACCTAATTCTCAAACCTAGTACTGGTTTGAGAAATCTTTCCAAACATCATCCAGAATAAGCCATATGTTTTCAATTAAAACAGTAGAGCAGGCTAAGTTTGTTCGGCATTCTCATAGATGCAGTTTTGAGAAGAGGCTGCATTTCAAAGACGTGAAATCCTCAAACCTCTACATATCATGCATGCTATGGACTTTATAAAATTACCGGATATGTTTCAACTGCAAAAAGCTTACTCTACTACAAGTAGGGAAGAAGGAAAGGAATATGAGCTGAAAGGTCCCAGTTTCATGTGAATTTACACAGATTTAGTAATTTTAGTGAAAATTACAAAAGAACTGCTGGTAAAATCTGCTTGACAAAACCAGCTCTAATTGCTGGACATAAATACCAGGTGTCCCTGTTGTGTCCCCTCCTAACTTCTTGAGCACCCCCAGCTTATTCACTGTGAGAAGCAGAGAAGTCCTTAACACTGTGTAAGCACTGCTCAGCAGTAACTGAAGCATCAGTGTGATCATGTGTTTTGGTCACAAGTCAATACATAACTCCACACAAGTAACTATAAGGAAAATCAACTGTATCCCAGGATAACCAGTACAAAATGCCTAGCTGTGTGTCAAGGAAATAAAGGTCAGGAAACAAAAAGATAACTTTTAACCACTTTTATAAAAAACTGTTATTTTAATACCAGTCCATTTAGAAATATACAAGGAAATAAAACCATTATTTTCAACATCTGTGAGTTTTATAATTGCAACAGCCAGGTCATTTGGTTATAGGTCTGACAACTCTTCCCACAGATGAATTTGTCCAGGAAAAGGAATTGATTCTTCTCTAACAAGATGAAGCTAAAAAATGCAAAATATAGCTGGACATTGGCAATACATCTTTCAGAAGTGTATTTTGGTTTATATTTATTACATTACCCTCTTAAGATATAATGGAGAGATGTTCTGCATAACCATCCATTTCAGGGGAAGCTGTATGCTTTTTTTATAAATCAAGGAATCTAAATTAAGTAGTTCTTTGTTATTAGGATGTTAGTATTCAGTTATTAGAAACATAAATTAATGTTCTATCTAACTGAAAGGAATTCTTTAAAGAAAAAAAAAATAAAACTCAGAAGTTTCTTAATGTATGTCTGCTATTTAAATTCTAAATTGAATCAAATAGCTAAATTCTAATTTGGGGAAGGGAAGTTCCGGGAAAGGAAGTTCTGGAAGGGAAGCTCTGGGAAGCTCTGGGAAGCTCTGGGAAGGGAAGCTCTGGGAAGGGAAGCTCTGGGAAGGGAAGCTCTGGGAAGGGAAGTTCAGGGAAGGGAAGGAAGTTCAGGGAAGTTCAGGGAAGGGAAGGAAGTTCAGGGAAGTTCAGGGAAGGGAAGGCAAGGCAAGGCAAGGGAAGGCAAGGGAAGGCAAGGGAAGGCAAGGCAAGGGAAGGCAAGGGAAGGCAAGGGGTTTCATTAGTGGCATAAACTTCAGACCAAATTTCTGCGCAATAAATTCCAAAGTGCATTTTAGCCTTCTGGCCCAGGGGGAAAAAAAAAAAAAAAATTACTCTTGACTTCTATTTTGAACATTAGACCAGAAAGTATTATTTCCACTGGCAAAATGGAAACTGTTACTTCCAAAGTAACAGTTACTCTAAGTATTTTAGGAAAGTATTCCAATATAAAATTAGAAATCAGTCTCTTTTCCTCAACTATTTTTGCTTGGTTGCTTGCTTCTTTCCTTTCTCTCTTTTCTCCTCCCTTCTCCTTTCCTGGGAACAGTAATACTATTAAAAAATAATTTAGCATTTGAAACTGATTATTATACTGATTATTATTATTATTATTATTAAGACAGCTTCTCTCATTTTGTGTCTCTAACATGAAAACACCATTAAAGTTTTATTTCCATGGTACCATTCTGTTGTGACTGAAATTAGAAATATATTTTTTGTGATAAGAAATCATTTAAGGGAACATCGGCACATGATGCTGTGTTTTTTACACTAGGGGTTTCTTAAGTAAAACAAATAAAAAGTACTTCCCCCTACCAAGCTGTCACCTTAGAAGGGAAGGAGTTTGAGTCTTCACAAAAGCATCACAGAATCACAGAATTAACTAGGTTGGAAAAGACCTTTGAGATCCTCAAGTCCAACCTATAACCTGAAAGTAATCTTGCTAGTATCCACACTATCAACAGATATTTAAGTCTAATAAATTACTTGTTTTGTTTCTATAATGGAAGTTCACGTAGACTTTTGGAAGTGAGTTTTCAGAGGTAAATTTGTTGATTGCTGGAGAGATGAGCCCTTTCTGTATATTCTTGGTACGGGTCACCAGGACACAAGCTAGCTCGGCTGGCTCCACGCCAGGTGTGGGGAACAGCCAGGGATGTTGGATGCCCCTGCTGTTCCTTCAGAGCTTCAGCTCCACAGCTCTTGGGAGCCAAAGCCCTGCAGTCCTGCACAGCGACCCCGGTCACAAGAGGAGCAAAGAGAATGCGACGAGACTCTTCGTGTGATGCAGTTCAGGAATTTAATATCCAGAGGGAACCAGGGACAAAGAGCAGGGAGAAGAGTTGTGCAGGAGTTTAAATACCAGGGAGAAACAAGGGGCGGATCCCAGCTGGCAACCAATGGGGATAAGGCAGGGGAGGAGTAGAAAGGTGAGGCAAGGGGACAGGAACTAATGAACTTTGAGGGGAGGAGAGGGTGGAGAGGGAGGGTCACATGGCCCAATAGGGCCTCGAACTTCAGAGGGGGAGGAGTCACTGGGGGCTGGGTTTACATGGAGTGACAGGGACTGTTCTGGAAATACAGGTGGGGTTTGGGTGACAGACGGGGAGCCTGCTCGAACAAGGGGAGGGAAAACACCACATAGGGAACACCGGAGTAGCATAACTAGGGGATATAATAACTGCAAAGTCTGGAGGGGGGGAACTGGGACATACCAACTGGGGATGAGTTGGTATGTCCCAGATCTATAAATGATCTATAAAATGATTTTAAAACAGTGTATAAACAACACACCACAACATATTCTTAGTCATTTTTCAGACATACTGTTCCTCTTCCTTTAGAACTGTGGCCACCTAAATAAAAAATAAAATGTTGAAAAATATCTTTAAAGCGTATCTCTGTTCACTGCTGTCTACTAAGTAGTGGTGAATAGGTTATGAACTTTCTTTAAATGCATTCTTATTACTTCATATTTCTGTCTGCTTACTACTCAGTGTCGTGGTTTAAGCCTGCCTGGAAATCAAAGCAACATGCAGCTGCTCATTCAAACACCCCCTTCTGTGCCCACTTCATCCCCGTGGGATGGGGAGGAGAATAAAAAAAACTTGTAGGTTAAGAACAGTTTATTAATTTAAAAGAAAGTAAAATACAGTAAAAATAGTAAATTATAATAATAGTAATGATAATAATAAAGGAAAAACAAGTGATGCACAATGCACTCGCTCGCCATCCAGAAGCCAGAAAGCCCCTTCCCAAACCCAATTGTGCCCCTTCTGGGTAACTGCCTTCAGTTTATATACTGGGCATGGCATTCTGTGATATCACATGTATCCTTTCAGACAGTTTCAGTCACCTGTCCCAGCTGTGCTCCCTGCCAGTTTCTTTTGCTCACCTCCTCAATGGCAGAGCATGAGACAAGGAAAATTCCTTTACTTAGGATAAACACAACTAATCAAAAAAACCAAACACCATTCTCATTCCAAATCCAAAACACAGCACTGTAACAGCTCTGTGCAGAAATTAACTCTATGCTAGCTGAAACCAGGACACTGAGTAACAGAAGAAAGCCAATGCCCATCTTTTATTCTATTGACAAGAAATTGAACCCTTAGGGTTCTAAACATACTACAAAATTTGAAAGAAGAAATGCATCATGACTAAACATTTTGATAGCTCAGTGCCCTACAGAAAAAAAGGGGGAGGAAAAAAATAAATAAAGAAATGGACACAAGAATTCTCTACACAAAGCAAAGCTTAAGGCAGGAGTCTCTTCAGGACACTGATTAGGCAATTAAAAGATGACCTAGTCTTTTAAACAGTGCAAAATCATGACATGTAAGGCAACAGACACTTGGAGCCATTATAATATGAAGTATTAATTGTCACATTTCACATGTTGCTTTAGCAGATGTTCTGCACCTCTTCAGAGGCCACCAAAAAGACAGAGGGTTAATAACAATAATTAAATTCTAGGGTTAAGGACAATGAATCATTTCTGGTAATGGTTGTCTGCAGAGGCTGAAAGACGAGAATGATGCCTCAACATTATAAAATCCTAAAACTGGAAGGAAAAAAAAAAAAAACGCATTTGAATAAAACTCTGAGATGTCAAAAGCTTTTCTAGCTCTTCTGGTGCAAAAGTAGCACACGTCAGATTTGCTAGTTCCAAGATACTTCATGGTCCTAAAACATATTGGAAGTTAAATAAAAAGTTCATATCGACCATTTTCTCTCTGACTTGCATCCTGACAGTGTCACATAGTAATTATAAATATGGGGAATAAGTGACTTCTCTGGAAAACAAAAGTAAACTTTATCTTATAAAACTTACATTACAACTAGCTGCTACAAAGTTCAGCACTTTAATGTGCTGCTCTGCACTGTGAATCTCATTTGTCTTCAGCTTTAAACCCTGAAAGTATCAGCATTTAGTCTCATATGTACTTCTGGTACAAATCCTGGTACAGAGGTATAGCTCTGCTGCATCTAAGACTCTTGGTCAATTTACAGTATGTGTTTCAGAAACACGTTCTGAACGTTAGTGTGACTCTTGTAAGCCACATTTTACCTTTATAATATGATTTTCTAATGTTGCTGAAACTGTGCTCAGCTAAGGTCAAGCAAGACGTACACCAAAAACTAAAAGTACAGGAGAAACACAATAAAAATGCATCTGAAGGAAAGTCTGAAAAATTGACCACAGTTCATCAAAATTGTGAGTACTTCTTCCTGGAAAGCGGAGGGTATATGACAAGTAATTTTTTTTTTAAATAAAAAGAGAGAACTAGCAAAGAGATCTTCAGAACTTTGATAAGAAATAAATGAACCTTATGTTTATAATCAAATATGTGTGTACGCACAATCACACACACACTCACACACACACCACTCTCAAATAAATTAATAAACTCTGTGTGATGTACTGCATTCTAATTATGTCATGTCTTGAAAGAACATGATTGTTAAGACTTGATTGGTATGCCCTGCCTGTTGGTGGGATCTAAACCATAAAATGCAGGTTCTTAAATGCCAAATGCCTTTAAAAGGCTATCTTATTCCCACTCACAGAAATAAAGAACAGGGTTATTTTAAAATCTGAATAAGTGTGTTTTATAATTTTCCATGTTCCCGAAGAGGAAATCACTTTTTAATATCCCTTCCCTCTTCAAACAGAATACATAGTTCAAAAAATCAGCTTGTTATGTTAGCAATGTATACAGAATATATGCAGGCTATCTATAGTAAGAAATATCAAAATATCTTTTCTGGGGAACTATATGAAAATATAAATAAATACAATATAAAAAAATAAATAAGATGTGCATTCATTTTCCTTAAGAGATTCTTTGCTTGTTTGAAAATTCTGAGGTACTATTATTTCCTTTTGTGAATCCGTGCTTACTATTTTTAATCAAATTACAGTTCTATATCTGTCCTGCATGTCTTCAATGACTAGCATTTCCAGCAGCTTTAGTCTTTACTGATTTTTTTTTTTTTATGGCTTTGTCAATTAAGATATCACCCATAGATCCTTTCTCAAACATGGTCTAATATTGGCTTCTTGTCTCATGCCTCCTCTGCTTTCAATTAGCTATCCTATTCAAGCAGAAGATTGAATTAATGTTTTATAAAGATGGAGGTAAAAATCCAGTACTATTGATATAGCCTATTTTCAGAATGTTTTAGTGATCTGGTAGACTATGTAGCTGCTGCAAGAAAACTAAGCTGTCTCTCATGTCTGGTTGCCTGTGAGAATAAAAAGTGTTGTTCTGGGGCATAATTCTGAGGGTTTTGCTTTTGTCTATCTGTATCTTGAATTTAAGATATCCAAACTTTATAATAGGTGACCTTTGAAGGTGTGCAGTGGTTACAGATCATGTGGGAACACACAGAAACTACAAAGAAAGGACACCAGTGGTGATCTTCTTGTCTGTTTTGCCAAATGCTTTGGCATTTTTGAAAGGCCTATGTTATGCAGCTTTTTCAGAGACTTTCATTTGTCTTTTACTCTTAGTTAATGTGTTTTATTTTGTATAATGTTAATGTTTTGGGGTTTTTATGTAGAGTATGAAATTATACAGTTTGTACACATTTCTGTACATTCGTTGTTTTCAAATACGTGGAGGAGATGTTTGCCACTTTCTGAAACTCTCTTGGAGAATTAAACCTCAAAACCTGTCAAACCCCACCTCCCAAAAAACCCCCCAAAACCCCAAACAAAAAACAAGAAAGCAATGAACAAGTGAAAAGCTATCACTTGTTATTCTTCTTCATAAAGTGTTTTCAAAATTATCAGAATGCAACTGATGAGAAGAAAAATACTTGGTTTTGCAAAGAATCTGCAATTTCTCTAGAGTATAATATACTTTGTTTATTTTGGAAAAAGTCTTGTCTCATACTCCAGGAATGGTTTCTAAACCTTAATAGTGTTAATTATGCCATCAACCATGGCAGAATGAAGAACCATATAAATTCTGCCTTACTGGAATTGAATTATCACTCAAGTTCCTTAACATATTAGCATTATTTAAAAATACATTTAGCTATCAAAATACTGATTTAATCCACTTGATTAGAACTTGGAGATTGCATAAAGACTTGTGTGAAATAAGAAAAACATTGTATAATCTGATTACCACTAAATAAATGTAAAATATGATCTGGCTACAAAATGGGGTGGAAATATTTGTTCTACATCATGAGGTTTTGCTCACAATGTACCACCAAAATAAAAAGAGAAAGAAAAAAGTAAAAAAAAAGTAGTTTTGTGAAGTCAGTATCTGCTTTAAATGAGAATTTGATAAAAGTCTCATGACATGTCAGTGTTATCATTGGACAAAGTTAAATCTAATCAATGTTTTGGGTATTTTCCCTCTCCCACTCCAGAATGGAATAATCTGGATAAACTGTGTAATCCTCTTTTTCAATACAAAACTATTGTTCTTATTAGGAATGAGTCTAGATTAGCATCATGATACTGATATTTTGGGTTCTATTGCAACAGCTTCTGGAGTCACAGAATGCAAAGATGAAGTCTTCTTTGCTTTTTTAAAGGACGTTTCTCAAGGTAGTGTTTGTGGAAATTATTTTGGAAGTGTAGAATCATATATACTAGTGTTCTAGACAAAATCTGAAATAGTCATCTATTTCATTCTTATTCCCAATGGCAGTGTGTCTCTACACCTGGCAAACCATGTATTTTGTTCTGAAGAAACCAAAATGTTAAAACTGGATGTTAAATAAAGTTCAGCTTTAAATACAACTTATATGATTTTGGTTTTGGTTTTTGTCTTTTTTTTGTTACTCTCTAGAGCCTCTTTTTAACATTACTGCTGATCTCGTTTTTTAAACTTTAAACAAAAGAAAACAAAGCCAAACATTCTCACTAATACTTACTGAACTGTTCATTGCTTGCTTTGTTTTTCTCCTCTTGTATGTTTAGGAATTAGAATAGCTACACTGTAGAAAGCTACATATTCTATTGCTGTTGCTGTTGAAAACAAGAAACATAAGTGATAACAAACTCCCCTAAAGTTAAATATACAAATATAGGATATGAAAAATGTAGTACTTGGTTAAACTTCCCCTACTTGTCTGATGTAGCCTGAATAAAAATGATTAGCACTGAAAATTAGTTTTATCCAGGTTTAAGAGTACTGCAGGATCAACCAGATTACATAACATACTTCAGCCAAACATTGGCAGAATTTTACTGTATTTTCAACTCAGTGCTATGCTGTTAGGTAAATATGTAAATGGTGTACTTTGGAATTCCTGTGAGATTGCACAGAATTCAATTATCATTCAATACTGAACTGTAATGTCATCTTGTTTGCTTCAAGGAGCAAAATATCTTATATGTGAATACTGTTGTTGTGATTATTTAGCTGTTAAGAATTAGTTGCTACAAATTCACATATACTTGTTTTTAGACCAAGGGGTTACTTGCTTAAACAGGGGAGCTTCACTGAAAAATATGTGTGTCTCACAATTTTGCTTTTTTATTTCTCCTGAAATGCTTTTAAATCCCTGTTGTGATATTACTATCTGAAACTTGATTTCGTGTTGCCTGGAAGAGGTGAGAAAGAGGTCTCTTAGTCTGCAGAAATTTTGATTAGAGTTAGGTTCTGACACTGCCAGTATAGATTTCCAGCTAGCTGATATCCGGCTCGTGCCAAACGCTGTTCCCGAATCTGCCAGCAGTCTCGGGCAACAGTACAGATCAGGGCTGCTCCTCTGCAGCTGCAGATGTTGTAGTGTCGAGCTTTTGAAGCAAGAATTCAGAGAAGGCTCTTTCTCGTTTAGTTTCTCAGGTTTATTGTCCCAAGCATGGGAGGAACAAGAAAAAAAGAGTGAGACAAACACCCGCACTTACTTTTAAACTGGGGAGGGGGAGTTATGATTCTTTAACCAATCAGGATACACTGGGGAGGGGAGTGAGGAGGGACCCACGACCCAACACCCTACTGGAAAGGCATGGGGAGTGGAAAGGGTCACGTGGACCAATAGGACATCGAGGAACAGGGAATTCTCTAGAACTAGGGGTAGTAATCAGAGAGAATTGACATCATGTAAATAAAGTGACAGGTGTGTCCAGGAGGTGAATGACAGCAAGATTAGGGAAGGGAGAACCCAGGGTAAAACCAAACCATTGGGGAGTAACAGGGACAAACCATGGGGAGAAAGACCCACCACCGCAAGATTCTAGAGCTAACAATCTGAAAAGAGTAGGTCTGGCAGGTTAAGAAGCTTCCTCAATGTTTGGGGTTTTTTTGTGCCATATATTCCCCTGGATTCCCTGTATTCCCCTTTTTTTCCTCTTTGATATGTTTCCATGGACAGCTGCTGCATCATAGACTTTTTCTATGGCTGGAGAGTCTAAAAACCTTCCTCCTTTGCCCCATCAAAACTGCTTTTCAACCATGGATCTGTCAAAATACCAGAAAGCAGTGCCCTGCCACAACCATTTCCCCCAGGAGCAGAGGCAGGTGAATATGAAGTTGAGTTCATTGCACAGAATTTTGTTTGTTCTCATAAAAGAAGACGACTTCTATAAATTAAATTTAGATTATCAATTTATTCTAGGAAGTTGGAATTACAACAGGAATGCTATGTGTGGATCACAGTTTTAAGATTTTTTTTTTTTAGTTTTTATTAGAGTACATTTGATGGATATTCCTTCTGCTTTTTCCTGAAATTATTTTCTAAAAGTTAAAATATTCTGAATTTTTAAAACTGAGCCTGCTATAGATTCTCCAAAAAGTCATTACTTCCTGTAAAGTATTGTCAATGATTGTGTTTTGAAATAATTTACTGCAACATGTAAACCTTACCTAAACCAGATTCTTAAATGGAATTTCATATTTTTCGCTATGCATTGTCTAAGATTGCTTATTCAAATGCATTTGAGGAGGAGGGGAAAAGAAAAGAAAAACATAATCCCATGTTGTGGTTGAGTGGAATAGAGACTTTACTCTAAGGCCATGGGAGAAATCCCCTTAGTTATGGTGAGAAAAACTCACCTGC
Source organism: Promerops cafer (assembly GCA_013398275.1). NCBI lineage: Eukaryota > Metazoa > Chordata > Aves > Passeriformes > Nectariniidae > Promerops > Promerops cafer. The sequence continues at coordinate 392,311 of VZSE01014926.1, forward strand.
ATTGCCCCCTGGGAGTTGATATGTAAATGTTTCTAGAAGGTTCTTTGTTCTCCTTGTTGTTATTAGTTCATATTTGGTGCAATGATTTTAATATTCCTAACCCTCATGCCTGATTGTACTCTGACCCTCAGACTCTGCTCCTAACCTACCCTATGTATATTACTGTTCCTACCCTGGACCCTGCCTTTTTAGTGCACCCTACACCATGATCACCTTCAATGCTGTTTGTTGTTTTTGCCTTCTATGAAAACACTCTTTTCTTTTTGGGTCACTAAATCGTGCCTATCACTTTATTTATCTGCCACATTGGACTCCTGCCGAAAAGCTGACGCCCAGCCATCCGGGCCTGGTGTGCCACATGTGGCGCCCAAACAGGGACCCTCATATTGAGCAACCTGTCGGGATCAGATCAGTGGGGGAGTCGACTGGTAGGCCAGTCCCTTCTCTAAAAATTTTTTTGATTGGTCGAGGATCCATGCCAGGCCTGGCAACTGGCTGAAGACATTGACGACTTCGATGGCTTGGGTGCTGGGAGCAGCCCAAGCAACTGGAAGTTCCCTGCAGAGGAAGGCAGGAAAACCTGCAGAACAGGTAGAAGGGAGACATCTGCCCCATCACCCGAACATTATCTTTTAAGTTGCATATTACAGAGTTCCTGGAGTTCCCAATAACCTACAAGAGTTTGCCAGTATCTTTGAAAAACCATGCCTTAGTTTTTCTGAAATGGGCTTGCAGATGCCTATCTATTTTTAAGTTTAAAATGGCATTCCAGGGGAAGAAATTTGAAAAAAAAGAACTCAAAAGTATAATTAAATGGGCTTTTAAGAATTCATCAAACACTACTGCTCCTGAGGTAACAACATCAACCTTTTGGGACTCGGTAGGCATAAAATTATCTGATTCGGCTACCAAAAGAGTTATCTCCGCTCAAAAATTATTCCCGATATTTCTCTTGATCTTGAAAATATTAGAAGTGGAAGAGAAGAACAAGGAACAAAAATCAAATAATTTGGAACAGCGTGGGATTGCCACCACCTCTACTTCCCATCCCTCTTGCCCCTTGGACCATCCTGGAGGTAGATATGGGGCCGAGACTGCTAATAAATTATATGCCCGTCAGGGGCTCGGGTGGAATAACAGTTCGGCCAATGACTCCACCACCCTGTGTCCATCTCCAGTTCCTCCGCCTGAGGCCCAAGATGGCAGTGCACAGGCAATCTTGGATCTCTCCTGCTCCGTCCTAGCAGTTCCCACGTGTCCTCCTCATCACTCCTCTTCTACTAGATTTTTCATGGGAACACCACAAACTCACTGCCATCTTGCTGCGTCACCCAGTCAAGCCATCAATTCTCCCCAAAGCTCCACTGCTCCCGCTCCAGACAGCACCCCTTCTGCCTTGGGCCACAGTCCTTCCAGGGGAACTGGAACCATGGCCCCAGAAGTACCACCGCACAACATGGCTATGCCCATGCAAGTAACACCACAGCCAATGCTGGAGCAGGTTAAACATTGTTACCGATACCCTGCTACGCACCCTAGCACTGAGGCTGCCAAGAACGAGATGCCCGCCAGCAAGCCTACTGCTAGCCCCATCTGCCTCACAACAGCCATGGTCTCCATCTCAGCTGGTACCACTGCTACAACCCCTGAGACTGGGGCCCTCCAACCACTGCTGTGCACTTAAGATTGGCAGTGTCCACCAAGTTGGTAGCCAGCACTTCCGCCCAAGGCATACATGCTGTAACATCAATGATGGCTTTAACTGTAGTTACTGCCGACCTCATATCAACGCAAATCCACATATGGCCTAATTCTTCATCTTCAAACCACCAACAAAGGCCAAAGCCAAGTGGCCCATGTGATCACCTTCAACGCAGTTTGTTGTTTTGCGCCCTCTTTTCGGGTCACTAAATCATGCCTGTGTCTTTATTTACCTGCCACATTGGACTCCTGCTGAAAAGGTCCTGAGGTGACACCTGGCCATCCGGGCCCGGCATGCCACAATCCCAGATCACAGACCAGGAGTTTTTCATTCTTTGTCTTTTGCATCCTTTTGTACTGCATGGTGCAGAGAAGAGAGGACAATCTAAACCTGTTCTTACAGGTCTGTAGTGCAGTTCCTTTTTAGCTTTCTGTTAAAAGGGAATGACTAGCATGATTTGAGTTACGTTACATTTCACTTAAGTTCCTCAGCACTCGCCCCTGCCCAGCTTCTCATAAACCTGGTATGTACAGCTTCTGTATACACCTAAGTAGAGAAGCTTAGGCTGTCTCAGATTTGGTACTAACTTCAGATAGGCTCTACATACATTTTTCTATCTGTTTGCACTTTACCAAGAAATTCATCTATGTTTCAAACCTAACATGTTGAAGAAAAGCTTTCCTATATCTATTTTAAGCAACATACAATTAGGAAAATTAAAATATTAGCACTATCTTTTTTCCTTTCCTTTTGAAACAGATACTGAAATCCTATCGAATTTGGATGTCTCAGTCATCAGAGGGAAATGAGGGAAATAGAATGACGTCACTGAAGGCATTGTCAGGTAGCAATTTTGGTCATCTTTTGAAAGCAGCTTAAAAAGGTGGCCTGTTTAAGACATGTATTATACTTATCTTGATGTCAGTGGTCAGCATGAGTCCTGAGCCTGAACTGGGGATATAAATGTGATTTATGTTTAATTTTTTTGTCTCTAAAACATGGTCAATTTAATGATTTGTTCTCCAAAGTGCTATAAATTTAATTATTTATTCATCACTGTGAAGAAAGATGTATTAACTTGTACAATAAATGATCCAACTTTTTTCTTCCTGTTTTTCAGGTAGAATATGTGTGCTCCACATACAATTTATCCAAGACACCAAGGGACAACAGAGTTTAAATCCATCTCTTAAAACCAAATGGGGATGGGAAAGCAATTCAAGCAAAAATGGTCCCTTCATTCTTACTCATTTTTTTAATGTTAAAAAGGAAAAAAAAGCAACAATGGCACAATAAGAAGTTATCACAAACTTTCCACTAAATATAACTCAGTAGGTCATGTTAAGGAGGACCGTATTGTGTTATAAAAAGATGTCTTAGGAAAATTTAATGTCTGGTAAGAGGTGGTTCCAAGAATAATCAAGTGCCACCTTGCCTAACATGGAATGGAATGGAATGGATATATTGGTGCTTTAAACCATAAGGAAAGAATAAATTACTGGCTCAGTGACCACTGAGGAAGCCAGGTGGCTGACTTATTCCCTCCTACATGTGTGACTTATGGTACAGTCATCTGTTTTGCAGAAGGTATTAGAGAATCATAAAACCTAACTAACAAGCAAGCTAAAACATCTAAAGAAACCAAGCAAACAAACAAACAAACAAACAACAAACCCCTCACAACAAACACCTCTGGCAAATATTTCCCACGGTTCAGTGCTAAATTATGAATTACCTATCTCCAGTCCAAAAGGCTGCGTTTCAACAGTGAAAATAATGAAATAAGATAGGGAAAATGGGCAATAGCTGGAAGTAGACTCTTAAAGTGTTGAAAACCAATCAGCTATAATCTGTACACAAACAAAACTAAGAGGTTTGGACAAGATGCTGACAGTTGCACATGTGAAAATAAGCCTTTTCTTTTTTTTTTTTTTTTTATTTTTTTTTATATGGAAGTTGATAGAAAAGGCTAAAAAGCATTCTACTACCACCAGGCACCATTAACCCATAGAGTTTGCAACAAGATGAAGTGCTGGAGCAGCAACCAATGTTACAGTTCCTCTCATTTGTAGCTGTTACCCTTACTATTCTGAAGGAAATAGGAGGAACAATTTGTATTGTGTTGTAACAAAGTTAGGCTTTGAAGGTCATGAATTCAACAAATGCATTGCATAACCCTTGTTTTTCTTTGTAACCTACCAATAAAGCTACAAAAATAAAAAAGGCATATGGTGCTCATGAAAAAAATTGCAGGAAATTCTGTACACTCTTCTGCTGTAAGTATTTCATCAGGGGCATTCCTCGTGCAATTCATTCTCTGCTGTCACAAATGATATTATATTATGGAAGAGAAAAACTCAAGGTTCAGTATAAGAAGTTAAAATGACAGGTAAACTTGGAGCCTCACAGTGGCTCCTAGATTAATTTTAATCAGACTTCTTCCACTTCCTATCAACTTCCAGCCTTTCAAATGCTGTATGGGTTTTGGAAGTAAAACATTATTTCTAGATCCTATATCTCCATTGATATGAAAGATTTCTAACTGAACTTATGTCAGGAAATATGCTAATTGCAGAAGAGTCCAATTTCATCTCAGGATTGTCTTGGCTATGAAATTATAACAGTACTTTCTGAGGTGAAACTGCATACCTCTGGAAGTTTTACGTTTGCTAAACAGCTAAGTCATATGGGAATTTGACAAACAAGTGTGACTCAGTTTTATTTCAGAAAAACATTGCGACAGTGTTTAGTCTAAACTTACGTGAGAAGATCTTCAGAGCATCCAAAAGCAGAAGTTTAACTCCGAAACTCCTGCTCCAGCTGCAACATCTTCTCTTCTTAACTGTCAAAAATATGTATTATTGATAATAATAANAAGAGCTCCGTTCAGCATTTGATCTAACACAGCTTAATTACACCTTAATTGCAAAGAGCAAGTAAAGTCCAAAGAAATTTCACAGATCTTGTCCATGTGCCAGGCACTTTATTCACTCTTTCACAGTCCCAGGGAGAATGCTTTTGGGAAGGCAGACTAAAAGCCAGCTTTTATAACCTGCACTTTGGAGAAATAAATGGTGTATCTTGCTCCTTTGCCTCTGAAACCACTATTGCATGCCAGCGCGACAAGATATTGGATTCAATGAACCACAGATCTGGTTTGCTATGCCTATTTCTGTGTGATTTATTATAGCATTTAAGTTTAGAAGAACCTTTTGCCCCATGAACGCTGGCCTCAGCAGTACTGCAGTTACTTGAAGGTCAAAGGAGATGTCATCCAAAAGACTCCAGCATTCTCTAAGAGTCTGTAAAGCACAGAAACATGTAAGTAGTATCTAAGCCATCTTACCCAACCTGGATTTCATACGCTTCATCCCTGGAAAAAATGTGTCTTCTATTTAGTGAAAAAAGCACACTAGAAAATTCACAATTTGTTAATCAAAAAAAGAAAATCTGAAATCTGCTAAATTAAGTGGCTAAATTTCCATAGTCTTTCAACAGGCTACAAATCGGTTTATTTATCCACAAAACACATTCAGTATGGCCAACTGCACCATCCTTATGCATTTAGAACCTTTGCAACTAATTGCTTGTGTTCTGTCTGTCTTACAGTGAAAGCCATGTTTCCAGTGTTTCTGATTACTTCTTTAATCTCCAAAAGACTAATGAAAATTTCTTCCTAGCCTTTCTATTGGCCTACTATCAGACCTAGCTCTAAAGCAAAATGAAAGAAACCCTAAGAAGTCTGTTATAATTCATATTTCTTCTGTAAGACGTGAAGAATTACAAGCTATGTGGAACAGAAATATTTGTGTTACAAATCTTGCCTTCTTCACAGTTCCAGTTCAAAATTAGTGAAATGAGTTTTAAACAAAACTTCACAGGTAAAATCCATCCATTTATAAATTTACTTGAACGACAGATAAAAATGTTCATTTCTGGCACTGATATTCTATGAATTAATTGGTTTGAATTAGGGGTAGAAAACTAATGAAAACTTCTGCAAAGAAATAATGCACAAAGATAAAATGTATGTTGGTACATATTGGCTTTATCATAACATTTTCAGCAGTTCAGTGTGTCATTTGTAATTGTTTCTGTCTCTGTAAACATCTGATGGTACTAAGTGGTAAAATATAACCCTATTAATAATCCTGTGTAATTCTGATCTCTTGCTGAAAGTATGCAGCACCTTGCATCATTAATAGATCCAGTTAATGGTAGAATGTATTCAGCGTGAGGTTCTTGGAGGGAAATTTGTATTCAAAAAATCCTGTTCCTTCTTTAGCATGGGATAATTTTGATCTTCAATGCTAATCAGGTGTTTTGTCACCTGCTAAATAGTGGACATAGTTATTCAAGAAAAATGCTATAAAATTATAAGATACATTTTAAATATAGATTTCACATGGTGAGCTGTCCTCAGAAATAGGCATAATTTTTTAAAACATTTTAAAAGAGGTAATAATTTCTACAAAATGTTTTTGCCACATAAGAACCTCGACTTTTTATTAAATATATAATGTGCCTGTTCTTCATGAGGTCAGTGTGGACTTCCATCTCTGCTCAAAACCAGAATTATGGTGAACTATCTTATTTTCCCTGGTCCATACAGGAGTTGAAAAATTAATTGCACAGGAATAAAATAACCACAAACAAACAAACAAACAGCAAAAAAAACCCCAACCAAAATACCCCAAACCAAAATAACTGTAAACCTGAAATAAACATATTCTAAATGATTGATTATCTGGTTTATTTAGCTAGAATGTGAAGTATGTTTTAGTAAAAAAAGTGTGATCTGATAAATTTCTCAATGAAATTAGTAGGTTGTCTCTCTTAATATAAAGGACTAATTAATTTTTCACTGACAGTGATGTTAGTGTCCATTACATTAAACTGATTTTTTAAACTGGTAAGTAACAGATATGATTGAAATGGGGTTTAAGTTTGTATAGAGGTAGGCAAAAAATAGTTTGCACATAATGTCCGATTTTTATTGAGATTATTTTTTCATACTTGTGATTTTCGTGTCAAATCAGTGAAAAATTCTATTGAAATTTTCCAGGAAATACAAACCAGCTTACGGTATTAATAAAGTTACTTTGAAACAGCTTACCAAAATTTGCATATGAAAATTTGCCAAAATGTGATTAATGTTGAGTACAAACACACTCATTACACATGTTCATACAGTATACAAAGGTGTTAGATCATGGAATGTTCACATCCAATTTCATACCATTACATTCTGCCTCACATTTTGCTTGATTTTTTTTACACCTAAAGAATTTAAAACAGCCCATCAAAATGGATACATGTCTAAAAATATCTTCAAAACATTTCAAAGTCATTTTTTTCTTCTCTTAAGATCTGATTAGTGAGAGATGCTTCTGCCCAAACTAAGGGGAAAACATGAGCATATGGCAAAGTCAATAATATGGATTTTATTTGATGATGAATATGAGGTAGAAAAATAGAGAGAAATAGAAAGGTGGGGGGAGTGGGGAAGTGGAAGGGAACAAAAAGCAAAAGATAGTCACCATCTTGTTATCTTAGTGGATCCAGGAGCATCTCATTGGTCCTTCACCCTAGGCCTCTTGGTGGTAGATATCGCAATGTCATTAAAAGTTTTTCATTATTTATACATTTTAGCTAACAAAGGAATTAATGCTCATTGGCTGCAGGGTTCTCTTATTCCATTGGCTAAATGATTTCCTCATATCTCATGCTAATTAGTCCCATGCTTAGTCTTTCTCTTCTATTCAGTTAGTGGGTTTCTTGAGTAGGTGGGCTGTGAGTCAGCAGTTGTGATCTTCCCCCTGCTGGAATTATGTATACCCAGTAGGAGCTGATTTCAGCAAATTTGCTGAATTTACTTTCCTGGTGGCCCATAAATTCTGGATTCTTTGTGTCCATTATTACTGATACGTTCTTCTCCCCCAGCTTTGTAAACCTCCTGCTAGGTCTGAGATAATACCTGTAGTACCTAAACCTTTAAATTGCTAGCACTTCACAGAGTAATTTGATATTTGTTTACATGCCTCTGCTTGGTAAAAAAAAAAATAATAATCTTGCTTCCCCTAACTTATCAGCATCAATCATGAAAACTGTTGAGACAGTTTTCATGTCATGAAGCATGAAACTGTTGAGAATTTATAGACAGACTTGCCAGCAAATTTTGATTTACTCATATTATAAAATATAGTTAGAAATTAGTAGTCTTTATCAATGTGTTGATTTTCATTAAAATTAATATTTATTCACTAATTCAGAAATAGATAAACTTTGATTAGAGAAATTTATCATAAATGTTTTTATTTAATATCTTAAATCTTAATATATTTCAATTAATTTCTGCATTAAATCATGCTTGTTTGGATTCTTGTGTAACTCTGCTGTATTGAAATTATTTCAAACTTAGGGTGAATTTACAATTTTCATATTTTCTCCTCCTCTTTAGTGGAAGTGTGCTTTCTCACATAATTTCTTTATATTTTATACAATAGATAATCCCCTCTTTTAAGAGGTTTATAAAGAGAAGTTTAAATTCTGTATAACATTTGAAAACCTAAAGAGCCTTAGGGTTTCTCAATTACAGAAGGGAGGAACTGAAAATCTTTTGTAAAAAATAAGAGTGTTAAATTTCTGGAGTTTACAGGAAAGAGATTTTTCAAATTGCTTTAAAACTTTAGTTAGAGATTGGATTTATATATTTCATGCAGTGACTTTTTACAGGTCTGCATGGGCCTTTGTATTTGGGCAACTGCATTCTAAGTTCTGTGTTATCTTCAATGGAATGTGAAAAAGAGAATTCTGCAATATGGAAATACTCAGGCAGAACATGGGGAACAGATAGTCTATCCCTCCTAACTACCACAGCTCAAATGAAGTTAATTTATTGCAGCTGTGAATGTCGTCTGAGGTTTTGGTTTTAATCTGTGTTAACTGACATTCAAATGGTACCCAGCTAATTACTGTGCCTTTCAATTTCAAGAATATTGTCTGCTCTTTCAATGTCTCTTTTTACTATGTTTACTTATCCTTTTATGTTGTTATTTTACAGTGTGTTGTGGACGGAAGAAATTGTTGTTTTGCCTTCTATCAATTTACATAATTAAATCAACTCAGTATCTTTTGTTTTATTTTTTAAGGCCATCAGAAACCCTTGCATGTCTTGTAAATTTTAATTGTAATGGAAAAAAGTTCCAACATGTTTTTCATGACTGAAAAATATGTTCATCTTTTGCTGCTCCCCTTCTCTTACTAATCTATGTAAAACACAGGTATTCCCTAATAAATATGTGATTTTATTATTTTTAGTTACTACTAAACATTTTACTTTTCTTTGGGACGCTTTGCTCTGTCTCCTTCCACATAAATCCACTGAAAATTGTTTAAAATTAAGGTGAATATCAATGACAAAATCTCATGTTTCTAACTCTTTTTTAACAAGAAAAGGAAAATTTAGTAATTTGATTTAGGTTCTTGCCTGTTCCTTGCTTTATCTTTCAAGAACTGAAAAATCTGTAGTTTGCTCTTCATATAATTTTCTAATCTCTTTTGAAGTCAAAGAATATGCTGCTTCTACCAGTGCAGTAGAAATTGCTGATTTCCAGATTGAACATACACATTAGAAACTTGCTGTTTATCCAGATGTCCTGTTGCACCATTCTTATGTGTGCACTATATACACTACTCTTGATGAGTCAATGTACTTTCTGCACATGGCTTGCAATTTAAATATTCTGTGAAGGAAAATTGTCTTTACAAAATTTTTGTCACTACTGGCATAATGTTCAAGGTTATCAGAGGAATATTCATTAAAGATATTACAGAAAAAAATGCAAACAAACAAAAAAGTAATCAATACAATAATTTGTCATGGTGCCAGGACCTGGGAACAGTGGGGGCTCCTTGGGTGGATAGATGCAGCGAGAGCAGTGGATCTTGTCTACCTTTGACTTCAGCAAGGCCTTCGTCACTGTCTCTCACAACACAGGCAAACTCAGGCTGCATGAGCGGACAGTGAGGTGGAGGCAAAACCGAGTCAATGGCTGATCCCGTAGGCTTGTAATTAGGGGCACAGAATCTAATTGGAGGCCTGTCATTACTGCTGTCCCAAAAGATTCAACACTGGGCACAGTATTGTTTAACTTTTCTATCAGTTACCTGGACAAAGGGGCAGGTGCCTCCTCAGCAAGCTCATTGATGACACAGAGCTGGGAGCAGTGGCCAATACCCCAGAGGGCCGTGCAACCCTTCAGAAGGGCCTCAACAGGGTGGAGAGATGGGCAGAGAAGAATTGTCTGAAATTCAACAAAGGCAAATGCAGGGTCCTGCACCTGGGGAAGAACAGCCCTGGGCACCACAACAGGCTGGGGGCTGATCTGCTGGGAAGCAACTCTGCAGACAAGGACCTGGGGGTCCTGGTGGGCAACACTGAGCTAGCAGTGTGTCCTGTTGGCCAAGAAGGCCAGTGGAGTTCTGGAGTTCATTAGGAAGAACATTGCCAGCACGTCAAGGGAGGTGATCCTGCCGTTCTACTCAGCCCTGGAGAGACTTCACCTGGGCTGCTGTGTCCAGTTCTGGCCTTCTCATTTCAAGAGAAGATACAATACTCCTAGAGAAGGTCCAGTAGATTGTGACAAAGATGGTTAAGGGATTGTAACATCTCCCTCTTACAAGGAAAGGCAGAGGGAGATGGGCTTGTTCTGTCTTGAGTAGAGGTGACTGAAAGGGGACCTCATCAACATACATAGGCACATGGAGGGTGGGTGTTAAGAGGATGGAGCCAGGCTCAGTGGTATTGAGCAGTAGGAAAAGAGGCGATAGGCAGAAAATGGTGCGAAGGATGTTCCACCTGAATGTAAGGAGGAACTCCTTCAGTGAGTGGGTAACCACGCATTGGAACAGGTTGTCTTGAGATGTAGAATGTCTCTCACTGGGGATATTCAATAACTATATGGAAGCAAACCTGTGCAATGTGCTCTGGGATGACCCTGCCTGAACAGGGAGATTGGACTAGCTGACCCACTGTGGTCTCTTCCAACCTGACCCATTCTGTGGTTCTGTGATTCTCAAACTTTGTAAGAGGGTGACAGAGCAGGACCTGAACAGCCAGAGCTCATCCTATTGCCCGCAACCAGGGAGTAGGACAGAATGAAGGGCATCCAGGGAGAGCCCAAATCCAGGTTATCAGACACCTCCCTGGGGACTGGGATGGGCCAAGGCCAGTGGGGCCCATGGCTGTGCAGGGCAGGGCTGTTAAGGTGGAAGTCCTATGGCATCAGTGGAGCAGGCAGTGGTGGCCTTGTAGGTGCTTGGAATTCCTGTCCCAACAATAGCTAAACAAATAAACAAATAATAAAAAATGCAATAGTAAAAAAGTGCAGTGTTAGAGCAGAGCATCTGGGAAGGTTTGCTTTTCATATGGCCATAGAGTAATCATACATAAAGGTCTTAAATCCCAAACTGACCGAAGTTGAGGTATTGTTATGACCCACCCCACGAAGGCAAGAGTAACCCAGGTATTTGTTAACGGATCCCTTGGGGTGGATTGGAGTGAAAAGACTGAATGTTCAATGTTTGTAACTATATATATATGTAGGGCTTATTTTAGAACAATTTGGGTGCAACGGAAAGCAGATACGTATCTGTTATAATACGTTTCAGTTATTATTATCTACAGGAATAGAACAATATGAAAGCATACAAATATTACTTAACAAAATTTAAAAGGGAAAACAAAGAAAGAGAGAGAAAAGAAAGAGTAGAAACATCACCATCTGTAGATTTTGTGAACAGACTTGATTGTTGCAGCCTAGATGTCTGTTAGTCAAAGTCACGGTCACAGTCTTGATCCATTGGGGATATGGGAAAAAGCCTGCAAAACAAAAAGTCTGATGTTTCAGGTACCTGTCTTGGTGGGAGAGCCTCCAGTCCTCTGGTGGAAGGCCTCAGAAATTAGTCTGGATGCACTTTGGTGATCTTTGAGGGTTTATAATACCTACTAAGACCTGATAGATGCCTCACATCAGTGCAGTCAGAGTCGAGCCCTATCAGACCTTCCTGGAGAGGAGAGAGGGAGTTTTGCAACTGGGTGAGTTGTGTAAGGGAGGGCAATTAGCATGATAAGAGGCAGCATCTTGCCTTGCAGGATCTGCCTGTTATCAGCCTCAAGGTCTCCTTTGTAGCCTGCAGACAGTTCACTTCCTCTGTGTATGCAGACTAGCCATTACATACCCAAAAATATCCCCTCGAGGGATGCAAACCTGGCCTCAGCAAAGCACCCTGGAGCCTCCACAAATGGGCAAATGCTTTGAGTCATTAATCATTTATAGTCTTGGCTCTCACAGGTGCAAAGGCATGCCATGTATACCTATATGAGCCCTCTAAGTGTATGAGTCCACTGATCAGTGGCCACTCCAGAAGTGATCTAGAGAAATAAGCCACCTAAAGCAAGCTGGTGAATTTGGCAGATAATTTTAAATGTAGTTTCAAAGCTTTTTCTGCGTAAGAAAAAAGAAAAGGTAAAAAAAAAAATCACAGTTTTGAAAAAAGTTATATTCCTTCCTTAAATGTAATTTAAATGTCCAGTGTCATGAGTTTCTCAATCAACTTAAAAACATAAGCCATACACTTGGAAATAACGTGGGAACTTTTCTAGCTACATAATGTGTTGAAAGTGTACATTGAATGCATTAGTTTGTCAGTTATTTGATATATCTGTATCTTTGCTTTAATTCACTTTTCATCTATATTTTATTTTGTAATTTTTAGCACACTAAATCTTACAGCTCTTCCAAAGACATACTTGATTGACCTAAATTATCTTTATGTGGGTCATTTTCTGTTTCTGCACAACCTTGAAAACTAAAGTATAGGATGAAATAGAATAATCAAAGCATTATTAAAAATACTCCTGAGAATTTCAAGTCTTTAATTTACAGACTGCAAATGTTACTGTGAGGAAGTGTTTGAAACATTTGATGCTTGTTAGTTTGCATAACAGAACATAGAAATGACTGTATAGACAGAGCAAAAGGTAGGACTTTCCAGTACTTTGCATTTAATTGCATTTTAAAAGGAGGTAAATGAAGTTCCTCCAGAAATACAGTCTTGAATAACATAAAAAAAGTAAAAAAGGAAAACCACTAGATTCTTCAGTAATCTCCTTCTTTAATAAAGATATTCTAGCAATAATAATCAGGCACATTAATATTTCAAGACATTCAGAACTTAATAATACATTTAAACCCTTATGTGTACACTGTAGATCATCTCAATATTTTTATACTTATAACCTCACTTTGTGACTCTTTACACCAGTAAATTTGGCAGATTTTTAAACTAACCTAGAGATTCAAGATGTAGAAGAAAATTGCTTGAAAAAAAATTTTCCTAAGCTGAACCCTAAAAATCTGAACACTTGAAGGCATACAAATAAGAATCAAGTAGTAAAATGAAACTCTACTTCCAGTGTCCACCAAAAAGGCAAGGTATTTTAAATCTAGATTACAAAAACATCTCTTTAGCCATAGTGGCTAATCTTGCATCACCGTTTATTAGTAGGTTTCCTACTTTTCCAAAGAACACTCTCAAGTATCAAACATTATTTCCTATTCTGCAAGTCACTTTTCATTCTGCTGAAGTTCTTTCATTTTTAAATAAACACCATGTTTTAAGAGGAGAATGAAGAGTCTCAGCTTTAGAGGTGATACTTCTTACTCTTCTACAGAAACCCTTCATAGTTTACTGGTCATTGTTGCTCCTAAACACAAAGTAAGCTACTTTTAAGGTATTGAATGGCAATCAGTTAAAGAATAATCCAGAGTACTTGTAAACTGGATACTGCATGCAGGTTCCATTTATTTTATATCTTCTTTTGAAATTTTACTGTTCATCATTTAAAGCATTTGAGCAGCGTTTAGGGGAAGAATTTTGCATACTAATAGAATCTTTCATAAAACAAAATCTTCTTTTCTTAAAAGACTAATTCTCGAAGTTTTTCTCTGTTGAAGTTTTAAACTTCCTGCTAACTCAAATCAGATCTTGTGTGACTTGGTAGAGAAGTCTCACGGGAGTAAAGGCTCACAGACTTCATTTTTATAAACCTTCAAGTTTCTAAGAGACAAGGATAAGTGGGTACATTTATGAAAGTAAAAAAGGTGGGACAGGTGAGAAATAGACTGATTCAACATCTCATAAATATTATTTCCATTGTCAGAATACTCTTATATTTTTAAAGTAGTTCTTGAGTGGTCTTCAAATACACATTTTTATTCTTCCTCATTCTGTGTGATACTCTTGAAATAAGGCTAGCAGAGGCAGTCATTGACCAGTATTCCATTTAAGAGAACCCCAAAAACCCAAACACCAACCCCCCTGACCAAAACAAGACACATTAATATTAGCATTATTACACTTGCAGAATTTAAATGTTAATCTGGTAGATTAATTTCAGAGAGCATCACTGAACCTTTATGTCTATATAGCACTGGCTCTGATTTTTGTTATTCTTACATAAAGAGAATGAGAAAAATAAGCTGTTGGTTTTAAATATTGCAGTACATGGGAAGCAAAATCTGTGTTGAAATTAAAAGATTTTTTTTTTCCTAATCAAACTATTGATGAAATATTTGCTTGAAAGTACTGGACTTGTATCATGAAATGGTAAAACATGATAAATCAAGTACTCTAAAAGTTGGCTATGTCTACTGGAGTCTGAATGGCTAACACAGAAAGTAGAAGGGAATCCACCTTATGGGGTCAGTCTCAATATTTTTCCAAACACCAGTGAGCAGAACACATTTTTTTAAGATAGATCAGCTGTTTCCTAATGTGTTTAAAAAAAAAAAAAACGTATGTAAGGATGTATTATGTGGTATCACCTGAAATAATGCTAAAGAAACATAATATCTATTTTTTAAAGGTGTATGCATAGTGCTGAAGGTACAAAAAGCTCTGACTAATTGTCCCGTGTTAAGTTAAACCTAACAACAAAACCTTTGAGGAAAAAAAAGGGAAATCTTTCCAAATGAGGTCAATTGCAGAGCAGCAGTGAGCCTAAGAAGTGTAAACCCAGTAACTGCTCAAGTGTCATTTCTCACTCATTCAGTTTTTACCCAACGCTGTAGAGCTGACTGCTCCAGGGCCTGCGTATGTGTCTGTGTCTGTGATAACAGCACACCTGATCCTCTGATGCATTGCTGAAATTGCTTTCCTGTTTATTGCTGTAGTTTACTTTTGATCCCTAATGGAAAAGGCACATTTAGTGTTCTCTTGTGTTAGAGATGTTAAATTGAAACATTCTGCTTTAATTGCACAGACATGAGTGGTTACTGCTTGAACACAAAATAAAATGATTCTCCTCATAAAGGTGAAATCTTTGTGGGGAAGTTTTTCATAAAGAATTGAAGTACAAACAATTGTAATACTAACTAATGGGAATTAGGGGACATGGGCTTACAAACACGGAAATGTTTTGCAGAGCTAGGAAAAACTGGAGTAAGGTTATGAAATAAGATGACAAAATGTTTTCTTTTTCACTTGTAGGCATTTTAAATGCCTCCTTCATTTGATGCCTTATCTCAAAGTATGTTTTAATGATGAAAATTTTGAGAATTTATTTGAAATCAGTTGCATCAATAAGTAGAAAATTCAATTATATCCTTTTAGTACCTGTTCATACTGGTAAATAACCTACCTCGCTATAATTAGGTTAGACTAGAGTTAAATAAAGTGGCAAACTTGATCCTTTCATACCTCTGACTTCCAGGAGAGAAAGAAGTATTAAAAAGTAGAATTGGAAAGTTTGAATTAAATGGTCAGAGTTAATTTTGCACTTTTTTTAGAACTGCAATAATAGATCAGTCTCACAGGATTTATAAATATTAAAGAAGTACATCTTCAATTTGTAAGGCTCAAATGTTCAAGACTTACTGTTTTCAAATGAGACTTACTGAAGCGTTATATGCGTGTGTCTCTGAACTTCCTTATATTTGGGGTTTTCTAAGTAGTAGGAGTAGTAGTAATACTACTAAGAAGAAGAAAAAGAAACAAAGATATTCTATGGGCTATTTTATATCATTAAAATACAACATGATACTCAAAAGAAGAATGTATTTCATAAATATAAATAAAATATTTGAATGAAAGGGTGGGGAGACAATAGAAAGTAGTTTTTCTATTCTAATAGCAACCGAGAACCATTTATACAGTCTTAAAAACAAAAGAAACATCTGATACCCTAACACAAGGAGATTATCGTACCAAATTACACACACAATCTCTGTACGTATGTACTTCTCTGATACCAGATACATACAAATACCTTTCAAATTGATAAAATTGCCCTGATGTGCTTTATGTAGTTAAATAAAGATTCAGAGAGATTTTTTTACAGTAAACCTAGATAAGGAGCTGATTTCTATTTTAAACATGTTTGAGATACTTTTAATTTTATATATGCATGCTGCATTTGACTCATTGTTGTCTCCCAGCCTTTCACACAAGAAGAATTTAATATCTGTCTTAACTTCTGAGCCAAAAATTGTCCAAGTTATTGATCATTCTGAGCACCTCACATACAACTATTAATGTAGTTATGCAATGGAAATGTTTAGTGTGATATTTAAGGACAGGACTTTGGAATTTAATGTTACACTAAAACCATTGTCATGGACAAAAAGAAACAAGATATACAGAACCAAGGCAATGATAATCACATTAATGTTTCAATAGCACAAGACTATTCAAAATTAGCTCAGTAAAAAGGGGAAAATCGCACTAATAATACAGTAACCATTGCTATACTTTGCAGAAACTTCATTAATTTCTACCTCTTGGCTCTGGTGTTGGGTTCACCTTTCCAACAAGTCTCCAAGTTCTAGTACCAACAGTTCACACTTTCTGTGGATGCACAGGGGAAGGAACATAAGATGACAAGTTCTAGCCTCTTGAGATTTTCACTGGGAGAATGATTGGTGTGCACTCTGGGGTTTCATCTCTGTCCCAGATGGAATGTAATTTATTTCTTTGAATTTCCATGTTACAGTCTTCTTCCTTCTCATTGCTTCTCATCTGAAGCCTGGAAGGTTAACCATCTCCTCCCACATCTGGGGATATAAGAGGAGTTGCTGGTTGCACTGGGCCTCCCTGGGAGACTCAGGTCTTGCTCAGATACAGTAATTTTGGAGCTGTATCTTCCAACATGTTTGGCAATGGCCATTGCCAAATGCTTGTTAAGGAAAACTAAAAGCAGGACATGGGCCAAGGCCAGTCAAGACAGGTCCTGAGTGCCTGCACTGCCAGACCAGTGCAAAACTTAAGGCATTTTACTAATGGCATTAAAAACACATGCCTTGTGACACGCTAAATGATCATGAACTGATTTCTTTTTGACACTGTTGCAAACACTGTGTCAATCTCATAGCTGATGTGTTCCAGGAAGTGCAGGAGTAAGCAGAAGAAAAATCATGTGCTAGTTTTGAAGAGGGTTTGTCAGATATTTTCATTAGGGCTCTTATTTGCGTTTTATCTCGTATGCCTAAACTCATGTTTGTAAATGTAGACCAGATACTTTCCCTTCTTTCTTTTTACTGCTGTATTCTACATTTGGCACTTGAAGCTAAGTGAATGAAAATATAGTCACCAAATTTGTAATGCTTATTTGAGTCATTGCTTTTGGGTCCCTGGGCTGCAGTTAGACACTTGTCTGCACTAAATACATCTTTTACTGCAGGTTTTTTGGTGTTTTTTTCTTGTTGCTGTTGTTGTTGTTATTGTGGGGGTTTTTGTTGGTTTGTTTTGTTTATTTGGAGGCTTTTTTGTTTGGTTGGTTTGGTTTTGGTTTTGGTTTGTTTTTTGGTTGGTTTGTTGGTTTGGTTTTGTTTGTTTTTTGGTTTTTCTGATTGGACTAAATTTCTGGTGGTTTGGTGTTTTCCTGTATTTTCAGAAGAGAAAACTCACTGCTGACTTCCAGCTAACATTTTTCCTGACGTGATATATGTTTACATAGTAAGGGATTTCTTTAAGTTTAACAATCATTCTTTTACGCCTAGGGAAGTATTTTGAGAATAAATATCAACATGCATTAAAAAAAAAGTTCTTTTGGTAAAAATGCAAGCTTTTAAGTCATCCATGGCTATCACTATTAAATACAGGCATCTACATACAAATATATACATTTGGAATTCAGACTTCCACATCCTATGGTTATTTGTGTGTGTGGTTAAGAGATAAGTCATGCTTGATCAAGACAAAGCTCCTTAATTGTTGTGTATCATATTCTCTTCTACTTTGGTTTAGGAATGGTATTCTTCAGTTCAGTGCTCCCATTGAAACCATGCACTGCTCCTTCATCTTCCTCCTTCCCAAACCTCCAGCTGAGGCAGAATTGAAGGTAGAACAGGTAAAGGTCACGGGCTGAGATAACAACTTATTGGAAACAACAATGACATAACAAAAACAAACACTAACAGAAACAATATTAATAGCAGAAGTGTACAAAAGAGAGAGAGTGATTCTCATGTAAAAAGTTCACTGGAAAGCCCAATCAAACTGCTGTCACGCTATGTGACGCAGCAGGGGCCACTTCCCCCACCCCAAGAAGATGATGTATAAAATAACCTCCAGGTCCTAGCAATTCTCACTCATGGCTACTGCAAAAATTAACCCAATCCTGGCCAGAACCAAGCTTTCGATACCGTCTTTCACAGTACCCATCTGGATAAAGTGTCCAGCACAGAGCTGGATAAACACATCATGCAGTGGGTGAGCAGCTGGCTCACAAGATGGACACAAAGGGTTAGAGTTATTGGGTTTACCTGTAACTAACGAGGTTCCACAGGGCTCCATCTTCAGCCCTGTGCTCTTTAAATCTTCTTAAATGACTTGGACTGGAAGGGATACTAAGCATGTTTGCAGAAAACTGGAAGGAGCTGTTGACTCCCTGCAGAGACAAATTAAAAGCTGGCAATCACCAACCATACAAAGTTCAACATGGGAAAGTGGCAGATGCTGCACCTGAGTCAACCCTTGATGTAGGAAAGACTGGGAAATGAGATGCTGGAAAGTAGTGCTGCAGAAAGGCACCTGGGGGTCCTGGTCAGTGGAAAGCTGAACATGAGTCAGCAGTGCCCTGGCAGCCAGGAGGGCCAACCCTGTCCTCGGGAGCATCAGGCACAGCATGGCCAGCTGGGCAAGGGAGGGGATTGTCCTGCTCTGCTCTGAGCTGGGGCAGCCTCACCTCAAGTGCTGGGAGTAGTTTTGGTCACCTCCATACAAGAAACACAAAAAGCTATTAGCATACAAATGAGGGCAACAAAGATGGTGAAGGGCCTTGAGGTCCTTATTAGGAGTGGATGAAGTCACTTGATCTGCTCAGCCTGGAAAAGACGAGCCTGAGGGGAGACCTCACTGCAGTCTGCAACTTCTTCATGAGAAGAGAGGGGCAAATATGATCTCATCTCTCTGCTGACCAGCGGCAGGACTTGAGGGAATGGCATTAAGGTGTGTCAGGGGAGGTTTAGGTTGGATATTAGGGAAAGGTTCTTCCTCCAGAGGGTGGTTGGGCACTGGAACAGCTCCCCAAGGAAGCGGTCAAAGCACCAGCCTGACAGAGTTCAAGAAGCATTTGGACAGTGCTCTGTGGCACATGGTGTGACTCTTGGGAATGGTCCCGTGTAGGGCCAGGAGCTGGACTCAATGATCCTTCTGGGTGCCTTCCAACTCAGCACGTTCTGTGATCTTAAAACCAGGGCTTGAAAATGAACTTTCAGGGAACATTAAAGCTTAATATTTCATTCACTAAAGTTTGAATGACTACATGATGCTACTTAACTGCAAATGCATTAATTCAGTTACTCAAAAGCTGTGTCCTGCTACACTCAGTAAGAGGAAAATTAAATTCTATCATATATGAAAAAAAATCTTGATGTAAGCACCTTTATTGAGGTATGGGGTCAAAATGTGTAGTCTAAATGCTGATTAAAGAGGTAACACCTGCACTCCAACTGATGCCTCCTCAGCCCTAATTTCTTCTTAGGTGCCTGGCCCCTACTAAGGTCACTGCCTACCAGAACCCGTGGCTGTGTCCCAGTGTGGGTCCCTGTTGGCTCTTTTTCCCCACCTGACTTCCTTTATTCATTGACATTTCAGTTGAGATTGTTTAATCTAATTCTCTCCTTTCTTGGGTTGGAGTCTGCTATTTTTGTTTCACTAAAGTAATTTAGTGGTTTCATTTTGGTCTAAAATTTCATTGCAAGGTTATTCCTGTAGTGGACATTTTGATGTGAGTAAAGTCAAAAGGCTTATCCTGTGTGTTTTCTTATTTGTTTACTGTAGGTAAGTACTTATCAATTACTGAGGTCCTATCAGTGCTTTTAAGGATGTAATAACATTACCAAATTAGATGGATATTTTCTGATATATTGCTGTAGCTTAAAAGAGTTTTTCTCTTACTCAACTAACTGGAACTAAAAATCACCTGAAACCAGTAAATTGCTGGAATACTTCTTCTCCAGTTCTTGAATTCTGCTGCCTAGAGAGAAAATATGAGGGTATTTCTAACAAAGGATATTCAAGAAACAGACTTTCCAAAAGGCAAATGAAAACTAGACCACAGAAATAATCGCAGCACTGAAGACCTGTTCAATTTGTTACTATTGCTTTTACTTGGTACCTGCTGTGTACATACTGTGCTGTTTTGAGAACACATTATCTCCAAGCACTGGTACAACCCACAGTCAGGTTAACAACACATTTCAGTTACCAGCAACCATCAATGCTCAGCAGATAGTGTTAATAATCTACAGTTGTGAAGAAGAAGTAACAGATGAAAACTTTTCTTTGACTAGAAAATCCACAGACCAATTTGTTACATATGCTTTATCAAAATTACTGGTTTCCAGTTTCAACTGTCCGTGAATTCTTCTTTTTTATTCTAGTCCATAAAATGAAGAGCATTTTGGGGATTGCTTTTAATTTATGTGAGAATAATCTCTAATTTTTTTACCTAACACACCTACAGGACATTTCTTCATTCTGCAAAGGGGGAAACAGGAAGGCTGCAAGGTCCACAAAGTTATACTGGCCTGGTAGAAGAGTTTAAATAGTTTTAAAACTGATGCATGAGTTGAGAAGTTAGACATAGAGGGACATCATTTCATGACTAGTATTAAACCAAGAGTAAGTCTGACTTACTAGTGAAAATTATTTATTTGAACAGGTTTTTTTTAATATGGTAGAGAAGTTCAATTCTTACATTGAGAATCTTGTTTTAACAAAAGAGAACAAACTGTATATATGGAACCAAGAATATGCTGTTGATCACATTAATGTTTCAAGAGCACAATATCATCCCAAATTATGTCAGCAAAACTTAAAAATATCATTATTAATATTTGTGTTCTACTTGGCAATGGTACCAAAACATTTAATGTAATAAGTGAGGTGATTGGACATATACAACATGTTGTGCACATTATTTTTTAAATGAATTTTCACATTGTAGCTGGTTTTTGTTTTCCAAAAATATGAAGACTGCATTAAAAGTAGTACAGACAGGGGTCGCTTGCGTGATCCTCCCTGAAATAAACTGTTTCCATCTATACTGTATTTTACATCAATTGTTTTCCTACATCTCCTGTAAGCCAACCAAATAAAGCTGCTTACCCCATATTTTGGCTTATCCTAGAGCTTATTATCCATCTTTTTCAGTCTATGTATCCCTCGTCTACAGTTTATGAGCACTGAAGATTAATAGAATACTCAGTGTTGGAAAAGTGTGCAGCATGAGGGCTGAAAACTGTCATTGAAATGAGTTGTTGTCTCTTGGATATCCCTTCTTTAAGGAATAATGAGCTACCCTGCTCTTTCTTCTATAAGACTGCTTATTATGGAAAGTAAACTGTACTTTAACTGTACTGTTAAAATAATTTTCCTGAACAATTACTTGCTTTATATCATAAAATGAAAACAACTAGTGTTTGAAGACTGCTAGGTCTGTTTTGGTGCCCCTACCTATCTGCGTAAGTCTGTCAAAAGTGAGTTTCAAATCATATTCCTTAATCAGCCAGTTCTGTATAGTTAGAAAGGAAGTATTTAAAACTAATAGTGGGAGAGAATGTCACTACAACTTCCTGCTTGCCTTGTCTATCATCTCTCTGTGGTTATTTTTTTGGAAGCAGATGTGTCCATTGCACTTGACAGAGATGTTTAACTTTTTCCCTTGCATTTTTTAAATCTCATTCAGAATATGTCTTACCTGAAATTTCTCCATATTCCATCAGCAGGCTCTGTGACTAAAACAAAGGACTTCTAATACCAGAGGCAGAATGTACTGCCTACCAGTGTTTAATTTTTCTGCCATGTCCTTTGCTAATCTCACTGCTTGCAGCTTTTCCATATTGCCTCCATTTCTGTCCTAATATCTTTGGATATAAACATCGCAAAGTCTCCTAGCTTGTTATATTAGGCCTTGAGATCATGCAAATATTAATCATAGTTTTAAAAAAGACCTGAATGCTACACTTATACTGTAATGTAAAGTTTGTTCTCTTAGATACCTTGCCACAAACAAGTCTGACTTCAACAACATTTGTCTTTCATTTCACTGTTCTGCCTAAACAAAATATTAGGCCTTCATTTTGATAGTGTCATCTTTTCTGAATTCCACCTTTAACCTTGCTGTGTTAAATTTTAAACTTTACTTTCTGAGACTCTGGTCTTGCAGTCTTAGAACTGTGTTCTCATAATTTTTCTCCTTCTTTTGTTTTCTGTTAGTTCTCATTGCCTAGTAATCCATCTCACACAATTCTTCCTCTTCCTAGTCTACATATGTCCACAGGGTGATTCAGTGTTGTGCAGAAAAGAGGTGGAAAAATTTCTGAGTTTGGGAACTGCTCACCTATTTCACTACATCCCATATTAAAACCATGCAGCTCCTGATATCACACCAGCTATAAGATATTAATAAATGTAGCCCATTAATTTGCTTACCCTGGATAATTAGAATGCTTGTTGTCTGAAACAATATGTCATATGCATCCTAAACATACATCCTGTGTCTGAATTAGGAGTACTAGCTCACAATGACTCAGAAAGAATAAAGACCAATTACACCCATAGAGGTAAAAGCATTGTGAAGCAGGTGTTACTTCTACCTTTTTTGAACTCAATCATAGGCACAGTAATGTAGCATAACTATTTAAATTATTTTTTTTGCCAGTGGCACAGTAATAATTGTAATTGCTCTTAGCCAGCCACAGTTATGATGGCAACTGTGCCCTATGATAATAGTGCAGAAAACATGGCCGGTAGGTCAAAGGGGGTGATTCTTCCCTTCTATTCCATTCTCATCAGACCACATCTATAGTGCTGCACTGAGCAGCTCTGAGCCCCAGGTCAAGAAAGGTATTGACCTGCGTTGGGGGTTGGGTTTCTTTCTTTTTTACTTACAGAATTTTTTTCCCATAAGTTGCTAGGAAACTAACTACTGGGTACTTATGTGTACTTAAGAAAAACAAAAGAAATGGCCAAGGTTGGGAGAGGAGTGTCTGGCTACGCTTCTTTTTCTCTGGGAGTTTCTCTCTGAGGGGGAAGATACCGTGAGTTTTGGGGGCAGGTAAAGGACAGGGCTGGGGCAGCTGCTCCCTCTCACTCTCGGCATCGGAAGGAGCACGGTCAAGCTGTTGCTGACTGCGGGGAGAATTCACAGCCACCGCTGGAGCCCAGTCCTGTACTGCTTCTTCCTTCCTGTGGGTGAGCCTCTGCTGTGAGAGCAGCCACTGAAGCAGGACCGTATTATCATTTACCTCACTAAAAGAGGGACCCATCACCGTCTGCTCGGGTGCCCGGGATCCTGAGCTCGCCCTCCCTGCCTGCCCTGCTGGGATCTCGGCTGCCGCTGCCCCGCCGCCGCCGCTTCTCCGGCACTGCTCTGGGTTTCTCTGCGCTGTAGCCCCGCACCGCCCGGCCTCGCCGGACCCGCAGTTCCAGCCACTGCCGTGGAGCTTCTGATACATCTCGTCCACCAGCCTGGGATTTTTGCTCATTCCTGCCGTTCCAGCTTGGTGCTCCTCAGAGTTCTGCAGGGGGCACCGGGGTCAACTGTTCCAGGGTTTTGTGGAGCAAAGCACCTCTTCCATCCCTTCCCATCTTGGCCGAGAAGGCTGTCACGGGGTTCCTAGTTCTGTTTGTTAATGCCATAGTTGTTGTTTTGTTTGCCTTGTTATACATACTAGTAATGAACTGTTATTCCTATCCTCATATCTTTGCCTGAGAGCCCCTTTAATTTAAAACTATAATGATTCGGAGGGGATGTTTACATCTTCTATTTCAAGAA
>VZSE01014926.1:416908-429540 GCA_013398275.1 Promerops cafer
GAGGTTATAAAATAGACAGAGACTTTTCATCAGGGTCTTTAATGACAGACCAAAGCCTACTTGGACTGGACCATAGGATAGATGGTTTTACTATAAGAGGCTGAGACATTGGGACTAGTGGTCAGAGATTTGTGCATGCTTGACTGCTGGAGGTGTTCAAGGCCAGGTGGGACAGGCTATTGAGCACCCTGACCTAGGAAAGAGATTCCTGTGCATGACAGGGGTGTTGCCAACCCAACCCAAAATATCCTATGGTTCTATGAGTCTATGATATATAGTTTAAATGGAATATAATAGCAAAGACCTTGAAGGTATGGTTACAATACAGTTGATCATTAAAAATTCACTGATGATTCCAGGTCATTAAAGAAAACAGAGCCACTGAGGAGCGGGGTGGGGGGTGGGGAGGGGGAAGTGTTTTTTCTCCAAGAAAACAATACACAGGAAAATGCTAAAGAAACACAGCAGAGCAAGAAGATAAGACACCTGCTGCTGCCTTCTAAAATAATGACTCTTTTAGACATACATCCTGCAGCATGAGGCAGACCAAGTCCTGGTATCTAAGACCATCAAGTATCACATCAGTAAACAAGACGAGTTTAGTTATATGGTGGTGTGCAGTAGCTGATGCAGAATATGATTGCTAAGCAGTGGTTGCTGTAGTGGTCATGACTGATGGGGTACAACAAAAACAAACTATTAGTACCAAGTATGCTGTTGATGTGGTAATCCACTGGACCTTAGTTTGGAAGCTTAGTTTCAAGAACACATAAGCATACTGAATTGAAACTAAAACAATGAATGGTCTTTTCCAAATCATTCATGTATATTTGTGGGATTTCTGATCTGTGGGATATGACACTTCAAAACTGCTAAGATGAAGCAAGGTTTTTCATAGATTAATGTGATTTTCAGTAGTATGGAAAAGTTTCAATGACCTACTGATCCTGATTTGATTTGATTGGATTTTTGAACATACTTTTCAGAACATATCGTGATGTCCATTCTTAAATC
Organism: Promerops cafer; assembly: GCA_013398275.1. NCBI lineage: Eukaryota > Metazoa > Chordata > Aves > Passeriformes > Nectariniidae > Promerops > Promerops cafer. The sequence continues at coordinate 417,923 of VZSE01014926.1, forward strand.
CATATCATTACATAACTAAGTGACTTTTTCAGAAATTTTGATTTGCATGTTTCTTTTCTCTTCAAATAAAGATATTTTAAAGTATAAATGTGATCATATATCTCTTTCCTCACACCTGTTTTTATCTTGTGCTCAAATAAAAATGATGAAAAAGGAAGAAGTCTGTAGAGAAGGCATTACCAAAGTGTGAGAATTTTTCTGGTTTCAAGGGTAAAAGTACCAGGCAATACTTTTTTAGTCTGTGTTTAAAAGTTATTTACTGTCTTTACCTAGTCTTTTAAAACCAGATGCTGTTCTTCATTAGTACGAGTTTTGCAAAATGCAGCACTGAAGTTCATGCAAATAGCTTTCTCTTTTTTTTTCTATATAGCTCTTCATAAATCAAACTGATTTTTCAATAATCATTGTCATTAAAGTGTTTCAAAAATATGGCCATAATAAAAGAGTTGCAAAAATATATTAAATACGGGGGATTAAATGTTTTACCTTTTGATCTGTGAAATAATGAGCAACAGAAGCTGTTAACAGTCCATTTTTTATATTTAGAATTGTCATAAACAGAATTGCAGATTAAGTGCAATGTGGAATATTCCTTCTTTGACAAACAGATAGATAAAAAGTTGTCTCTTTCTTTGACTAGAAACTTTTTTTTAAATGAATCTTTGTTTTAGTTATTGTCACAGCTGTTAACAGCAGATTTAAACCTCATACAAATCCCAAACATCAATTTAGCCAAATGATAAAACTTAGTATTTGTTTTCCAATTCCACCATAATATAATATACATTTTTTCTTTATCCTTTTCTTGCACTACTGCTTTTCTTACCCTCTGTTCTCAATATTTACACTTCAAGAAGAAGCTGCTAAATTGGCATATTCAAGTATAAATAAAAAAGTGTTTCAACTTAGACCCTTTTAGTCCTATCTGCATAATTTTAAGGAGTGTTAATGTTTTCAGTTATAGGTTTAAGTAACTGATTCTCCATAAGTAATCTTGCTAGTTACCATAATCATACTTCCAATGCTTTTTAAATTAATAAGGTATTTAGCTTAAAATACTTTCATTTATAAAATGTTAAGAAGATAATAAGCAACTGAGTAGGCAGCTTTTTTATGCTGGCTAATGTACACCCAGAAAGCTCAATGAAATGTATATTATAAGGTATATAAATGTGTATTATAATGTATACTATATGACGTTTGTTTTAACTTTTGAGAGTTATTTGGGAGTTATAACTGAGACTCATTTTTTACTCCGCTGCTGTGGATAGCAAAGATTCAGATGTTGAAAAAAGAAGATATGGAACTTATTTTCAAGACTACTATTTGCAAATAGTAGTTCAAATTCTATTATCCATAGCAGGAAATGTTTCCATTTAGCTTTGCCATAGTAAAGCATGATTCTTCAGAACTGAGGTAGTTAATAATTAAGGTACAAAATTTTCAAACTATAACCATTGCACGTGAGGATTTATAACTTCAACTTCTCCCTCAGAAAATAAAATTTCTTCATTTCTAGCATGTTTAATATCTCCAATCCTGTATTAAAAACAAACAAAATCGATGCAAACAAAAAACCCAACCAAACCTATGGGTCAATGCACTCAGAGTAATCAAATGATCATTTTTATGTATTATAATATTGCCAGGGTCATAGCAGTAATACAATCTGGGGGAAATTAATGTAAATGTTATACTTTCAAGGGAAAGAAAAAGGAAAAAGGAAAAAGAAAGAAAAAGAAAAAGAAAAGAAAAATAAAAAGAAAAAGAAAAAGAAGAGAGAAAAGAAGAAAAAAAAGAAGAAAAAGAAGAAAAAAAGAAAAATAAGAAAATCTGGGGAAAACTACTTACTCTTAGAACTTGAAGAAAAATTTTACCAAATTTCTTTTCTGTGTGAACTGAAAAATAATCGTATCTTCAGTATGAAATGTTATGGTTTTCTAAACAAAGAAAGCCTAGTAAAGAATTTATCAGGCAAAAGTTTTCCCTGGAACTGACATGACTTACATTTAGAAACACCCCTTGTAGACAAGATCAGACTCTAAAGGAGCATTCAAAGTTAACAGTTTGTTTGTAGGGTCCTCATTTCTTTTCTCAATAAGGTACATTATATTCTAAAAGCTGGACATTCTTATCTGCTTGAAAATTGGCATACGTCTATTCAGTCTCTAGGAGCTGTGTGAAAACCTTCAAAGTTGTTAATTTTAAATAAAAAATGCATTTACTTCCAAAAAGTTCGCACTTTATTATAGAACTAGAGGTGTAATACCTCTGTCATCATTTTGCAAGTTTGTAACAGAAAGTCACCATAAAAATTGTCTCGAAGTAGAAACTATTTTGCAATTTCTGCTCTCATTAGAAACCAGTTTGGAATGACCAAAATGATGCTTATGTACCAGTGTTCCTGGAGTTACGCTTTTGTTAGCCTGATCAAAATAACAATCAATATTTAAATATAACTGTCACAAGTAGCTTCAAAAGTAAATTGCTTGGGTTGCCATCAAGGATTACTGTTAAAAATAAAGGCTTTTGTGCCAGTTAATTATTTGACATTCCCTATCAACAATATTACTAGAAAATTATTTCTCCTGCTCTCATCCCATCCCCTACCCCCAACCCCTGTGCCAGGCCACACTATTGCACAGTGAATTTTTACACCATACCATAGGTCATCTGATACTAAGGGCTGTAGGTAATTCTTAGTGTGGACTGGATCTGAACTGGTAGACCAGGGCAAAAATATTCCTGTTTCTCAAAGACTTACCAGCATAAACTCAGTAAGAATTCCTTCACAACTTTCCTGATACTGCACCAAGCTGCTGTCAGCAAGGCATTAAACTTTAGGATCTTTGAAATGCTTGATCACAATTCAGTAGAACCTCCTTTAGAAAAACAAGATGGCAAAAAATTGCAATAAAAATAAGAGCATGAGATCAAGTAGTCTTCATAACTCAGCAGGCCACGAAAGTGAAAGAAAGAAAATTATTTCAATTTTTTTCACATCTTAGATCTTCACATCTTTCACATCATACAATAACCAGATGCAGATGCAGGACATCTTTTTGCTTGCATTATTAACTTTTTCTTTGACTGCTTCTCCACTTAACAGATATACCACACAATATTTTCTGCACCAAAGTGACTTCAAAGTGAAAATATATTGAAATAACACAGATCTTCATTTTAGTTATATTTTTTAAATTTAGTCTGATGACCAATGAGACAAAGATGTCTCACAGTGGCTGCTCTTCAGCCCAGTCTTTACACAGTGAAAAACTACAATAAAGAACTAAAACAAAATAATTTATATGAGTTTCAGTTACAGAAATTAGGCCATAGAATTTGACTGTCCTCTTCACAAAATCCTAGATAGAAAAATATTCAGTATAAAATTTCAATCTGACTTTTGGATGACCTCTTCAAAAATAAGGGAGGTGGGAGAGTTTGGTAGGGAATAAACAAGATCATTCTGTGTGTTTTCAGCTACTTGGATGTGTGTGAGCTGCACCTATGTTTGATTTTGAAATTGCAGATTTCATTTGTGTAATTTGACAGAAAATCTAATTCTAAATAGTTTTATGATAAGAATTACTATGTAAGATGGTAAGCATGTAGTATTGCAAAGAGCAAGATTTCAGTCCTTGATTATAAAAGTGGAAGTTGTACTGGGAAAGATGTGAACAAGAAATTGTTATCCTCTTGATTTCTCAGCCAAGCCAATTACTTAAAGAAGAGATGGTTTTGGAAAAGTAGAAGCTAATTCTATGCTGGCAGGTAACTGTTCTTCCTTGCTAACACATCTATGTCTGGATGATTTTATCTGAGGGTAAAGTTAGCTTTCCTTATGCTAAAATAAGAAGCCTTGTTACTGATTTTCTATTCACTGGGCTGTTACTCTCTAAAGAGTCAGTATTTGCAATGATTTGGTACAAGACAAAAATTAAATAAGAAGACACAGACTGTGTCCATTGCATGCATTTTACTTTTTTAACTTTATGGGGATTTCTTCTGGAAATGACCCTGATAGAATAACTTAATGGTGTATTAGCCCCAGCCAAAAACTGTACGATGCAGCTGCTTATTCAATCCCCCCACACGCCTCTGCAGTGGGATAAGGAGAATCAGAAAAAGGTAAAAAATTGTAGTTTGAGATAAGAACAGATTAATAGTTGAAGTAAAGTAAAATTATATAATAATATCTATTACTTATTAGTATTTTTATTATTCTTGTAATGAAAAGGAGAGAGAGGGAGAAGGAGAGGAACAAACCACAAGATAAACAAATGATCCACGATACAATTGCTCGTGACCCATGACTCCCCAGCCTGTCCTCAAGCAGTGATCGGTGACTGAGACAATTCCCCCCAGTTTATCTACTGAGCATGATACTCTACTATCTGGAATACTTCTTTGGCCATTTCAGGTCACCTGTTCTGGCTGTGCTCCCTCATGGCTTCTTTTGCATCTCCTTGGTGGCAGAGCATGGGAAAATGAAAAGCCTTGATTTAGACTAAGCACTGCTTAGCATCCCCTAAAACATCAGAGTCTTGTCAACATTATTTTCATATTAAATCAAAAATGCAGCACTGTGCCAGCTACTAAAACGAAAATTACCTCTATTCCAGCTGATACCATGACAAACCAGTGGGTTTGGATGCAAAGGACCCTTGGTCTGGAGAATAAAATAAAGAAACTAAAAATGTATCTTAGAATCACAGAGTCATCAAACTTGAAAAAGTCCTGTAAGTTCATTGAGTCCAACTGCTACTGTACCAGAAATGTGGATACACATTTACTCTGTAACTAATCTCTAGGTTTAGCTCTGTGGATTTCATTGGCTCTCTGGTGTCTGCATGTTTATAGAATTCAATGTAGAGCTGTTAATAAATTTTACTCCCATCTAGAAGAGAAATAGTAGCTAGAAAAAATGTTTCACTTCCATTGCTCTTGTGCCAGCAGGAGACAGAATTGGTGTGATGACATAAACTGCCTAGAGACCACTTTCTCTTCACCCTGGGAGTCACTGGACTACTAGCAATGTATCCCCTCTTGACAGTGATTCCCCTACATACTGTGCTAAGATTATGGAGGCCACTGGAATTTCTCCTCTAATAATTAAAATATAAATAAGGTAAAGGCAGAAGGGCTGGCTCATTCTGTTGGGATTAAGTATGTCTGTGTCTCTCACTCAAGACATAACTGGAGGGCAAAAGGAAGAAAATGTCCCTTCTTCTTTTTTGCAGGTCTATGGTAAGGTTACTGTGGACTGTGAAGAGGAAATGAAGAAAAGTATAAAGCCTGACTTTGTCATTTAGGTGTGAATGTGACTAGAGGGCATGAAGCTGCAAATGCCATCCCTGTCTGTAGCTGAAAGAGAAGTACAAAACACTGACATCACAAAATCCCAAAGGGAGAAAATTTTAGGCCCTTGATGCTGTAAAACTATGACTGCCTTAGCTTTTATTTTACTACAGATTATGCATTTAAAAGGCGTTACCTTTCTGTGTTTCTTCTCTTTGTAGTGTCCCATTTGTAAAAGAGATACTACCCCAGAGTAAGTTTAATTTTTCTTTCCACATTTTCTCATTCAATGGTCACAATTCATTTTGTTACTGGTAAAATTCCAGCTCACAGTGTGCCAGACTGGCTGTTTTTCAGAACAGTTGCCTTCCTTAGAGAAAGGAGGAGGGGCTGGGGAAAAAAAAAGGGGGAGGAGGGAGAAAAAGAGAAAACAATCTAGATGCAATTATGAGTGACCTTGCAATACTGAACAGGCATAGTCTACAGAATCAATAACCAGACAAGTTTCTGTGACAGATCCAATAAAAGGAAAAAGCAAAGGTGTGGGGGAGGAAGCCAAATAGATTTAAAAAGAGAGATAATGGTAGTACTACTATGAAGGTGCCAATGTTCTGATACAAGTTTTGAGGCAGAAATTTGATTCACATGAAAAGTGACAGCTGTTGTGGCTTTGGCCAATTAAATGATGAAAAATGAAATAATTTTATGCTCTGTCTGGTATATGACAAGGTACTTGAACACCAGGCAGCTAGGTGAAAACAATGAAGTACATAATCTGTTACTGCAGAACCAGAATTTTCCCCTTCTTCTTTTCTTTCTGTCTCATTTCTTTCATTCCTTCTTCCTTTCTTTCTTTTTCCTTTTATTTTTTTCTACGTGTTGCTTTTTACTATTTTTCCTTTCTCTTCCCAAAATAATTTGGGATACAACATTGTGACAGATAACTGTAGCTGATAAAATTAAAAGACAACCTTCAAAACTTTGAGGTCCCACTTGGATCTTTTATTAAATTGTTGATAATCGTCCTTAATAAAAGGTTTTTTTCTCTGTACACAGACATCCAGAAGAAAGATTTCTGAGTTTTGAGGATTTTTTTTTCTCCTCTGTGTAAAAAAAAAAAGCAGATTAATTTTGGAGTTTATTCACTCTCAATAGACTTCCTTCAAAAAACAAAGGAACTAGCTATCAAATTTTATGTCACTTTTTCACATAAATATGTTCTTAGTTTCTGAAATTTCCTTTTAAGTAAGGGACATAAGATGATAAGGTATAGAACATGTATAACTACTATTGATCAAGACTAGGCTTCTTGTGTTTCATATTATTCTCATTGATCTCTCCATTGTCTCTGATCCCAACTTTCAGCATCAGTTTTTTACTAAACACAAGATACAACCTGGGATGCATTCCTTTGAGGGCTGCATTTGTGAATACTGAATGTGCCTGGACACTGACTCTGTGGACAATTGTGATGAAGAGCAGCCACATTAAGGACACTAACCTTCTTATTCAAAATGTGTTATACAATATATTTTTTTAACAAATAACTTTTCAGATATGTCACCTTACATTCACCCTTTCTTCCCCAAGTGTAGTAACAGTGGAATTGACTGTTTCACTCATTAAAAGGAGATTCCTCTCTTTTGCACTGACTGCTGAGTTTGGTGCAATGTGCATAAGACAATAGTCCTTCTTAAGAATGTATCTATACAGTGATATTTAGCAGCTTGCTAATGGGAAGGAATGATGTTTTTCTCATTATATGCATTTTCTTGTTTTATGTGTTTCAGTTTGTCAGTGGAACAATAATTGTCCTACTGTTCATTTTCCAAGTCTTGCCAAGATTTTTGTCTCTGATATTCCCTAGACATAATTGAAAGCTGGATTTGAGCCTTAACATCTCTTAATGTCTCTTATGCCCCTCAGCCCCACCAAGAAAAAAGAAGTACAGCATCAAAACCAACCAAACAATAATCTCAGCCTAAACTGAAAAAAAAACAAACCACAAAGAAAGAACCAGAAAACAACTGTATTTGAATCATATTCAAAACAATGAGAAGGGTTGCAGCAGGAAGATCTTAGAAAGGTAAAGAACCATTCCTTAAAAGAAACAAGCAGTAGGGTAAAGGTACTAATAGTGCTTTGCCGTTTTTAAAGAAAGCAACACACAAAGAAGTGGGTAATGATAAAATATCTCCCATTTATATTTCTCTAAAGATTCTGTGGTATGTTATACCACGCCGTGTAACATTGAAGCTAATTATAAAAATGCTAACAATTTGAAAATTTGGGACACATGCAAAAAAAGTCAGGAATGGTAAAGAAATTGTGTCTGTTTTTCAAAAATAGCTTTCTCACTTCTTGAGGAATATTAGCTAAATGGAAAGGTTTTGGAACTTCTGTAGTTGCTGCTGTGTTATTCTTGGTTTTAAATTGCTTTTTGTTTTCTTTTGTCCTATAAAACCAATGTCTCTGCCTTCCCCCTTCTCTTGGCAGCATTTTTTCAGAGCTTGCAGAATTAAGATTTCACACTGAAGGGATTTTGTGAAAGTATTTGCCTCATGCACATGAGGCAGTGTTCTATAACTGAAGTAAAGCCATCTCTGTTTCAGACTTTGGCAATCCTACAGGCCTATGAAAGGATAGATGTGTCATACTCCAAGGATTTAAACATCTATTTCATGGTTCTGTTTTCTTGTTCTGTGTTTTCAAGCACCCTTACAGAGAGAGAAATTTAATGTATCTGAAAGATTGAGGTGACTATACTAACTATTGAGTCCACCTGACGGAAAAAGCAAGGTTCATGCAAGAAGTAATTTCCCACAAGAGATTAAGTTAGAAATTGGCTGGAGAAAGGAAGCAGAATGAGCCTGAGCCTTGGTTTCACTTATTGCTTGTACACCAAAACAAAGTAAATAACGTGGCTGGACAATAGAAGATCATTATTTTCTGTTCACTTTTTACAGCAGATCTTTTCCAAAATGAAGCATTTTTGTTTATTCTGTGCATAAAGATAACACTTGGGGTGCAGGACCTTTCTCTGAATACACATTAATACAAAATGAAAGCTACACCTCAATTTGGACATGATTTAAAACGTATTTATGGCAATGATCAGAGAATAGGAAGCTAGTGGTTCACTGCTACATCTATATTGCTTTCTTCAAAGTGTTTGGGCCAAAGGCTGAGGTTAGTCCTGAACAAGATGTGACTGTAAAATCCATATGTTGGAGTGGCCTTCCTGGGGTTTCATGAAACTATTTATTAGAGTTGCACCAGAGAATTGAATAGGGCTCAGGAGAATTGCTGCTACCCTGTGCAGTTCAACTGCTCACTGGCAACACCTTAATTATCCCAGCCAGATATGATTTGTCTCCGAGGAACAAAAATATAATACTTAAAAAAATTTTACCCTTCTCCCATTTTCTTAAATTGCAGCAAACTGCATCAACTCTCAGGTTCTTTTCAGTGTATCCTTCCTAACTCTTTTCTTTCCAGATTCTTGAATTCTCCCTGAAACTATTGGTTTATTCTAGAAAAAAGCAAAACAAAACAAAAAAGAGTTAATATATCACATTCTTCCAAATTTAACTTTTTAACTTTCAAATGATGTCTCTGCCTTCTTTGGTTTGGAAATACCATATTTGTTTAAGTATGCAAAAAATTATAGATTTCTCACTTCAGCTCCCTACAAGAATCTGCTCCTTGGCCTTTGAAATTTATCACAGACATTACCTGCTATTGGAAAGAGAAACATCTGTAGTTGTTTCTCTTCTCTTCTGGTAGTTCAGAATGGGTGAAGAAAACAGGAACTTCTTTTAACATAACAATCTACAGTTAAATTCTGTTTGCTGTTAGAACAGCATGAAATGAAGTGTTCCTTTCCAAAAGGAAGAAATACTCAGAAATATCAACAAGAAATATCAGAAAATGATGTTGATACAGAATAAAATCTTGGTTTGTAATGTTCTCCCTTAATACATTTTACATTTTGAATTTCGTACACAGTTTAGAAATGACTAGAGTTTTTTCTTTTGACAGAAATAAAGAGAAGGTCTATGACATAACTTCTGCATAATTCTTCATGTATGGTTTTTGTGGTATAACCTTTTATTGTGTATCTGCATCTCAGTGATTATCTGTTACAAACACATCTCTATTCTTTTCAGATGATGTGTTTGTGCAGAGCTGGCAATATGAGTCTTTCATACTCGAGAAATTGAACCAGAGACCTCAGCTATTTTAAGTAATGAAATAAGAGAAGTGAAGTATTACAAAAGTGTTTGCATTTTCCCTGTTTTAATGACTGCAGTTTCTTCCCTTCCTCTTTACAAAATTAGCAAAGTACATATGCCCTATTGAGAATGTATTATATTTTGAGTATCAACATTTCATCAATAATTTGATCAATAATCAATATTTTGAGTATCAATATTTGATCTATAATTTTGAGTATCAACATTTGGCATTGGCAAATTAGTTACTGTGCTCAAGTTAAATTATACAGGTAAAAAAATTAAAATATCTCCTATGACTGAAAATTCTATGAAGGAATTTTCTTTAAGAGTATTTTTATATCTAATTGGTAATGAGGCAAGAGTAAAATGTGACTACTAGATGATACCAGATAAAAGACCCAAACAATAACAAACAAACAAAAACAAACAACCCAAAACTATAATCCAACAACAGACTGGTATGTGAAAGCAAATGATTTTGATATAAATCTCTTTTGCAATTTCATCTACTGAAAATCACCTCTACAATATATATCCAAAATGATTGTAATTAGACATCAAAATTAGAAACATCCATTCAGATTATTATATTAAATTTTCAGATAATAATATCACTCCTGAGTATGAATACGTATTAGAGAAGAACTTTCATCTGATTAAAATGAGGAATATATTTTGTGTGGAAAGAATATTTTCCCAGTACATGGAGAAAATAGTTCAGTAGTTTCATATGTTTTCATATATTCAGATACTTCCCAAAAATGCTGAGGGTAAGAAATGAAACAGAGGTAGCAAAAAAAATTATGTAGGAAATTATATATTTCCTATATATAAACTTATATAGGAAATAGTAGGAATTATATATGGAAAATTATAAATCCTGTAAGAATTTTGAGGTACAGAAAAAAAAAGGCACCGTAGGATTCAAGTACCTATGGAGATTTCATGTGATATAATAATATATGTACATCTGTGTATTAAACCTTGTTCTTTATTTTCAGTTATGACAATGAGAATGAGACAGGTGTAATCTAGAAATACAGCAATTTAGACAAAATTGCAGAATAAGGAGGGATGACTTACAGGGAATTGTTACTGCATTTTTGTAACACAGAGCAGAATCACTGGTTATTAAGTTGTCCTGCCATCCTTTGCATCAGTGATTTAAAGTAATTTATAGAAAGCATGCTGCAATCAAACACCATGAGGTGGACATGAGGTAGAGTAGTGGCATTTGTCTTTGTAAAATAATTTCCTTATTTATTATTACAACTTGAATACTTTATCAAAAACAAAAGAGCAGTATTGAGGAATATCTAAGAAATAAACTTTGCAAAAATTGGGTACATTCATGTGTCCCAAAGCAGGATCAACTATAGTTCTGAAGATAATCATTAGTATTAACTACTCTTAAAGTCATAACTGAAGTTTCCTTAACCTCTGCAAGAAATGTCTTGAGTTACCTTGACCACTAGAAGCTTTTCCTCACTTTTTTACCTTTCACTTGGTGCTGTGGTGCTGTTTCATTTTACACATGATGGACACAAAAAATGTTTTTCCCCCAGTGCAGCAACCTTCTTCACTTCTAAATACGTGCCAGAAGATCTGTCCCCAGCTTTCTGACTTGTTTTCCTAACAAAGGTGGAAGGGAGAATCCAACAAAGTGAAAAATAATCAGAAAATACATCCACAATTGGACTCAGTGTCTCAGCTCATGGACAAGAGAGTTTAATTTTGCATGCCTTTTAGTTTATAATTTTAGATTGGTAATTTATTATGAGGTTTGACCTGCTTCAACAGACTTTGTTGAATTCACAATCCTATTTTTCCAAACTACAAATCCAACAATATGTATTTGGATCTGACTGACTTTAAATATAGACACTTGTGTTTATTTTTGTAAATGTTGCACTTTTATTGATTATATTTCCAGTATAACTTCCACTTCCCTCCCTTGTCCTTGCCTCCCTTCCCTCTCTTCCTCTGTCCTCCCATATTTCCCTTTCCCTTTCCCTTTCCCTTTCCCTTTCCCTTTCCCTCTCCTTCTCCCTCTCCCTCTCCCTCTCCCTTTCCCTTTCC
>VZSE01014926.1:429554-480706 GCA_013398275.1 Promerops cafer
TCCCTTTCCCTTTCCCTTTCCCTTTCCCTTTCCCTTTCCCTCTCCCTCCAATATAATTTTAATTGTTTTGCAAGTTTTTGCAGATTTTCTGAAGTTCAAGTAAATGTGGTAAGCATATGCTTCATTTAACTCTGTATGTCACTGCATAGTAACTGATTTAACTAAGTTCCTGCAAAAGTCTTATAGAATGCATCCCGTTATTCTAAAGTGGAACTGTGTCCAGCTAATATGTGCACTTTTCCTGCCTTTGCTTGTTTACAGAAAAGATGTACTTTTGTTCTCCTGGCTTTCTTAAGGTTCTGTATATGGGTGTTCTCCCTTTCCTGCATGACTGTTGGAAAGTGTGAAACCAGAGAACAGGAACAAGAAGAGGCCTCGATATTTCATTAACTCAGGATGCTTCCCTTCTGGAGACCATATCTTTCAATCCCATATGAATCCTTCTCACTACCAATTTTAAGCAGAGACAACACTCATAGCTGGCTTTTGTTTAAGCTGAGAAGCTGTGTGTATGTATTGCTGCTATTTCTCTCTATATGAGTCAGATTAAGATGTATGAGGAGATTTGTCTTTTCTCCTGTCTTCTGTTTCAAAGGTGAATAAAATGGGAATTTAACGCTGACTGTAGTGACAAAGCTAGTATTTTCATGACACTACATAGGGCAGATCTACAACAGATCACTGCCATCAATAAAAGCACTACTTTTTGTGACCTAATAATTTTACAGATTGCGGGAATCAGGAAGTTATTTCTCTATTTCCAGTGCCTTGATAAGCAACAAAATAAAAGAGATGTTCTCTTTGTTTTGGGTTGTGGGTGTGGGGTAATTTCTGGAGAGGAATTATTAATTTTTTTTCTCCACTATTTTTCTATGTAGTGATCTCTGAAAAACTGTTAAAAAAAATATAGTCCAGTCAATCATTTGAGAAAAACTCCTTTTCCCATTTTTATGAAGGTATTGGTACATTTATGCTCAGAAACCTTATTTGAAATAGTCTTTCTAAACTGATTTTTGTTGTGTGACAGCACTGCTCAAATATATGACTTTAATTTCCTATTTGTCACCTAAAAACAATTTAAGAAGTAACGTGTGTAAACATATTTCAGCAATATTTAAGTAGGTATGTAGATTGACTAATCTAATACATTTTCTATATTAAAAAATTCTTTCTTTTATCTATCTATCTATCTATCTATCTATCTATCTATCTATCTATCTATCTATCTACCTACCATACTACCTATCTACTTACCACTATGCCTACTTATCTATATATCTATATATCTATATATCCATATATATCTATATGCCTGCATACTTATCAATATCTTTATAATGCGGATATGCCTGCTAGGATCAAGAAAAGAAAGCTGAGTTTGTTCCTTTTGAGAACTGAAGAATATGAGAGGAAGAGATAAGGCAGACAAAGGGGATTTTTTAAACATGTAGTATATTTGCTTTCTGCAATTAACTTAAAAATTCTTAGACATTAGTTCTGATTTTTTTTACTACATATTCAGTTTTCACTTAACCTCAAAAGAAAAAAAACACCGTTATTATTTGGTGTGTTGTGATTTCAGAAAAGTATTATTTATACTATGCAAAATTATAAACTCTGCAGTGATTTCCCAAAGAAATCGTGAATGCGGAGGCTAAGCACCTATCCATCACATTTGAGAAGTTATGACAGCCTGGTGAAGGTCCTACTGATTAGGTAAAGGACAAGTACAACTCTTCCAAATAGAGAAAAAAGAAAGACCCAGGATATAACAGGTCAGTCAGTCTCATCTCTGTGCCCATTAAGATCATGGGTGAGATCCTCCTGGAAACTATGCTAAGACACAGAAAATAAGGAGAGAGTTAGTGACAGTGAACTAAGGGCAAATTGTATGTGAAAAGTATGCTAGTCCGTTGCAATGGAGATACACTGCTGGTGAATAGGGAGGAGAAACTGATCCATCTATTTGGACTGATGCAAAGTATTTGACACTGTCCCACTGTCCCATACTTGTCTTTAAATTTGAGACACGGGCACTTGACATATGGCTCAGTTGGGGGACCATAGGAAGCAGCTGGCTGGAGTTGCAGTCAGCAGCTTGATGTTCAAGTGGAGACAAGTGACCAGTGGCATTCCTCAGGAGGTGGTGTTGGATGTGGTTTGGCTTGACATCTTCGTTGGTGATGTGGACAGTGAGATTGAGTGCATGCTCAGCAAGTCTGTCAGTGGCACCAAGATGTGTGCTGTCATTGATATGCAGTGATGCCATCCAGAGGGACCTGAACAGGCTTGAGAGGTAGGCCCATGAGAATATCATAAAGTTCAACAAGGCCAAGTGCAAAGACACAAACGTCATAAAGTCCAACAAGGCCGAATGCAAAGATGATCAGAGGGCTGAAGTACCTCTCCCATGAGGTAGGACTGTGGGAGTTCATGTTGTTTAGCCTGGAGAAGGATGTCTCTATGGAGATCTCATAGCACATTCCAGAACCTGAAGAGGCCTTAAAAGAAAGTTGGGGAGGAGCATTTTACAAGGACCTGTAGTGATAGGACAAAGGGTAATGGTTTTCAACAGAAGACAGTAGATTTATATTAGGAACCAAACCATTCTGTGATTATATGATTGTACAACAAATTGCTATAATGATTTTTAAAAATCAATGGTAAAAAAATGATACTGTGGTAACAATTTCCAGGACATTAGGACGTTAATCTATTCATAGTGGGTAAATATTGGCCCTCATCTGTTCCGAAAAAGAGAACTTTATAACACAATCTGAGGTAAAGAATAGAGTAATCTGGCCTTGGTGTCTGAAGTAATACAGCTGAGCTCACTTTTGGAGACTGGGACAAGGATCTACATTCACAATTTACTATGCAGTTTGAGAACGGGGAATATAGCCCTCACATCCTTTCCAGATGGCACTGAAGGCTACAGCCTTTAATCAAAACAGTACGTGGAGGCTGAATAGTGAATTTTGATGTTGCCAAGTTGTGTTCTCTTGATCCATGTAATGACTAGCAATGTAATCTTTGTGCCAATGAACAAATTCCAGCCAGCACAGACAGTAGAAAGAGGACAACTTTCTTTCTCTCTAACAATTCATTGAGTATGTTGCTGGAAGAAAATATGCTGTAAAGAGTGGTTTTTGTTCTCTGTTTCAGGAAAGTTTATGTATATGTCTAATGTTGCTAATAACATGCAGTCCCTATTTGAGACTAAGCTCTTATTTTTTTGTCTTAATCACCATTGAGTGTCTTTGCAACTGTAGTAGTATTGCTAACCTTGATGCAATAGTTGAGGTTTCTATGCAATTGTGGTCTCAGAAATGAAGGAAAACATTTTAAGAGCTGTCTAGTATAAGATTTCAATCTCAAATTCTTATCAGAGAGATTTGTAAAATGAATGGAAGACTGTTCTGCAATCTCCAACAGTGATGTCTAGATTCTTCTGTTATTAAGGGATACCTAAAGTCTTTGCTTTCAAATCCAGAGAAACAGTTAAGCCCCTTCAGATTCATAAATCTTGGTAACTTATCCTGAAAGAAATACCTAAGTCTTATTATTTAAGAGGAACAAAATTATCTATGGGAAAAGATCCAGAGAATGTGCATTTCACATTAAGTGCTTCAAAAGACGTGAGGAATAGACAGAAAATTTTTAAGAACAGTTTCCATGAATGCTAGGTAACTCTTCAAGACAGCAGTTCAGCATAAAAAAAGCACAAGCTTAATTGTAAGCTCATGGTCCATGCTGAGAAGTCTTGAACTTTAACCGTGGAGTTATTGACATAGGATAGTGAAAAGTAATAAAAAGGTGGTTTTAATCTCATATAAAATTACAATTGAAAACCTATTTAAATTAAATGAACAGCTAATAACCAAGGTATTTCATACTTCTGTCCTGAACAGGAAAATGTGAATTTGATAATATTAATGCTTATAATAGTGTAGACATATTTTTCAAAAGATATAAGCTCTTTAGATGTGAAAAATTGGAAAATTCTCAAAGCTAATACAAATGCTAATATAAACAAAAGCATGATTGAAATGGGACTGACAGGCTTTGCTTATCGTTTATTTATTTGACCAAAACACTGACTTGGCATGTTATACTTGATAAACATTTCACCAAATCTGTGTTCCTGTATTCCTGAAGATATAAAGATGGTTTTTTTTCCCTCCAAAATTATAGAATGACAAGCTCAAGTGTGCTTGCAGACATCAGTTATCCAGTGTCCTTGAGTAATTTTGAAAATTGCAGTCAAATATTATTATGCATAAATATGTCTTGCATAAAGAATCTCATTCATAATTGCTGTAGACCACAGTGGGCTCACTGAGAATGCTGTACTTTTGTTATTATATTTTGGTACAATTCAAATCAAAATAACCAAGTCGTTCAGTTTCTTAGAAAACTCTAAACCCACTGTATTTTAGAAACAAAATACAATCTAGTCTAATTCACTAGAATTGTGCTTTCTTTCACTTCTGAATTAGTTATTTTCAGATTTTAAAAGTCTGGAAACACTTCTACATTACATAGTGATTAGAATATAGGAGACTATGCAGTAAGTCAATAGTTTTGTTTGGAGCTGTTCCACTTCCTTGAAATCTTACACACTGCAGTAGTCATCCCACTAAGTATCACAATTAACTCTGCAGTAAGACTATATCCCAAATGAACCAGCTAAGTACACTTTCTTGCTCCATTGCAAACAGAAAAAAATAATACAAACTGAATATTTCAGAAAATATGCAGTTTGTTGACTGTGGCATTTTCCAAAGTGACATGAAGGTACTGATTTTCAATTTCATATGCTGAAAATGAATGATCTTCACCAGGAAATGTTTGGACAAAGAGAATTTCATTTGCTTTGCTCTTCCTGTAAATGTCCAAAATCATTCACGCCTGTTAATTTTTTCTCCCTATAAAAATGTATTTTTTTTAAAAAATCATATTTCTCATTTACTTGAGTGCAACCAGAAATAAATATTAATGTAGCTTGGATTAATTTGAATGTATTTTTTATATTTTCACCACTAAGTGCTGAAGAGAACTCTGTTTGCCCACATTGTCTTTTTAACAGCTTTATCATTCAGAGGATACCAAATGCACTTGGAGCTCTGCTCTCTGGAATACCGACTACTTGATGCATACGGCTTGGTCTGGGATTTAGGACACATCCACTATATGCTTAGATATGTCATGTGATTTGTAGTCTGGTCTATACCTTTAGTTTTGTAATAACGTTTCTCTCCTATTTTCCTTTCTTACATTTACTCTCTTGTTTTGTGTTGGCTTTGTGTAGTAGGTGTGAGGCTATGTGTACATGTTGTGTGATTTTTGGCTGCATGTTCCGCTTCCGGTTTTGCACCTTTGTGATGTTTTGGTAAAGAAGTGTTATCATTCCAACTGATATCTCTGAAATCTTAGGCATAGCTATCACGTTATATATAATAATGGCTAAATAATTGATAGTCTCTTTGCTACCATTTAAAAGTTCTTTCCATCAATCATATGTTTAGAATGGCTTTTTTTATTTTGGTCAACTGTGTTTAAACTCATATTATAGTACCTGTTTCTCAATACTGATAGATACTCTTTTTCACAACATGTGCTTGTTGGCGTGAAAGTACTTTGAAAACGTGATGTCCCATACAGAATTCATGCAAAGATTACACAAAACATACTTTTCTAACAAAAAAAAATCCTAATTAGGACCTATTGAACATTTCAATACCTGCTTCTTCTTTATTGTATACATGTACAAAGCTATCATCTACTTTTCTTTAAATGCATCTATTTTCTGAATATGAATACCATTCAGGACATGGGTATTAAATGGAGTTCTATTACTTATTTAGTACCTGGATCCAGCACCCCATACTTTATCAAGAATAAATTACACTCCCGTTAAACTTAGTGCTAAACAAGGAGTTACTATTAAAATTTCTATTAAAATCCAATCAAACGTGCATCACATTTGGTGGACAGAATTTAAAAAAAACTGGAGAGGATAAGTAGTTCAAAGCATAATAGCTACAAAAATGCCACTGTAATGTGAGAGGAAAAAAACAACAAACATACAATGTTGATAATATATGTGTTTATGAAAAGATTTGCTCTTTGCCATCCTTTTAAGAAATTTGTATTACACTTTGTCATGGTTTGGGACTGGCCCAATGCCAGTGCCCCCATGAAAATGTACTTTCTTTAACTAACTGCTGTGAGATGTGACCAGGAACAGAGCAGAGCAGGCTTAAACTTAGAAAAAGAGAGAAAAACAATAATTTTATTAAACTACAAACTAAAATCAAAAACACACAGGAAAACAGAGTGAACACCTTTTAAACCATTCCTCCTCCTCCCACCCAAATTCACCAAAGCACAGTGAGACAAAAATCTTGGAGTCCTGATCAAGTTACCAACACTCAAGTAATCAATTCTCAGTCCATCAGGGGAGAGAGGAGTCTCTCTTGTACCACAGTCCTCCCCACGAAACAGGGTTGAAACTCCCCATGTTTCTTCGTCACACGTGGCACTGCCCGGAGAAACTCTGCCATTGTGACATGCTCCTTCCATGTACAGTGCTCTCACCACCGTCCATGGACCGAAACTGCTCAGGGCTCTTCAAGGATGCTTTGCCAAGTGCCGAAAAAAAAAACCCGTGCCTCATTTTTGGGACAACAGTCCCCCCCATTTTCTCATCCCCTGGGGCCGAGGGTTTTCTCAAGAACAGAGCTCTTCTCCCTGAAGATGGAAGGCACCACCACGCCCTCTTCATCTTCCTCTGTTCACTCCTTTATATAATATCATTACAGCAGGTCAGTCTCTTGGCTCAGGCTATAGCATCCACCCAAATGCAGTCTCATGTATTACAGGTAGCTTGGTTCAGTCTATGGCTATACAAGAAAAGTCCAGCTGAAAAAGCCACTCCATCATCTCCTCCCACTTCAGCTTTTCCACATCTTCTTAACATCTCAGGTCCCAGACTGTCTCTCTTCTCTCTCCAACCACCAGCCAGGAGGACTAATGTTTCACAAAGTTTCCTTCACCCAGGAAAGGGTTAAAAGTCCGAGCTCCGCTGCCCTCAGGGCACTGAGATCTCACGGTGGCACTCCCACATGCTGGGCATCACCCCCCCTGCCGCCTCCTCTGCCGGCACAGGCTCGCTCGCTCTCTCTTCTGGGGTTGGGGGGGGGAACAAAAGATACCTCGGTGTTTTCTCCACCCCTCGGTCCTGCAGGGGCTGGCCCGGTTCCATTCCCTTCCACCTTCTCTCTCTCTCTCCGGGGCTCCGGCCTACCTCAGCCTGGGCCTCCATGGCTCCCTCCCCCACCCAGCCATGTGGCCGGGCGGGGCAGAGACGGTGCCGCTCCCTGGGCTACCAGGGGGGAAAGAGAGCGAACTCTGGGAAATCTCTGCTTTTAACCCCGTGTGTCTTCAGAGGTGACTCACGTCTTCAGTGGTCACACCAGGTGTCAATATTCGAATCTGACCACTGATTGGTTTAACTAAAACTTCCCAAAAAACTCACTTCCTCCCAAACGGAGACACACTTTTGGCTGTTAATCAGAACTGAATAGAGGAAGTCCTTATGGAAGAAATGTTAAGATACATGCAAGGGGACCTTGACTAACTTGAGAAGTGGTTCCATTAAAGCTTCATGAAGCTTGACAAGTCCAAGTGCAAGGTGCTGCCTCCGGGTTCGGACAATCCCTGTAACGAGTATAGACTGGGAGAACACCTCATTGAGAGCAACCTTGTGCAGAAGGACTCGGGGGTTCTCATGGGTGAAATGCTGAAAATGAGCTGGCAATGTGCACTCGCAGCCTGGAAGGACACCCGTATCCTGGGCTGCATCAAAAGAAGTGTGGCCAGCAAGATGAGGAAGATGAGTTCCTTCTCTGTCCTGAGTTCCTACCTGGAGCACTGCATGTAGCTCTGGGACTCCCAACATCAGAATGATGTGGATTTGTTGGAGAGAGTCTAGATGACACCCATGAAGATGATTAGTGGGCCGAAGCACTTTTCTTATGAAAATAGGCTGAGAGAGCTAGAGTTATTCAGTCTGTAGCAGGTAAGTCTTTGGGGATACCATATTGAAGACTTCCAGTAATAAAACAGTTATTAAAAAGGAGGAAGAGTATCTTTTTTACATAGACCTGTAGGTATAAGACAAGGAGGAATAGTTTTAAACTAGAAGAAGAGTGATTTAAATTGTCAGGGAGAAATCTTTATTCATAGGGCAGTGAGGCACAGGAACATGTTCCCCAGAGTAGGGTTGTGGGTGCCCCGTTCCTGTAAGTCTTCAAGGTAAGGTTGGATGGAGCACTGAGCAACCTGATCTAGTGAGTGACACCCCTGCCCTTGGTGAGAGAGTTGAAACTAAATGATTTTTAAGGTCTTTCTCACCCAAAGAATTCCACAATTCTGCAGTTCTTTAATAAATACATTTACTGTAATAAACTTTACAGAAGTTAGACTTTTGATCTACGTTAATATTGAAAAGCAAATAAAAAATGTAGTGTTTTGTCAATTATGGACACATTTTGCAAACAGAAAAGAATTGGCTGAATTCATTTTTGCAGTGCACTGCTGATTAGCATAAAAAAAAATCATGAGGCTCAAGAAAATTATTTCCCAGGAAAGGATGTGGGATCTCATATGAAATGAGGACTTCTTCACTAAGCCTTCTAAGGTGTTCTTTGCCACTTCCTTATATGTGAGTATTTTAAGAAAAGAAGATTTTACCATATAATGGAACAAGAGTGCCCTTGAGAAACAATCATAGCAATCATGCAGTTGTCCAACTGAGCCAAAACCTGCCATTGCCTATGCTACATTTTAAAAAATCCATAAAACCATAGCATCATAGAACTTGGAAAAGACTTCTAAGACCCTAGACTCCAACCATTAACCTACAAAGTTCCATTTACCACCTCTCTGAACACGACATCTACACTTCTTTTAAATACCTCCCAGGGTGGTGATTTAACCACTTCCCTGGGCAGCTTGTTCCAATGCTTGACAAGTGTTTCTATGAAGAAATTTTTCCTAATGTTCAATAAAACCCTCAAAATTATATGGTTAGAGAGAGAACAGAAGAAGATAGTATTTAGGGGTGTGAGTATGGATTTAACATGATTTGTCTCCAATAGTGTGTTTTTTGCCCCAGCCACGATAATATTGTGATAGTATTTCAAGCAGTTATTGCAATGTCCTTGGTGGGGCTGGGGCAAGTCATGTGCTGTTACATAGCTATAAATCTAAATTAATCTGGTTCAAATCAATGGGATCCATTAAGTTAATAATGACTTAAATGTGAGAAACATCTGGCTTGCATACGCTGCAGCCACATGTTAAAAGAATCATAAACAATTAATAGAATTCTGATCTTCGTATTTTGTTCCTTCCCCTGTTTTCAGCAAATTAAACTTTGCACAAAATACACTATCAGAAAAAAAGTAAATATTTGTTTATTTTCAGAAAAATCTTAGAATTTCTTTTTCCCATTGCCATATTACAGAATCCCAAATGAGTTCTTGTGAAAGAATCTTTACAGGATTTCACTAAAAGATGTAAACTATGTCATTGAAAATAGTGCAGCTGTAATTCTAATTATCATGGGCAACTTACACGCAGAAAATGATCTCTTACTGAAACACCAAAAATTTAAAAATGTCACTGAAGAGAACCAGAACCCCAACATAAAAAGCAAATTTCTTTTTAAAAGTTAGGCCCGTTCAATCTCTTAACACTGTTTCTTTCCTTGAAAAAAAAAATACTGAGTTACTCTAAATCTCTTCTCTTTTAATAATTGTAACTGAGATCACGACATGACCTAAAAAGATATAAAAGCATATATCTTTGCTTTAAAATAGTTAAAGGGTGTAGCATGCGTGACATAAAGTTGATGACCATTATTTTGACTCCTCAGTTTCTCTTTTTTTTCATATGATGGGACAAAAGGAAAATTTCAAAGATGCTGGAAATTATTAGGTTTGTGAAATGCAAAAGTGAAGGACTTCTTAGAAGAACAGTATTTTCATTGTAAAATATTCTAATTTTTTTTCTAGTATTGGATGTGTTTCAGTTAAAATGATATAATCTGGAAGAATTCCTCATAAATGTTAGGAACTATTAAGTGGAAATATTTCATCTTTTGAATCTATTAGAATAGATTTCTATAAAGAAAACGTACAATAAAGTAGAATTGAAATGAAAAGCCTGAGTGATACAATATTTTTTAACACAGACATAACTTTCTCGCATGAAATGACACAAACTGGCTCAGTATGAAATCATCTGAAAGGATGGTTCTCTCTCATATTACTTAATCTATGTAACTTTTGGTCCACAAATGTTGGCAAAGCCTCCCAGTTCTTTAAACTATATAAATTTGGTGCCATCTACTACCCTCTTCTTTTGGAGGGAAGTAAGGACATTGAGCTTCTTCCAAGGGATTTTTTTAAAATCTCTTTTCTAAAACTTCATGGATGATAAATCAGAGGCTATTTGTAAAAATATATTGTAAAAATTAATATATTTAATACCATTAATTTAGAAGGAAAAAAACTACTACAATAATCTGAATTCTTTGAGTACACATAACTGCAAGAAACAAATACTTCCATAACTGGATTTCACTTACAATATCCATGTGCAAACAGGGTCCAGGCAGAAAGTGACTATGCTATGAGTGAACTCATTTTGTTTTCCATGGCTATGGTTAATTAGCTGTTAGGACCCCTGT
Source organism: Promerops cafer (assembly GCA_013398275.1). Classification (NCBI taxonomy): domain Eukaryota; kingdom Metazoa; phylum Chordata; class Aves; order Passeriformes; family Nectariniidae; genus Promerops; species Promerops cafer. The sequence continues at coordinate 440,314 of VZSE01014926.1, forward strand.
CCTGTTCTCCTTTTATCCTAGTGTCATTCAGCTGCCTATAACAAGACCAGTGTTTGTTAATATGGGTATGATTTACAGCATCGTTAATATACTTTATACTGCAATCCTCAAATATTTTATGATGGACCTGTCCTTTCTGATATAAGAAAAGTGAAACATGAAAATGTCAAGAGAAAATCTTTATGATAGTCTTTCTGACATGGCAGGTACTCCATGCTATCTTTGCTGAAACATTTGGCAGTCCTGCCATAATGCACAAGATAAGGGCATTTATTTTGGAAAATATAATTGAGTGATCAGTATGGATTTGCTTAGATAACCATATGTGTACAATTGGCAAAAAGAGATCTTGTTAAACAACTTTACATTTTTTGCAAGGCACCTGTATTCTAATACAAACACCAAGCAATATTGTTACTGCTTATTTATGAACTTGCTAAGGAGATGCAAATACACAATGCTTATACCTGATAGAAAACTCTTACTGAATCATGTCTACAAAGCAGAAATTAAGAGATGTACAAGGGAGTAATTATAATTAAAAAAAAAAATTGTGGGAGGAGCAAAATCAATTTTTATTATTGTTATTTGCAATCGAATTGTCTCATGAACAACTGTCATGATCCTTGTTGTTTAGGAGTGGTGTTCCCCATTTTAGTGTTCCCACTGAAACCCTCCAAACCATGTGCCAGTCACTACCCCTTCAGTCCACCTCTTCCTTCTGTAGTGGGCTTGAGAGGAGGATTGAAAGCACAAAAAGATTGTGGGTTGAGATAAGAATATTTGACTGGAAATGGCAAGGAAATAAGAAAATTAACTGTAACAGCAACAGTACTAATAACAAAGCAGACAAGAAAGAGGTGAATGTTTCTCACCTGATTGCTCACTATGCGGAGCCCAACGATATCTGAACTGCCACCACATTACTTGGCCTGGAAGGGACCCCTTCTGCCACCCTCAAAAAAGGACATGAGGTGGTACGGAATAACCTCCAGGTCATAGCCATGTCCCCTTCTGCCTACTGCAAAAATTAACCTTGTCTTAGCCAGAACCAGGACAATTCTTCTATGTCTCCTAAACGCTAAACATACTTTTTCCTCCAAAAAGATGGTAATAGGATAAGACTCCTGTATCTGCCTTTTAGTGAAGCATGTAGGAATCTGACATTTTTAGGCTTTGATTCCCTTCATCATATATAACTGAAACTGAGCAACACATTAGAAGTGTCATAGGACATGGGTAAGTAGACAGACAAATACAAGGAATACACATACCTAATTTTCTAGGGAAACGAAGCATTTTATGTAATACAACCTGCTTATTTGAAAGTATTGGCTTAGTAAGCAGCTCTCTTATCATTGCATCTGGGTTTTTTTATACATTCTTATAGAAATATGATGGATGATGTTTTGGGAGTAAGTGCTTCAATCCAGTCTGAAGAAATGACCTGATGAACTTACATCATCATGAGTTTGGGTTTGAATACGTACTAGAAGGTCTCTTCTCCAGCTCTTGCACAATATACAGAGAATACCAGTATTTTAGTGGGAGTGCAAAGAAGGAAAACTGATCTCTGTGGTTCAGAGAGAAAGGAGTTGGTTATCCCCCAGTGAAAGATGATGCAAAAAAGTTCCCTATAGCCGCTGGTTAAACCTAAAGGTATTCCTGGCTGTGAATCATCTATTCACTCTTGCATCTGCTGGTCTAACACATTTGTACCTTGTGTGAACTCTAACAGTACTTAAAGGTTTTCCTTTATCCTGAGAACATTGATTTATTAATTTGCATATACAGAAAGTAGTCTCTCAGCCTTCTTTTCAAAATACTGTTTTAAAAGGACATCACATTACTAGTGGTTTACAGGAAAGTAAGGTATTTAAGCCAGCCCTTTCCCACTGGACTCTTTAGATTTGCCTAAACTTTATACACTGGCTGCTGTGAAATCCATATAGATACAAAATTGTCAATTAAAATGAACACTAGGTACACAATAATTAAGTAAAAGTGAACACAAAAGAAAGCTAAGAACCACAGCTCCTATTTGAATTCTTTTTTGAGTGGGTCATGCCATAGTATATATATATTTGTGATTCCAGGAAGATTAACTTACTGGTGTAGTTGTAAATCCATGATAATTCTGTGGCGCACAACCAGATAAAATGCAGCATATTTACAAAAATGCCACTGATTAAGAAAAGGAAAAGCTCTGGCCTCTAAATTCCTTCGTAAATTTTTTTTTATTAGTAAGACATGAGACAGACAGTTTCACAATAGATATTGAAGTTAACTCTCACAGTTTAAGTCTATTGCCTAACTTGGAAGCCCTTAAAGGAGGAAGGACAATGTACTATCCAGGAGATTCAGACTTGGTGATTGATTACTGGCATCAGAGTAGGACCCAATTTTATCAGCAGACTTCTTGCATGCTAGGAGTAACTCTACTCTCTGAGTTTGTAAAGGCTGAGGGGGTTCAGTTACTAGCTATTGATACAAATTCACTGCAGATGCTGAACTGTGGGCAGAACATTTCTCTAACACAATTTACTTTCCTAATGGGCTTTGGGGGAAAAAAAACGCTTAAGCAAAAGCAGGAATGAAAGTCAATGAGCAGATACCAGAAACAAAGACACACTAAAGGAAGGAGTAAATTTTTCTTTAACTTTTGTAGGAGTAGGGTGGCTGTAGGATGTTGACAAAAGCTGATAGCAACCCTCACCAAGTCAAATTATTAACAGAGAAATAAAAAGCTGAGCTGTAGGATTTATTGGTGTGAAATTTCCAAAGAAGGTAATAAAATTATGGCTGAATTGAATGACCTTGCTCATTGTCTTTTCTTCTAGTTGACTGATATTATATCTTATTAATTTCTCGCATAAAGAGAAATATATTACATTTCTACAATAAATTTAGTTGGAAAGCTTTCCAAAAAGTATTAATTTATGAGGTACTCTATATGAAGAATGGAATGGTGACCATTTAGACAGTGCAGAAAAAAATTTTGAAAAATCAACCTACAAAATAACAACAACAGCAAAATACAAAACATGACAGTGCAGGAATAATTTATGTGAACAGACTACAACTACCTAAATTGGACATTTTTCAAATCTAAACTTGGTTAATCTTCTGAGGAGTGCCAGTGTGGTTTTGATTATGTCAAGCAAACAGAAGACCTCTGTTTGCTTAGCTTTGTAGAAAATCACGGGTATATTTTACTTTGTTGTGTCTGTTATGGCTATTAGACAGGAAGCGCACATTTTAATCCTCCACCAATCTACCATCCACCATATCACCACAGGTTTCTTGGCTACATTTCACTATCTTTTAAAAAGCAAACTATAAATTTAATACCTTTTTAAAGAAATTCAAATTGAACAATAGGGTCTCCAATTTCACTTAGAAATTTTTAACAGAATACATACAAATAAATATATACCTTACAACAGACCCAAACAAACCTTATTTTTCTTAATCTACAGTTTTCAAGGTGTTTCACTTCTTCTCTCTTTTTCTTGTCAAAAGAAAAAAGTATAGAGATGGAATTTGGCATACAAGGATTTTTTTCAAGAACTCAGGAAAAAGGAAGCGTAAATTTAATTTTAGTTTGGAAAATTTTCAGAAAATAGATGCACAAGTGTGAAGCAATATAGTTCTCTATAGTTCTAAAGTCTGCTTCCCAGTCTCTACAAAGTTGCTTATTCTGGAAGCATAAAGATAAGAATGATGTTAGTTGATGCTGCTGACCACTTTGCAATGCAGTTTATCTGATGCATTGGAAAATTGCTGGCAAATTATTTCAAGGGTGGTACCTTCAAAAGGTATAACAGAAACTTGGCAAGTCTGAATATCCAGCCTCAATCTTCTTTCCTGACAGAAGAGAATTTGAAATAACCATGCCCTAAATAACTCCAAAATTCCCATGGTTATAAAGCTAGATAAAAATGATTATAAAATCTGCAAATAAACTAGTGTTTAGGTTGGTTGTGGACCTCAGATGATGCAGTATTAATGTGAAATAGTGACGTAAACATAAACACAATTAATTAGAATCATCAAATCCTAGGAAAAGACCTCTAAGATCATTGAGTCCAACGGTAAACCTAATGCAGCCAAGGTCACCACTAAACCATACTCCTAACTGTTGTATCTATGCATCTTTTAAATACTTTCTGGGACAGTGATTCAACCACTTCCCTGGCAGCCTGTTCCAGTGCTTGACAGCCCTTGCAGTGAAGGAAGTTTTTCCAATATCCTATCTAAACCTCCACCAGTGCAACTTGAGACCATTTCCTCTTGTCCCGTTGTTTGTTACTTGGGAGAAAGGATGGACTTCCACATGGCTACAACCTCCTTTCAGGTAGTTTTAGAGAGTAAGGTCTCCCCTGAGCCTCCTTTCCTCCAGGCTAAATAAAGGCCACTCAGCCACTCCTCACAGCACTTGTGCTACAGACCCTTCACCAGGTTTGTTCCCCTTCTCTGGGCACACTTCAGCACCTCAATGTCTTTCCTTTTGTGAAGGGCCCAAAACTGAACACAGGATTCTAAGTGCTATCTCACCAGTGCCAAGGTCAAGGGAATGATTACCCCTGGTCCTGCTGGCCACTACTGTTGATAAAGACCAGATGCCTTTGGCTTTCTTGCCCACATGGCCACACACTGGCTCAGAAAGCCCAGGTCCTTTTCCACTAGGCACCTTTCTAGCCACTCTGCCCCAAGCCTGTGGTGCTGCATGGGGATGTTGTGACCCAAGGGCAGGACCTGGCACTTGGCGTTATTGAGTCTCACACCCTGGGCTCAGCATGTCAATCCAGACTGTTCAAATCCCACTGCAGGTCCTTCCTACCTGCAAAAAGATCAACACTCTGCCAAAGTTGGTGTTGTCAGTGAGTCATCTGACTGAGGGTGCCCTTGATCACCTTGCTCAGGTTGCTGATAAAGATATTTAACAGTACTGACCTCAGTACTGAGCGTGAGGAGCACCAGTGTCCTGCCACCAGCTGGATGTAACTCCATTCTCTGCTACTCTCTAGGCCCAGCCATCCAGTCAATTTTTTATCCAGTGCACAGTCTAAACTGTGAGCAGCCAGTTTCTCCAGGAGACGACTGTTGCAAATGCTGTGAAAGGCTTTGCTAAAATCCAGGTAGACAATATCTGGAATCTTTTCCTCATCTACTAAGTGGGTCCCCTCCTCATAGAAGAATATCAGTTTGGATTGACAGTTTGGATTAATGATCATCTAGTTCCTACCCATGTCATAGGAGGAGATCAGGTTATTCATACAAAATATATAGAAAAATGCAAAGTATTGGAAAGAAATTTATGGAGATCACAGAGACACCCCACATAGCTCCCACTGGATTGTTTCAAAATAATCTTTAGAATCCAAATATGCTTAGACTCAACAGTGGCAGGATTACATTCTGCAACTTTTGTAAACTTACAGATTCTATCTGTTTTGAAGACAGAAGTAGTTTGTTTGGTCAAGTGTAACACTTTTTCTATTTTTTTTTTTGGCTCTCTGACATAATGGAATGATGTCTTTTTCACCTAAACTTCACAACTATGATATGATTTGGAAAACCATGTTTGACTAAATAGCTTTATAATACAGATATTTTATCACAGAATCACAGAATCAACTAGGTTGGAAAAGGCATTTGAGATCATTGAATCCAATCCATGACTGAACATCACCTTGTCAACTACACCATGGCACTAAAATGCCACATCCAGTCTTTTCTAAAACATCTCCTGGGACTGTAACTCCACCACCTCCCTGGGCAGCCCATTCTAATGCCCAATCACCCTTTCTGTGAAAATGTGAACTTCTTCCTAATGTCCAGTCTAAACTTCTCCTGACACAGTTTAAGACTGTGTTCTCTTGTCCTATCACTGGTTGCCTGTAAGAAGAAACTGACCCCCACGCGGCTGCACCCTCCTTTCAGGCAGCTGTACAGAGTGATGAGGTCACCCCTGAGCCTCCTCCTCTCCAGGCTAAACAACCCCAGCTCCCTCAGCTGCTCCTCTTGCTTACTGCGGACAAGCTCTTGTGGACAAGCTGCAGGACTTGTGCTCCAGGCTCTTCACCAGCCTTGTTGCCCTTCTCTTTACACACCAGCACCTCAACATCCATCCTCAACTCAGGGGCCCAGAACTGGACACAGCACTCAAGGTGTGGCCTCAGCAGTGCCGAGCACAGGGGGGCAATCCCTGCCCTCATCCTGCTCGCCACAATATTGCTGGTACAGGCCAGGATGCCATTGGCCTTCTTGGCCACCTGGGCACACATAGCTGGCTCATGTTTGGCTGCTGCCTGTCACTACCCCCAGGGCCCTTTCTGCGTGGCCACTGTCCAGCCACTCTGTCCCCAACCTGTAGTGCTTGATATATTTTCCTTGTGGTCATGCCATGCATGAGAGGTAGGATTCATAGAGTGATTTGGAATAGCATCCCTAGTTATTTTCTAGGAAATGTTCATTTAAAACTAGTTTAGTTATGAGTAGTAAAAAAAATAAGTCTGAAAACTTAGGTTAGAATTTGCTTAGAAAAATTACAGTTAGTTGTCATCAAATTATGTGTCTTAAAAGTTTGTCTTAACACTTTTAGTAGCAGTTGGGACAAAAAAAAGTTTTAGAAAACAAGATCCTGTGAAATGACCTGAGGTCTTTTAGTAAGGAAATGAAATTATGTTGGTAGCCAAAGAACCAGGGAGAGTATTCTGCTTGCTTCACCAATCTCCATGTGGTTGAGCAGCTTGGTTGGCACATTTGGTCACATGCATTTTGACAGATATACTACTACTGCTAGTGCTATTACGGAAATTGTGGCTATCATTGTTGATAGATCCATGCTGGTGTTTCAAAGTGATACCAGTAGTTACTTTTAAATTATTTTACTCTGTTTTGTTCTCCTCAAGAATACGTTACTGCCTTGCTAGCTACATTTGCATTAATACAAGTTACATTTCAAGTATCTTGAAGTTTTTCTTCATTTTCGTTATTTCATAGGAATATTGACTTTGTTATGTTAAAACAGACCAGATGCAAACCTGGCCCATTTTTTCTCAAATAGAAGTTCTGACTGGCTACAAATGAATTTCACATTGTAAAATAGACTGAAAAATTAAAAAAAAAGTCCCAATCTAGAGTATTTTTCCCACTCAAATTAATTTAAAAGAGATCTTTGCCCCAGAGGATGCTTGCTGAAAATGCTATTTCTAAGTCTTAAAATATTAAATACATTTTATGTCATTCACTGTGGACTAGCTGTTTTGAAATATACTTCACCTTCACTTGCAGAAATACTCTTTCACTTTAAATCTACCTGAACAGAATTGTAATAAACTCATTCCTACTGTTACATTATTGACTTAATTCTTAATTATTTTGTTAGTTAGAGACGTATATATCTCACAGTTACAAATATTTATCTTTTAAAAATTCTTGCACTTTTCAGAAGATCACAAGTGCTTTATCAACTTCAAAACACTGCATAAAGAAGGTAAGATTTCTACAGATGAAGGAACTGAGGTATAGGAAGGTATGATTACTGTGTAATCTGGATGCTGTACCTTATCTACAGTCAAGATGTAAGTCAGTATTTTAGCATCAATATATACTTAAAAATTTGGTTCACAAATTTATGGGGTAAAGAGCACAGACACATATATGTACATGGTTACCTGTATACATTTGAAATCAATTTTTTTATGTGTATCTGAGTTTATTTCTAAATAAAGTTTGCATTTTAAACTGAAATTAAAATTGAAAACATATTTCTTTTAGTCACATAGTAATATAATCTTTGTGGTATTTATGTCATCACAAATATTCCTGCCTGCAGCTCTGCTTGATGAAATTTTGTGACTGACATAAATCTTGTTCAAGAGTTGTTGACATGTTACAGAATATATTTGCAAAAATGAAGAGCATCTTTTGTAAGGTACTTTGTAATTAGGTATTGGAACTAACTGGAGGACTTGTAGAATAAGAAAAAAATTAATTATTAGAAATTTTGATAAATTTTAAAAAACGGGAGAGTATGGCTTATAGTTGCTGTAATTTAGATAATTCGCTCTTCATAGAACTTAAATTATTAACTGGAACACACATGCAAGCATTTTTTTTTCCTGAATAAATAGTTCAATACACACTATGAGAAATGGTCTACTACAGATGGTATAGGGAGGGGTTTTCAAGTTTCGGGCTTTACATTTATTAACATCTTCTTTCTTCCTTTTTGCTTCATATGCATCTTTATTTCATTTTATTTGCTATAGTTCCCTGACAGGGAGATCAACCAATCAATCTGTGTTTTCTTAGCTTTTTGTTTGTTTTCCCCAGTTGTTTACTGGTATGTGCATAATTAATACTTTAACGTTGAAAATATATGTATGCATTACTGAAGTGCAATGTGCATATATTGTACAAAAATTGTAAATACACATAAACTCATGCATATGCAAGCATACCATGTACATTTTGCAAGCATGCACAAACAAAAAACTGCAACTTGAGGTATATAACATAATTAGTAAATATGCTAAATTAAATGCATGCAGTCTGATATTGATAAAAACATATGAAAGAGTACATAATTGCCCAAAGACTTGTATTTATATGGTAAAATTAGTATACTATTTCCAGGTTGTATTGCAAATAAATACTCTTAAAACACCTCATCAGTAACTGAGGCAAACATGTCATACTATCCAGACAGAGCTATAGCTTAATACTTTGACCAAAACCCAACCACTCCTATCTTATTACAAGTTGATGCAAAGCCTATTACTATCAATATCAGACAGTTGCATCTCATTTTCCAACAGTCAGCATACTAAACCCTTGATGGAAAACTAAGCTACTAATCAGTATCTGATTGTGAGCCTGATTTTATACACTTTTCTCCTGTTGCTGCAATTGTCTGGTAAATGAATATAACAAATATCTGATTGTGAGTCTGAGTCTATACACTTTTCTCCTGTTGCTGCAATTGTCTGGTAAATGAATATAACAAATATCTGATTGTGAGTCTGAGTCTATACACTTTTCTCCTGTTGCTGCTATTGTCTGGTAAATGAATATAACAAGCAAGATTCAGAAAATGTCAGTACTGAGTCTATGAAAATATCAAGGAAATAAGAGCACATTGTCTATGTTCTCTAAAAAAAAAAAAAAGGATCAGAATTGACATCTACATTTTTGTACCTTGAAATCAATTCTTTCTATGAATGTTACTGTCACTAATTAAATTGTATTTGAAATGAAGACAAACTGAGGATCAAGTGCATCAATAGTTTTCCCTGATCTGCCACTGTAGAGTTCAAATGTGAATGCTTTTCTAAGGTGTTTATTTAATCAGCATATTTAGTATTTTGATTTTTAATCATCTTCTGGCTTAAGTATCTTTACTGCTCCTCTACAGTAGCGATGTTCCATCTAGCAATGAAGTCACAAGATTGGAAGGTGCAGTTTTGTCATGTCTGTAAAGTCAGTTTCTAAATTCTATTTACTAAGGTTTCTCCTAAGCTGTGAAGATGAGTGACCCTCTGTCAGTGGTTAGGGTATGGATGTTCTGTAGATAGTAGCAGTTATCCTCTCAGTTCTTGAACATAAGTATCAGACAGAAATAGAAAATGGTCTTATTATTACAACTGTCTCTAATACAGGGTATTATTCTCTTCATTTGATCTGTGCAATATAACTTTAGTCTTCCAGTCTTCTCCTTTGTGGTCGATGTATGAAGTGTGGCCAATGTCTAAAGAGCAATGCTCTGGAAAAGATCCAGAAGAAAGAGAAGGGTTGTAGAGATCACAGTCTGTTTGAACTCTTTATGTTTTGTGTGAGTCTAGGAAGGAAGAGTGCACAAAGGAGAAAGCAGGCAAATTCTAGTCAGATTGTAATACCAGTCTGAAAATCCTTTGTATGCCTAAATAATGATAATCTTTATTGTATCCCTACATGTGGTCCCCTCTGCCTTGTAGCTGCAAAACTGCCAACAATCTGTCTGTGGATCATTGGCTGCAAAACCTACATTTGTGAGCCTCCTGTGGTTCATGGGAGCATATGCAAAAGCAAGCAGCTGGGCTGGCAGCAACAACAGCTGTGTTTTCAAATTCTCATCCAGAAGCCTCCTACCAAAATAGGTTTCTGGAAACCTGTTTCATGACACCTGGAACTGAATTACATCTGTGGAAATGGTGGTGCCTGGACTCTTAGAAGACTGACATAGTATCTTATTGAGACATTTATTACACATGTATTTAATGCACATAGATTGCCCATGAATTAAAGTAAATTTGGGATTCAGAGCTGAGTGAGACCTCACAATAAGGAAACGTTTTATTCTTGGCTATGACTTCAACTGTTATCTTCATATGAAAACATTTAGTTTCAAGCCACTCAGTATCTCAGATTCTCATTTGATGACACTGGACAAATGGGGAGGACTTCTGGTTTCCCCACATTCTGGAACTAAATTACAGATAAGAGTGCAACACAGATATAAAGCTGTGTTTCTGTTGGCTGCATCTGTCATCAGTGAGAATTAGCATTTGTTTGGGACTTAAGCAAAATACCTGTCTTGCTTTCTGTGAAGTCTTTGGAATTCATACTGCAATTTCACGACTTCTTTCATGGCCTTCATTCTGTTTGAGACAGATTTTTTATGTTTGTATCATCTTCTGCCCATGGAAGCCTGGCTGAATCATATCTCAACCACTCTCTGATACTCATAATATGAAAACTGCTATAAAAGAAACCTACTTACATGTTTACATTTTGACAGTCAATATTTTATTCTGCTGTTCTTGTCCTTTGATTTGGTAGAATTTCAAAATTTATCAAACACAGGAAAACAGAAAGATGATAACTAAAGAGAAATATGGAGAAAAAACATATCTTAGTAGAAATTATTATCATCTCTGTCTTCTTTATGCAGATTAAAAAGTGAGGTTTGTGGCTTAATCTTATTTGACTTTCAGTATTTAATATGCTAGAGCTAATCTTAAGGATATACAGAAGCCTGTACTTATAAAAGGACAAATGTGCAAAATAAGTAAGTATTTTAAAATATTTGGATGCAGCTTTAAGTCTATGCTTTGAAATCTTTAACTTCCTTTCTTTACAATTTATACTGCATATGAGCTATCTTTCAAAAANATCCTTTATCCCCCTCCTGCAGTGTCAGCAATGTTTTCAGTGTCACCCTTTGTATCTACACATGCTCTTTCCTTTTAAGACAAACTTATAGTCGAAATGGGATCTTCCAAAGAGGAAAGTTGCTGAGGTGTCTCTTTGTCCCTCCAGAGCAAGTGGATTAGAAATAATGCAATATGCAACGGAATAACAGCAGTTTTGAGATTCAGTTCAAGACATCCTTGTGGGAATTCTTTTATCTTAGTGCAGAATCATCCAAGTTGCAAGGAAAATTTAATCTTGCTAAGCCCCTTTTAGGGCTTAGGATTCAAGTCTTCCTCAGAACAGCACTTCACCCACTCAGCTTCCTTTAGATTTTTCCCAGGGTAATTTTAAAGACTGTGTGGGAAGGAGGATGGCAGAAAGGAGGAGGCTATAGACCATTTTAATCAATGAGCTGTGGCTCAGAGGTGACAAGGAAGAGCTTGTTAGATCCTGTTCCAGGGCTGCCTTCCTAGAAAGCAGAGTCAAGATGAAAAATTATTTAGCAGTAGAGAAATTGCTAAGAAACAGGCAGGGTTTTGAGGGCAGCTTGGACAGATGTTCTGTCTTACGCTTATGCTTCCAAATGTGTTTAAAACTGTTTAGAGCTGGCAGACAAGAATGACAGGCAACATCACTTTTTTCATCTGGATTCATGCTGAGAGGTCCTTAAAAGTACCAGTTACATCCATTATTTAATTTATTTTCCTTTTTTTTTTTTTTTTCCCGTTTCAACTATTTGGTTTTTCTTTTAAAATGTATTGTTCAAAAAACTTCATGAAAACAATTCTGCTGTCACACTGTGTTCAGGATACTGAAGCTGTTTTCTAGGAAAATTCAGAGTTCTTAGAGCTACACTGGTTTAAGAATTACACACCTATTAAACATATTTAGTAAAGCCAGAGATCTCACCATCAGAAAGCTAAAGAGAAATGATCTGTAGTACTGCTAAGTGGCACAAAGTTCACAAGGTCTGAGTTCTACTTCTCTACAATGGCTTTTGTTGGACTATACTCTCAAGGGGTTCTCCCTCCTTCTGTTTTGTGCCTGGCTCTACTAAGAGAGAGAAAGATGTGTAAATGTTATTTAACAAGAACTGGGATAGAGATATACTTGGAGAAAGAAAATAAAGGTATGTCTTTAGTAGTTGTGACTTCTTAAGGGAAAGATTTCTGACTTTTTTTTTTTAAGTCATGAGGCTGGCTTGCTGTAGGATTATGTTATAAAATGTATGTTCTCCTCTCTTCCAAAACTCAAGATCACCTTTAACTGAAAATTTATTTCTATTTACTCAGTAGTCTTTGTTTGAAGTGGAATTTTGATGATCCTTTTATCAGTAATCAACTTTTCTAACCAGATCACACAAAAGCACATATCACTGATGCCAGCTTCTAAAAAGGCACTGAATTAAAGGTGTTGGGAATGGGAAATATCTTATATTTTGTCTATATGCAAACATCATTTGCATTGTGCAAGTATTATTAAATAATGTTATGAAGATAGAATGCAAAGTAAATTTCTACCACACCATTAGCAACAGGAAGTTGAAAAGTTTATAACCATATATGAACTAACCTTAACTTAACTTCTCAAGTTTTTACATCACCTTTTTTTTTTTAATGTTCATTCTATTTATTGATTCTTGATCAGTTTGTCTCTAAGTTGCTTTGTTTTTTTCTTCTTTTTCATTTGTTTTTATTAAGGTGTCTGTTTCCTCCTCATGTACTTATCTTTCCTTGTCTTTTCTCCTCTTCCCTACCTATTTTTTTTTCTATGCCCTTAACTCAATATTAACATGATTATTCACCTTTTCTGAAGTAATCCAGACTTTGATTTATATTCTCTTATTACTTTAGATATTTCCTTGGAAGGTTACTAAGAGTTGATGTACAAGGATGGAGCACAATAGATCTCACTTACTTGTTCAGGAAAGTTAACAAACAAGCAAGCTTACCAGCACCTGAAACACATTTCAGAATATTGTAAGAATAAACCTTTATCTCCTGGTTCCAGTGTACTGCAAGAAACAATTTTATATTAAATAATAGGAGGTGAAGGAATAATGTCCTAGTATCTCACTTGGAAAGCCTGCACAACTTCAGCCATGAAAAGTTGAGGTATCACATTGTCGTGGCTAGTGGGAGGTAGAGTCATCAGACTGCTCATGATTCTGACCCATTTCTGACACAAATTGTGGTGAATTAGTCAGTCCCTGTTTGAGTCTGTCTGTTTCCGCATGCTTCCTTCCTCTTTTTTCTTTCCTGCTAAGTCCTCTGCCTAGAATAAAATTGTTGTGAGTTACTCTCTTGCAAATGCAATAGTATAGAAAGCCACAGCAGAGCAAATCTTCAGTGCAATTATAGTGAGCTTGGGGCATACTTTATAATATCTTTGGGGGCTGTGCATCACATGGATTATGAGTCGTCCAGTGTTGACAAAAAATAATTGACAAAGAAATCCATAATGAAAATTTTTATAATTATTTCATTTACAAAACACTTAACCTAAGAACACTATAGTACTTAAGGGACAATTAACTGATTACTTTCTTTTTCTGCACAAGAATGTTAACAGGAAGCTTCAATATCTGCTACAAAGAGCTTGATCACACACATGAAAATCTCTAGGACATGGTTTCTTGATGGTATATATAGGTTGTATGCTGTAATGTTTATTTTTTAGAGAACCGTCTTCTTATTTAATAGTACGCATATCAAGTGCAAGGGTTACAGACAATAGCACTTGACTCCCTATTTTGTGATAGCATATTAAAAAAACCTCAAAAGCAGAAAATCCAAAACCCCATGCTCACAGAAATATAGATTCCATAATATGCCTCTCATTTATATGAGCTCATATTATTATTTAGATCAATATTCCACTATTGGTTAGCATGAAAAGTCTGTGCAACTCTTATAGCAAAGTACTATGCATAAAAGATGCATCAATGTGCTTTCTCAAAAACTGACCCCTCTTTTTATACTTTTTTGAAAAATTTATTTCACCTACCTTTTATAATGGAGCATTTTGCTGAGACTTTTTTCCCCCTTCTCTTTTTCTCAGTATCATCACGAAAAAGCAGGAAATAGTAAGAAAAGCTAAACTTGAAAGCTTTTACAGTTTTTCAGGGGACAAAAATGCATATCTGTGTGTCGTGTAAGATGAAGGTTTTAAATTAAAAGCTGTACTGTTAGCTGTTTTTAATTGTATTTGCAAAACTAGGATGGAGTTTCAATAAAAACTTCCTCAGCATGTTGACAAAATAAATTTTAATTTTTGCTTTATTTTTGCTTATTTCAAAAATATTGTAAAATGTCTTCAGTTTTTACAAGCTGTTTTGTTTTCAAATATTTTTTATCAGGGTACTGATGTGAGGTAGTAAATTATTTTGAAATCTTGGTTTTAGCAACTAAATTATGTCCAATTATATGTGAATATCAGTTTTGCTTCTTTTTTTGGCACAAGATCCAACCACACCTCCTTTGAAATAGAAGCATTTGCCACCAATAGGGAGACAATTATAGCTATGTATTTATTTCTGTGTTAAATGTGTAAGGTCTTAGAGTGGAAATGAACAACTGGAAACATATCTGTGTTTTTCATGCAAGGAACAGGGCATGGCCATTTAATGGGCATTGAACTAGTCCACTGAAACAGCATCTCTTTCTGTAGCAAGCAGCTCTTTCATCCTGATGTGACTCATATCACATCTAGTTGCTTTTGACTTTCCAGATTGAATAAAAAGATACATAGATATTTCTGTGTGGATAAGCAACTTGCAGTAGGATTTCAGAACAGAGATAAAACTCTAAACCTATGTGCTCCAGGTGCCCTAAGTACCTGTTAAAATCTGAAGCTTCCCATCAGTACCTTGCAATCCTCTCTGCTTTGTTAAAGTTCATTATTTATAACATTCCATAAATCATGTCAGATTTCAGACAGCTGGGCTTTCTTTTCATGTGGACAATATTGTTCACAAGTTATGAACACATTTAACTAAAGTAATAACAGACCCCCTCCTTAGCCATTTTATGAGACAGTTTGCTACAAATTGCTGGGTCTTGAGCAAAGTTCACTAACAGCAATGGCTTGTAATCTGAATATAGTTAATTGACATTTAGAGGAATTTTCCATAAAACACAAATAATTTTTCTTAATATAAATCTCTTAAAACTGCTGTAAGAGATAAACATTGGAAAGAGTGTTAGATGCTGAGAAATATGAAGAAACAGAAATATAATGCTTATAATTAATCATATGAAAATATGAATATATGCCAAAACAATAAAATAATCCATCAGCTGGAAAACTAATAAACACAATTGCAGCAATTGGCTAATTCAGAAGTTCTATTACTTGATTTTTTTCTATCCTTTTTCCAGTAAAATATAGATTTTCCATTATGAATAAAATTTTAAGCTAAAAGGTATGTATGTCCTAGACTTCAAAAATTGGGAAATTCCATTTCCAGATTAAAAATGGTTTTTGATTTCTGGAGTTCAGCTGCTTTGCTTGTGCCAAATAGATTTTGCTACAGCTGGACAGCCCAGAGCTTATTTCCCAGACAAACATCAACAAAGCTCTTAAATGGGGTATTCTTTTGAATAAGACAAATTTTACCCACCAGAAAAAAAGAAAGGAGTCCTTGGTTTGAATCTTTCCTACATTTTTCATATGGGCTAGTCATTGGATAAAAATGCTTGAAATGTTGAAATAAAAACTGAAAGAAAGTCCTTTTGAAAATCTAGGAGGTCAAGTTAATTTTGTGGGTTTGTTTTTCCTTCTGCAAAACAGAATTGATCTGTCTTTACTACAAAGTATCATTAAAAATTTTGAATCCAGTAACAATTGAGAGAACAGATACCACAAAAAAGACCAACAAGAAAAGCGGATAGACCCCTGCAATAATATAAATTATAAACAACTTTCATTTGGAGGATGACTTCTTTCTAGAAGGTTTTAATTTGTTTTCAACTCTATTTATCTCTATCCATTCTGGCTTTTTTATTTCATATAAACACAAACCCTCTTCTTTTCTTCTAGGAAAAGAATTTAAGTAAATTTGTTCCATTGGAAAGTTGGCACTACTAGCGTATTGTAGATAATTTACATTAATTGATTGATTGTAGGTCCTGAACAAAACATTTCATTTTAAATATGATGCATGGTGCTAAAAGATAGGCCTGTCAGGTCAGGAATTCTCTAGATGAGGTAATTATCTTTCAATGTTAATTTTCATTAAATTTCTTATTCACGCAAACAAAAGGTAAACTCCCAGTATGAATATTTTTCCTGAATTACTTCAAAACATTATTGTTAAAAAGCTTTTTAAAAATGATGCACATTGAAGAGAAAATACATGTATTTTATTGAGTGACAAAACCTATTTTAAAACAAATAAATTACATGAATCAGTGTACTTCATATTTAAAGGTGTATGTGCACAGATTTTTAGTACAGAAACTAAGAACATACTTTCTAGTGCTTTGAAGGCACAGGGAAAAACAATTTAGTGTGCTAAAATAATACTCCATCCTAAAGTAAGGAGTAGCCCATTTTCACATCTGTGAGTAAATGTTTTGCCTTTGTGTTGCAAATTGAATCAAGACACCTAATGTATGCAGCGGAGAATGAAGGAGAAAGGATAAGAAAATTCCAGGCTAATGGAGGTTGCAGCACCCCAGAGATATAATAGCTATGAAAGATAGTGCCAGAGGGATTGGAGTTAGTCACATCACTGCAGTTCTTAGTATATTAAGCCTTAAATGGTAGAAAATGTAAAGACCGGGTTTTCTGATAAAAGTACAGAAATGGTCAACTTTTGATTCCCAGTGGAAACATGCAATAGATTTGAGATGTTGATATTCTGCAGAATCTGTCCACTTACTAATTATTTCTTGATGAGATTCCTTGCCAATTTCGTTTCTGCAGGTGACACATGACACTGGCAACCTATGGCAATTTAATTAATTGTTGTTCCTTTATACCCTCCAAAGCTGTAACAGAGGATCTCACTGTGCTGCTGAAGTCAATGCATGATATACAGTTCTTTAACTTTGTGAAAATGTGGAACTTGGAAAAAATCAGCTGACTCAGCTTATTTGTATGACTACATTTAAGGATAAGATATCAAAGCTTTTTTTCATGAAACTATACACCTTGAGAGCAGTGGAAAGGGTCTATGTACGTTCAAGCTTTTCACAAACTTCTCTTCAGTGCAGATCACTGAACCTGCAGTAATAAGTATGAACTTGTGACAATATGTATATTCATGTAGGTGTGTGTAAAAGGAGCAGTTTCAAAGCCAAAGTAGAGATTGTGGAAATATTTGATGCCATTTACTTGACATGAACAAGAAAAAAAGAAGAAACAAACGCTTTTAGTACAGTGAGAATATAAAATATTTGCTGATTTTTAGAAAGCAGGGACTTAAACTGGATAAGAGAACAAAAAATTACACTCATGATATTAAAAGAGACCAAACCACCTTTATCCTCTTTATGAAACTCTTTCCTCTATGCCTTATCTATATGATAGAACAAAATGGGCCCTGCCAGGAAGGAAAAATTTCAATTCTACCATATCTTTTCGGCGGGGGAATATTATGTCTGTACTTTGGCCACAGTCAAATGATGTTTAAAGATACTGTAGATAAAATGCTAAATATACTTACACAAACACAAGGAAGACTTTTTCGAGAGTATTAAATGCATTGTGTGAAAGAGACCACCTTTGAGCACAATGTGCACTTTCCATTTTACATTAGGGATGAACAGATGTGGCAGCACAAATAACGCCATAACCTGTGCCTTGCTCTTTTTTGTATTTTGCTTGTCTTGAATTTGGTTAAAGAAACTCCTCAAAGCAGACTTAAAATCTCTAAAAAAGGAAAGAATTTGGGAAAGATCTAAAAGGACTTTTTTGCAAATAGATTAAAAAAGACATATTTTGTACTACTTCAAAGAATCACAGAATCGTTTATGTTGGAAAAGACCTTTGAGGTAAGGAAGGCTGAATTTTGACTGATCACCACCTTGTCAACTACACCATAGAACTAAGTGACACATCCAGTTATTTAGTGAACACTTGTACACCTTGTCTTAAAATAAAATTCCACAAAAGTATATTCTTATATGGAAAAGGAAGAAGGAAGAATGAGGAAGAAGGAAGAATGAGGAAGAAAGAAGGAAAAAAAAGGAGAAAAAGAGAAGAAAAAAAAGAAAAAAGAAAAAGAAAAAGAAAAAGAAAAAGAAAAAGAAAAAGAAAAAGAAAAAGAAAAAGAAAAAGAAAAAGAAAAAGAAAAAGAAAAAGAAAAAGAAAAAGAAAAAAAAAAGAAAAAGAGGAAAATTGCAGATACAAGTATTCATATTTTTTGACATACAATATTTTCCTGGAAGCTGATGGGACTGTTCAAGGCATTATCATCAGTCTTTTTCTTCCATAAGCCTAGTCATTATAAATTAAAACAAGTAGACTCTTCAAGTCCCATGTTATTATTTGAAGGAACTGGCTTAATTATTCACAAACATGTAGGATAAATACATTTAAAGAACATTTCATAATAGCAACTGTTCTCATTTCTGTGGTTTGGGCTTTGTTAGTGAAATTAGACAGCATTAGTCTGTCTATCCTTTTCTCATTTATCACAATGTTTTTATTGATTTTATTACAAGGCTCTGGATAATTATGCTAATATATTTGCAAGATCACAATATTTTTCTGAAGTAATTAAATAAAACCATTGAAAATATCTGTCTTTAAGATATTAAGTGTAGCAAAAGAGCAAAGGCAATGAGGAAGACTATCTGTATTCACGCTGTCAAAGGCACTACTTTACCATATGTAAGAATAACTTGCTTTTAAGTGGAACATTGTGATTTTGAAATCATGCTTGACCAAGCTGATTACCTTCGATTGGTGTCATGGCTGTCAGGGTAGGTGAGGAGAGGGCAGTGGATGCTGTTGACCTTGACTGCAGCAAGGCTTTTGACACTGTCTACAAACTCACAGGTAACCTCAGCAAGTGTGGGTTGGATGAATGGACAGTGAGGTGGATCTGACTGAATGGCAGAGCTCATGGTAGAGGCCAGTTGTGGAGTCTGGTTGGAGGCCCATAGCAGTGTTCCCCAGGGCTCAGTACTGGGTACAGTCTTGTTCAGCTCATTTATCAATGACCTGGATAAAGAGACAGAGTCACCCTCAGCAAGTTTGCAGATGACACAAAACTGGAGAAATTGCTGATACCACAGAGAGCTGTGCTGCCATTCAGAGAGACCTGGACTGGATGGAGAGTTGGGCAGAGAGGAACCTAATGAATTTTGACAAAGTGCAGTGTCCTTCACCTGGGGAAGAATAACCCACACACTAGCACAGGGGCTGACCTGCTGGGAAGGAGCTCTGTGGGAAAAGACCTGGGAGCCCTGGTGGACAACAAGCTGTCCATGAGCCAGCAGTGTGGCCTTGTGGCCAAGAAGGTGGTGTCCTGAGGTTCATTAGGAAGAGCATTGCCTGCAGGTTGAGGGAAGAGATCCTGCCCCTTTGCTCTTCACTTTGCACTTTACTCTGAGCCTTTGCCTGGAATACTCTATCCAGTTCTGAGGCAGTCCAAGAAAGACAAGGAACTACTGGAGAGCTTTCAGTGGAGAACTACAAAGATTATTGGGGGACTGAAGCATCATGTCTTATGAGGAAAGGCTGAGGGAGCTGGGCCAGTTTAGCCTGGAGAAGAAGTGACTGAGGGATCTTATCAATGAGTACAATTATCTTACGGACAATGTCAAGAGGATGGGACTAGACTGTATTCAGTGGTGCCCACTGACAGGACAAGGGACAATGGACACAAACTGAAATACAGGAAGTTTCATCTAAATATGAGGAAAAACTTCTGGTTATGTTTGAAGGTGATCAAGCACTGGAACAAGCTACCCATATATGTTGTGGAGTCTGTTTGCCTGTGAGATATTCATAACCCACCTAGATGTGATCTTGTGCAGTCTGCTCTAGGTGGACCTGCTTTAGCAGGACATGTTAGACTACATGTTTTCAGAGGTCCAGGTATTCTGTGATTTTTAATAGATCTTTTCAGAACACTCAAGTATTCAACTAATGCATGTTCCTGACAGATTCAGTGGAAGTTTATGAAATGTGAATCACGTTCTGTATTTCACAGGAGGTTTATTGAGATAAAAAGTAATTAGATTACTTGGGCTCATTGCAGTAATTCTCTCCATCCTGTAAGTACCATGTTGCCAATCCTAACATTAAGTAGCCAGTAAGAAATAGCATTTATACATGTTAAGTGACACAACGTACTGGTGAAGAAATATTTTGTCTGTTATTGTCTGTTGCTGCTACAAAATGCAGCGGAAAGAAAAAAATGCACCTTAATGTAGAAGATTGGGTTGCAGTTTACTGCAGTTGATTAGCTCTTTACCAGTTATTGTTGATAGAGTTGTACTCTGTGTAAAATTTAACATTTTACTCTGTGTAAAATTTAATACTTAAACGAGAGAATTCTAAAAGTTGAGTATATAAACAGGGTTTCTTCAATAGATCACAAGCTGTCCTAAGCTATTTTTCATGTCTCACATGACCTATCAGGTATTTATGGAGTGATATTAATTTACTTCTGCTGTCCAAAATCTGCTTCTGTCAGCATAGTGACACCTCCAGTACAGTTATATCAATCAGGAACAGTAGCTTAATAGCATGAGGATAAAATCTGAAATGCCAACATATAAAATGTAATATGTGTGATTAATATTACTAATAAGAAATTATTCTATAAATATATTTGTAGAAGCAGAAGAACTGGAAATGTTTAAATATGCTAGTCAATAAAGTACCATATGAACATATACATCTTGGTCTTTGATTACCATAGCCTAATGCTCAAAATAGTCTTTTGCATAAGTCTGCTCACAAAAAATACCACAAGTATTCACTTTCTTAACAATTTAAAAATAAATCTTGTTACCTTCATTCTCCACTGATTTTTTGGACTGCTGCTTTTCAGTTTGCAGACCTAACAAACATACTTTCTACACAAAGCCAAAAATGTATTCCTGTCCAAAATCAAATCAAAACATCTCATCAAAAAATTACTGTTTTCCTAGATGTGAAGATGTGATGTTTACAGAGAAAAAAAAAGAATATTATTACAGAAGAAGTGTTGATAAGAATAGTTGCGACTTATAACGCAGTTCTTTGTGTGTTCTAGCAGGACCTATACTAAATTTTTTATTGCCTATGCAGTCCTTCTGCTAATGACAGGGACATGACTGGATATTGTCTATTTCAATTTTGAGCAAGGCTTTTGACACTGTCTCTCTACGCCAGACCACTCTGATCTCCTTTTATGACCAGATGACCTGCCTAGTGGATGAGGGAAAGGCTGTGGATGTAAACAACTGGACTACAGCAAAGACTTTGACACTGTCTCCCACAGTATTTTCCTGGTGAATATAGCAGCCCACGGCTTAGGCAGGTGCACTCTTTGCTAGGTTAAGAACTGGCTGGCTGGGCAGGCCCAGGGAGTGGTCATGAGAAAAGGTCTCAGGGGAGACCTTATCACCCCCTAAAACTGCCTGAGAGGAGGCTGTAGCAGGTGGGGGTCAACCTTTCCTCACACGTAACCAGTGACAGAAAAAGAGGAAATGGCTGAGCCAGGGGAGGTCCAGGTCGGACATCCGGAAGAATTTCTTCACTGAAAGAGTGATTAAGCATTGAAAACAGGCTGCCTAGGGAGGTGGTGGCATCACCACTCCTGGAAGTGTTTAAGAAAATATTAGACATGGCACTCAGTGCTATGTTTAGGTAACATGGCGGTATTCAGTCAAAGGTCGGATACAATGATTTTAGAGGTCTTTTACAGCCTATGATTCTGCGATTATCACAACATTCCCATAGGTAAACCCAAGAAATGTGGATTGGATAAGGGGACAGTGAGGTCATTTGAGAACTGGTTTAACGGCAGATCCCAGGAAGTAATAATCAGTGACACAGGGTCTAATTGGAGGCCTCTCACCAGCAGTGTCCCAAAAGGTTCAATACTGGGTCCAGCAAGGTTTAATTTGTTTTAAAATTACACTTCATTATTCTTTCTCAACAAAGAACAACATTAGTGTTACAGCTTATTTTACCTGAGGTTTTTTCCAGAAAAAATTAGGCCAAAATTTTGAACTATTTGTAAATAATTAGAAGACAATATTTAATGCACAGTAAAAACTTAGAATTACTTAAAAACAGACATGGTGGATTAAAACTGAATTAACAAACTGTCAGCACTTCTAGACTAAATTGAAAGAGTGGATGTCACGTCACAGAATAGAATCATAGAATCAATCATAGAATCACAGAATCACAGAATCACAGAATCATAGAATTATAGAATCATAGAACGGATTTGGTTAAGTGTTTAAGGATAATTTAGTTTCTTTGGACAGGGACATCTTCCACCAGACCAGGTTACTCAGTGCCCCACCTGACCTGGCATGAACACATCCAAGGATGGGTCATTCACTGCTTCTCTGGGCGATCTGTTCCAGTGCCTCACCACTGTACAATTTTTTATTAACACCTAATTTAAAGCACTCTCATTTTAAATGCATTCCCCCTTGTCCTATCACTACATGCTCTTGTAAAAAGCCTCTCTCTATCCTTCTTGTAGGTTCCCTTTAGGTGCTGGAAGGTCACAATTAGGTCACCCCAAAGACTTCTCTTTTCCAGGCTGAACAATCCCAGTTCCCTTCACCTTTTCTCAGAGGAGAGGTGCTCCATCTCTCTAATCATTTTGGTGGCCTCCTCTGGACTCTCTCCAACAACTTCCTGTCCTAGGTACCCCAGAGCTGATGCAGCACTGCAGGTGGGGTCTCACCAGAGCAGAGCAGAGGGGCAGGATCCCCTCCCTGGCCCTGCTGCCCACGCTGCTTTTGATGCAGCCCAGGACACGTTTGGCTTTCTGGCTGTGAGTGCTCATTGCTGGGTCATGTCCAGCCTCTCACCCACCAGCACCCCCAAGTCCTTCTCCCCAGGGCTGCTCTGATCTGTTCAACCCCAGCCTGTGTTGGTACCAGGGGTTGCCGTGACTCAGGTGCAGCACCTTGAACTTGATCTTGGTAAACCTCATGAGATTGCCACGGGCTCACTTCTTGAGCCTGTCCAGGTCTCTCTGGATTGTGTCGCATCCTTCAGGTGTTTCACCTGCACCGCTCAGCTTGGTGTCTATTGTTTGCTAGTCATTCTGACACTGTGTCATAAGAAAGAAAAATATGACCTTCATGTAACCACTGTAAAATGTATTGAAAAGGATAATACAGGAGAATCATATTAGATGGTTTGCTGTCAAAGAAGGAATTTGATCTTCCGTCTGCCTAATAATACTTGGTATCTCATCAACAAACCGAATAATAGAGAATAAATTTCCTAAATATGCAGGTAACACGCAGGAAAGTGTTTCAAGTATGCTGAAATTTGAAAAGACGGTGGAATGTGAGTAGGTTGGAAAATACTGAATGAAGTCAAATAAGAATAAAGGTGAATAGATATAAACTCAGGCATAGTCTCATAGTCTCATTGACTCATAGTCAACTCTAGCCATATAAGGTGGGAAACATCCTTGTAAAATAGTCTAATCTATTCTATTCCATCATAAATTTTTAAGAGGAAAGAATGGATTTACTATCTGAAACTGATTCACTCAGTAGCTGGCCAGTGTGTTTGCTAATTGTACTTGATCTTCATGTCATTTGTATCAAACTTGTACAGATGCACCTTGAAATAGTGAAGATAGGTCGTGGCAGTATTTTTTCATGGAAAAAAAGCCAAACCGAAAAAAAAGAATAAAACTTTTTTTTTCTTCTTACTTTTCACTAACTTATTACAGCTTCCGCCATTTATCATCCTTACAGTCAACTATACTGGCATCCTGTTGAGACTGAAGTCTAGGTGTGTTACACTGCAGAAATAAAAGACAGACAGACAATTTGCTCTGTAGGACAGGAACTAGAAAAGTTTGTGTGAGGCAGAAGACATATTGTAAAAATCTTTTTCCGGAAAAGTTCTATAGATCAATATCAAATGTACACTAACTGTAGAAAATTTTGCAGAGATCTTTTCTGTTTGGTTTAAACATTGCTAAAATTCTTAGTAAATTACTATTGAATTGCCTATGACAGTGGTATTGATGAAATTTACAGGTGCTTGCATCAAAATTCTGATGAAGAATTCCCATTATAAGAATTTTTAAGTCTGTATGAATGCATGTATTCAAACTTCAAGTTTCACAAATTAGTTTGGAAAACTGAATTGGGTTTTGGGGAGGAAGTTTCCCTATGCCTCCCTCCTTGAGAAAGGTTAAGTTTATCTCTGTCTTAACATTTTCTTCTTAACTAGTGTGATCAACAACTAGCAATTATTAGCAATTACATCATCTTAGAGAGTCTTTTAATCAGATTATTTTAACAGGCTCTTTTCTCAAATGTCTTTGTGAACTCCACTTCTGAGATATGTCTTTAAAACTTAAGTTTCTGTACATACAACATTAATTTTGCTTGGTGTTGTCATGTTAACTACTGTTTCTGGCCTTCCTTAATATATCAGAAGCAGTCTGTGTATTATGATTTGTCAAGCTCAACATACAAAACATATCTAGCTTGAATCATAAAAAAAATCCTACAAAAATTGTTCAGATCCCTTTCTACAGTAACATAGTGTCCATATTCAGATAAAACAAATATTCAGCTAAAACATCCTTATGATTGGGTTCTGTTGACACCCAAAATATGTAAATTCCTGAATTAGGCTGATGGGTCCTTTTGACAATTCTGTAGAGGAAAGGGTTGTTATCGTATTTTCATGGGAGATCTATTTTCTTCTCTCTAACAGTTCATGACATACCTAGTTCATGACCTCTACCTAGTACCCTACAGGGGCACTACTTTCCTCTAAAAGGTTCTTAGGATTAGATCCTACCTCTGTTACATCCACGTGTGAAAAAACACAGTGAAACCTGAAATCTGTCAGTATTATTAGCATCTTTTTTTTTGGAAATCAAATTAATAAACTAATCTATTTTCACAGTGTATTGGACAAATCCTCACTTAAACAATTTTGTGATTATGTCAAAGGCTTTGGAAGTCAAAGGACTCTTGTGTAACACCTGTCCTACTAGGAAATCTGTCTTCTAATTGTGGCAGATAAGCTAAAATATAAACACAATACTTAACATTTTTACAGACTTCCAGGGAGCACTTGCTGCTTTACTAAAAAGAAAAACAAAACAAAAACAGACAAAGAGAATGAAAATGACCTTGCCTCTTTGAATTAGTGAGGGTTGGTGTGTGCAAACATTAAATCAATGGCTGGCATCAGCCCTGCTCAGCTGTAGCAAGATCTGTAGTAGTCCACTCATAATTTGAGTTGTAAAATATTTGTCTTTTACAGCATCCAACACCACTTCTATCCTCCTCAGTACCCACTGTGCTAACACCTGTCTCAGCTAGGACTTCTGTTTGAAGGTGGTTTAATGATTTGGCATTTGTGTTGCACAGATACACACTGTAAACAATAGATTCCTGCAAGACCACAGGGCTCTTGCTCTCCCCATCAGTGTAATGACTGCAAAAAACACGTTGCACTTTATTTTTTAAACTGCTACTGGGTAAAACTGCATACACACATTTTAGTGAAACTAATGTGGGTTTTTATTTGTTTGTTTTCTTTCTTATTTGTTTTAGAGACAGATTTCAGATAGAAATAAATGCTAGATGTTAAAAAAAGTATACTTAAGTGCATATGTAATAAAGAACCTTTCCTATATAAGTCTGTCTTAAAGGCTTTTTCACTCATTTTAAGTCGTATTTATAATATGTCTCCAAAAATGTAATTTCATATTCAGATCTTACAGTATGGATTCCCTTCATTGAACTCATAGGTGTGTAAGAATAGCATTAATTCAAATTTCTCCCATGTTTCTGTACAGGATCATATCAAGAAGCAAGGAGTTTGCTTCGGTTTGTTTGGTGGAGCTTTTTGTTTATTTGTTTGGGGATGCTGGTTTGTTTGTTTTCTGGGTTTTCTGTTTGGGTTTTGTTTTTCTGGTTGGTTGGTTGGTCGGTCGGTTGGTTGGTTGGTTTTTGGTTTGGTGGGATTTTGGTTTTGGGATTTTTTTTTGGTGGGGAGGAATGGGGAAGGGTGGTATTTATTTATTTCCAGAGAAAAGAACAATGATGGAAAAGAAAACTGCCTACTGGAATGGAAACAGGTGCAAATAATTAATGTGACCACCAGTAGGGAAAAGAGGAGAGATAAAATTGCAGTCAGCATACACGTTTTGAGGGGATGAAAATGAAGGAAGGAGAGGAAGGAGGGGTGTGGACAGTTCCAGACACAATTATAACAATATAGAAAAATATAATGAGAAAATGAGGTTGTTACTCCCTGAATGGAATGTGGTCAGCATGACCAACTTTCCACACATGCTAAGGGGGCCTAAATGGGAGGTGGAGTGGATGGTGGTTTAGCATGGCCAGCCTCTGCTAAAATCCTTGCAAGAGGGGGAACATGGTGGTACCCTGTAATTGATGAGCCACGTAGCAGCTGTCAACAGAGGGAGAAAAAAGATTTCTTGGTGTTGAACCAGCAACCACGCCAAGATCACAGATGCTCACCTCCATCCACGAAGGTTATCTCCACTGGAATACTGACATTACTGATCTCCAAGGTACAACTACCCCTCACTGAACATGATGTATTACTAGAATCATTCAAACTCCACCTAAACATAAAAATGAATATAAAAGTAATTTAAAAATAGGAAGAATATTAAGAAGACTCCATTGTAACTTCTGGGATCAGTTAACAGGCTGAACCAGTCTTCTCCCCCATAGTGACAATTATTGGGTAAGAAATATACTCTATGCAGGATGAACAATCATATTGAGATAGCTTTTGTTAGGGATTAGGCCTTGCAAGTATATTGCTTTGATCACGTTTTTGCAACCAGATACTATGACTGGCAATCTTCAAACCTTAACCTGTCGCAATTTTCTGTTATATTAATAAAGAGTGCCATTCCATAAACTTGTTACACATGAGTCCTTCAAGGACACTAACAGTTTCTGGCAGTTGGTAAAAGTTGATTGCTGCAGTCCGGAAAGCAGACTCTCTCATGTTAGTGTGTGTTGGATTTTTCCTGAGGCACTTAAAATTAGAGGTGTGGGGACCTGGAAGAGGGTTTTTCTGTTCATATGTGACCCTGAAAGGGCTAGTCAAACTGCCCTCAAATCCAGCAGACTGTTCAGTGAAGGGTCCCCATAATGGAACACTGACAGGTTGGTCAGGCACAGAGGTCTCAACTAACTTGGGGCACTGATAGACTAATCAAACACAAAGGGTTTGGGAAAATCTCCCTTTTCATATGATAGACAATTGATGCAGTCAGCAGGCTTGCCATGGATAGATTGCTGCAGAAACATAAATGTGCCCCTTCCAAGCTTGGAAGGGGTGGGCTCAAAAAGTTTTGGAAGGATGAAGAGAAAGTGGTGGAATGCATTGGAAAATGTAAGACTGAGCAAAACTCTAAGAGGGTGTGTGGCACACACTTTTGTTGTAGGTATTTTTCACTGCTTGTTGAACCCACAAAAAAAGATACATACACAGATAAACCTGTATGTTTGCATACTGGCTGCTTTGTATCAAGAAGTTTGAAATTATTTCTTCAGTACTGAAACTTCTCTGATTTTCTTTTTTTTCAGCCTTGCTATTACTCTTTCCATTTTTGTCCTTGCAATGTTTCTTTTTAGGTAATTATCATTTGAGTCTGTATACACATGTGTATTAACTTCAGAAGTTCAATTTTGTCCTCAAGGTCTTGCAACACGTGATCTTTATCTCAGTTTCAGCTTCTTCCTCACAATTCATGCACTATATTACTGTCTGTTCCTCTCCTCTCTGTTCTGTTTCTGCTATTAAACTGCTTCCCACATTTGAACAAGTTTCCACCCTGTAAATCAGGAACAATCAATGGTTTGCTTCAACAATCACTGTAATTGTCATCTTTGCAGTCTATTTAGATGTCAGTTAAGTCTCCATAGTTATTAGAGCGAAGATACAGAGGTATACATGTGTGCCCACATGTTTCTTTCTGATTTAAGAATCACACTGAAGTGTATCTGTTTGAGGATGACACATAAACTCCAAATACCTGATATAAACTGGAATGTAGAGAGTAGTAAACTTCTCTGTCAAAGGAAATCAAACAATGATCATGTCTTATGCTCCTTCTCTGTATTCTCTACCTCAATAAAAGTAAAAAAAAAAAAAAAAAAAAGGATCCAGAGGAAATAGAGTTACTTAGTATTTCTCATGCCTATTCACTTATTCTTCCAGCCTTGCACTTTTTTTGTAAAAATGGGGGTTTTTTCCTCAGAATGAAAATATTGAAGGCAGTTTCACCTCCTCCATCCCCTTCTTTAATAATAAAATAGCAAGAAAGTTTGTGGGTGAATGGACAGAATATAAATGATTTATTAAAAATCGTAAACACACAACATGCAATTCAAGAGACATTGTAAAAGAATCTGTATAATTTAGCATAATGTGATCACCTGCATATAAATAATACCTCAAAGACCGAGAGGAGACAGAAACAAAGGGGACAGCTACTTTCAACTTCATTTAATAAGAGGAAATATTAGAAAATCATGACAAAGTCTATTTTGTGACTGGTCCTTGAAATCGTGGTTATAGATTGTTTTAATATAATTTAAAGTAAAATCTGATATATAATTTCTGTTACCAGATATGAAATTAGCTTTTCTTGAAATATCTAGGTTGTTAGACCCTGTGTTTATAGTGCCTAATAGTGTGCCTCACTCTTCTGAGTCTCTTTCTGACTAAAAGAGTCATAAATTGATACTGAGGCAGGTGTGTTTACTTACAGTAAACCTAATGTTTTCAAAGTGCTACATTACAATTTAGTATTCTTATAAAATAAGCTATTTGTAGATTTACAATCTCTTTTTTACCAGCTTCTGTTGGAAATACTTGAGATCATATTCTGCACGTAAGAAAATTTTGTGGGCTTTAGTATCTCATAGGAAAAGTTTCGATTCGAAATCAGTGAAGTTATTGAAGTCCCTGTGTGTCCTTGAGGGACAAAATAAAGCTTATCTTTAAGTGACTGGGAATACTTTCATGCTTAAAAATATACTGAAGTGCTTTCCTATCCAAGAATCCTGAACTGTAGCCTTTCTGTGGAAGAGCAAAAACCTTTAAATTGCTGTCAGAGAAATTCTGACTTTCTATCAGATCTTTTATTGATACTGCATTCAAATTAAATCCTCTGATTGTTTTGGGAAATCAGGAATCTTACACTTAAATAACATTTTACAACAGAAAAATCACATAAATCAGAGCTCACATTTACAGAATCACAGAATCAACTAGGTTGTAAAAGACCTTTGAGATCATCAAGTCAAACCTATGATGGAATGCTACCTTATCAACTACACCACAGCACTAAAGTGCCACATCCAATATTTTCTTAAACCTCTCCTGGGACCTCCTTCCAATTCCCAATCACTCTTTCTGTGAACAACTTCTTGTTCAGCCTAAACTTCTTCAGGTGCAGCTTAAAACTGTGTCCTCTTATCCTGTTACTACTGGTTGCCTGGCAGAAAAGACCAACCCCCACCTGGCTGCATCCTCCTTTCAGGGAGTTCTTGAGAGTGATAAGGTCTCCCCTGAGCCTCCCTCTCTCCAGGCTAAACACCCCTGCTCCCTCAGCCACTCTTCACAGGACTTGTGCTCCAGCACTGTTGCCCTTCTCTGGGCAAGTTCAAGCATCTCAACATCCTTCCCAAGTTGGGGAGCCCAGAACTAGATACTGTACTCAAGGTGCGACATAACCTGTGCCATGTACTTTCCTGGTCCTGCCAGCCACACTATTCCTGATAAAGGCAAGGGAAAGTGCTACAAATGTTAACTCTATGGCATGCACATTAGGGCTGCAAATGCTTGTTCAGACACATAACTTTCATTAAAAAAAAAAAAAAAAAGTAATAAATTGAAAACTCTAGATGTTTCATACAAGTAATTTTTTACTTTAAGCTACATTTAATTTTTAAAGAACTGTTTCTAAATATGCATCCAAAAGAGATTTACTTAGTTTCAGATCAAACTAAATATTCCATTTCATCCCTGATAATTTTGACCATTGAAACTGTTTCCTTATAGCCCTGTGTAGAAAGAACTCTCATGATGTCTCACTATCAGAGACTGGAAGGATTGATGTCTTGAGATATTTTGGGATGAATGTATGTGGGGGAGAAGGGCAGATAAAGCCTTGCCCTGGCAAGATGGTGAACTGCTGTACATGCAGTGGGGCCCAGCCCTAGAGCCTGCATCCCACCCCTGCACTGTCTGCCAATCATTGCCACACTGGAGGCAGGGCTCTACTATTCCCTAGCCCAGCTTCTGAGTGGCCAAATGACCAGAAGTCCCACCTGAGGGGAGGACCATGAAGGCTGAGGGGTATTTAAGGGCAAGCAGAAGGTTGTTGTACTTTTCTTGACCCTACCTTTGTCTTGGAGTTTGTATCTGAACGCCACCGGAACCCAGAAGTTGGTATCCATATGTGTGTTTTTCTGTAACTTGTCTGTCTTTCTCTCTTTCTTTTCCTTTTAATTCCCTCTTCTTGGAATATTTTGGGTAACTTAACACCAAATGGGTTTAAAGTTTAATAAGTTGAATGACCCAAGTTAATGCTGTGAGAAGTGTTTTATGTTGATTGGACATTGTACCAAACATTTTGCCAAAGTTCCCTGGTTTTCTAATGTTTGCCAGTAAAGTTAAGAATGTTTAACCTCTTGACAATATCTTGTCAATATTTCTCCTGTGTGTCCAAATTAGAGTACATGAACCACTGTAAGTCTTTTCAAAGTTCTTACTGAGCAAGTTGATTGGGGCTTTACACTTGTTTTTTTAAGATCTTAGGCCTTTCTTTTACATCTTGCACAAATTTACTTTAATATAATTTGAGCAGTACCATGCAGAGCACAATGAATCACCTAGAGCAGGGCTTAAGTAAACTTTTGCAGAGGTAGTTTTTGCTTATTTGGGTAGCATGTTGTCTGTTCTGGGAACTTTCTCAACCATAGCCTTGTGATCAATGGGCTTAAAAACTAAAAGTCTGCTTGCCTTCCTTTTCTGTTCCAGAAAACAATTTGACTCAACAAATAGATCAGTTTGCTGAAGAAAACCTGAAGAATTTGCTGATGCATAGGCATATAGAAGATAACAGCATATACAGTACTTATAAGCGTTGACAATCCGGGCGAGGTTCCGGGGGGGGCCGCTGAGATGGTAAGGTTGAAGCCCTTATCCTTTGTGAAGAGGCCAAAGCACCAGGGCTAGCTCAAACAGGAGAATGGATGTCTTTGGGAGCATCCCCGGCACTGACCAGAAGGGATGGGAGGGGATGGAGTAGACAAAGGCAAAGCTTTTCACAGCAATGCATGATGAGAGGCCAAGATGTTGAAACATGGCACCAATTAAGACATGGAATTCTTAGGGTGGGAATAACAAAAAGCCTTTCCCCTATGCAAACAGTCCAGAGGTGAAGGCAGAGCCCAGGGACGTTAGTCCACGTTTGACCTGGGAACCTTCACCCCTTGACTGGGTTAAGTCTGAGCAGCCCCACCTAAACTCATATTTGAGCCTGCCCTGAGGACAGTCTGGGGCTGGAGACCTCTCCAGGTCCCTGCCACCCTGAATTATCATGTGATCCTGTGGTAGTTGCATTATTTGCTAAAATTGTGGGTATAAATCATATATCACTTAGTCTAATGGATTTAAGATTTGGGTAATCTGTGCACTAGTAGATGAAAAATTCACTTTTTAATTCTTTCAAAGTTTTACTTTCAGTGTGTCACAGTCAACAATATTTCAGAAACTCAAGGAGTTGGATAAACTGGCTGTGATTCTACAAAGAACCATGGGAAAAAAAAATGGTCAAAACCAAGTCTACTTCTGCAAGGCATTAGTCTTCGGTGGTGGAAGACTTCTTCCCAGATCCAAATCAAAATTTTAATGAGAAGGCAGTGTTCTTGCTTTACTTGAATAATATCAGCTACCATGTAAGTACAATGAACAGGATGAAATATAAATACAGTAAGTTCCTTGCTTGTTTTGTTTCGCTTTTGTGCATCTTCTTCACGTCTGTTGACATTGTGCATGGAACAGTTATGAAAATATTTTCATTTCAGTGTTCTATGTGTAACGTAGAATCATAGCATTGAACCATCGTGGAATCACTGAGTTGTTTGGATTGGAAAGGATCTATTAAGATCGTCTAGTCCCAATCCTTCTGCCATGGATCATTCAATAGATGAGCTTTCTCAAAGACCCAATCAACCTGATCTTGAACACTTTCAATGATACAGCATCAACGATATCTCTGAGCAATCTGATGCAGTGTTTCAATACCCTTATAATAAAAAGAAAAATTCTCTTTAGGTCCAGTCTAAAGCTACTATCTTTCAGTCTTAAAATGTTGCCCCTTGTCCTGTCAGTACAGGCCCTGGTCTCTCTCCATCTTCCTGAAAAGCTCCCTTTACATATTGAAAGGCTGCCATAAGATGTCCATGAAGACTTCCCTTCTCCAGGATGAACAACCCCAACTCCCTCAGTATTTTTTCACAGAAGAGGTGTTCCAACACTCTAATCAGTTTTGCAGCCTTTTTTGGACCTACTCTGACAGGTCCACATCTCTCTTGCGCTGAGAATTGTAGCACTGGACACAGCACTCCAGGTGAGGACTCAGTAGAGCAGAATAGAGGGGCGGAATCACCTCCCCTCGTCTGTTGGCTACAGTTTTTCTGGGATAGAATAATTTTTCTGGGCTGCAAGAACACATTGCCAACTTACGCCAGTTTTTACATCCGCCCATTAAAGGCTGGTCTGAATCCATTAACTTCCCAGTCTGTACTGATATTGGGGTGCTGCCCCAGCACAGGTGTGAGACCTTGCACTTGGCCATGTCGAACTTCATGAGGTTTGTATGGGACCACATCTCTGGCCTCTCAGGATCCCTCTGCATGGCATTACTTTCCCCAAGTGTGTTCAGCTGCCCCACTCAGTGCCAATTTTACAGCATCATCAGCAAAATTGCTGAGCATGCACTCTATCCCACCGTCTGTGTTATTAACAAAGGCACTAAGTAGTATTTGTCCCCATACAGTGTCCTTCTCAGGAATGCCACTCATTGACAAGCATCCACCCAGATATTAAGCCATTGACTGCAGCTCTTTGGAAGCAACCACTCATCCAACTTCTTACCCATGTAACAATCTATCTGCTAAATGCATATCTTGCAAATTTAGCAGCCGTAATATTGTGGGGGAGCGGACGATGTCAAAGCCTTGCAGAAGTAAAAACAGATTAGACCAGTTGCCCTTATCCACCAGTGCAGTCACTGAAGGCCATCAGCCTTCACAGAAGGCAAATTGTGCCTAACTAAGCTGTCCCCAGTGTGGGATGTCATGTAACTGTGTTTCATTACCTCCCTATCATCCATATGGTAACACATGGCTCTCTGGTAGAGCTTCCAGAAGGATCTGCTCCAAAACATATAGCAGGCTCGGAGGTGAGGCTGACTTCTTCTGACTGGAGTGAGATGCTGGTGTCTGATTTTTTTTTTTTCTTTTAATACAAGATTCTTGTGACTGTGATGTCTTCCCTTCTTTACAGTATCTGCCATCCTTTCACAATTAATATGCATCTCTAATTGTATTCTCATTGTTGCATGAGTATTATTTTGTAGCTTCTTAATTTGTTTCCAGCTTAAATGTAAGATCATTGAGCTTACTTTCCAATTTGGCAGGACCATCAGTTGTTTGTATAATTAATTAAGCCTTTTGGGTTTTTTTAAACTCAAGCCCAACAGATCTTACTGAATTAAATTGCCACTCAATCACAGAGCAAATTCTTCCTGAAATTAAAATACTATTCTGCAAAGACAAACAAATCTTCAGCTGTTTCCTTAGATTGCTCTTGTGTCTGTCCCTGCCACTCTAAAAACAAGAAAACTGGAATTTCTTCTTCACAAATTGGTGATTTTGTTGGGGTTTTTAGATAAACACCTTTCAAATTGAAACACTCCTGTCTGGCACTAACAGATTAAATCCTATATGACAGAAAAAGTATCTCAGAGATTGCTGCTATATTTCTGAACTGCTCTGTAGGAGTAAATCAACTGAGACAAGTACTGGTATAATGTGGGGAAGGAAAAGGATACATATCTTTATATTTGTTTTGCTGTCTGGTTATAGACATCAATTTTATAATCAGGAAAAGGAATGGTCAGTGTACATAATTCACATTACTTTGAATAATACTCAAGAATTGTTGTTCATTTATCATGAGATATACAAGTGAAATTAGCAATTTACTTACCTATAAAATTTTCAGAATTATGTCAAGCTGGAAGCCATTCTTCCTTTCTTAACTTTGGCTTTTGCTATAGTGCTGGTCCTTCCTGAATAATGCAGAAGCATTATTGTGGGCAGGAGTCAATCATTTTGAAAATTGAGAAAAGTGCATTGTTAGTGGGATAGGTGGGGCTTCATAGGACATGCCAAAACAAGGTTGCATTGATTTCAGTGGTCCCACCACTCCTCCAACTCATTGACTTCAATTGGAGTTTTGCTTCACTAAGGATTTTGTGATCAGATACTTCATGTGGACAAAATGGATCCATTTTTCAAATTGTCACTGTGTGCTTGGGAAGGTCAAAGCTGTATTTTATGTAAGCTAAACTAAAGAAGACTAGAGCTGTGGGAAAGAAAGTGACAATGAGAACAAGAAAGACAGATCAGAAGGGAGGTAGAAATGGAGTGCCTACTTCCTTTTCCCTTTGAGTTTCTGGGAAGATGTTATCAGGGATCTAGTTGGTTTGTTTTCACACATTACTACTCCTGATATTTAATGTTTTCGAGACAGTAGAGCAAGATAATGGCTTTATTTTGCTGCTTCACCAGCTTTAGCAATTATTTTTCTGTTAATGATTAAACATCATTCATCTTAAGCCTGAAAACGTGGTCTAATAATGTTCCAAAATCATTACCCTTAGTTCATAACTTTTGAAGAGTTTTGACACCAACGTTTCTGATAGTGATTGTCAAATATGGCATGCTGACAGTGCCATGCCTTCCACAGCTCTGTGCCCACCTGGCTGAAGGAGAAAGCTGGTGAGGCTGAACATGTAGTACCAGTAATGAATGCACAAGCATACACTGTGTGCATATCTACACATACACAGAGCAAACTGCACAGATCCACACAGGTAGAAACCACAGCACTCTCAGAGACACAGACAGGACTTGCAGCCTCATCCTTGCCACTGGTACAGAGACTTTTCTCACTGGTACAGAGGAACACACATGCACACACGTGTATAAGATTGAATCTCCCAGCAGCTCGTCTTAGACACAGAGTCTCCAGTGACTTTGCCTGGATCCTTCTGTCTCTCTCACACCCATGCATACACACACACATGTACACTCATACACCTGCACACCAGCCACCAGGTCCCTCAGCTGATGTGCATCACAGTCCTTTCAGTCCTAGGCTTGGACCCTTGGGCCCTTTAGGAGCCAAACCACCTATGTTCTTCACCTTCAGAGGCATCCACAGCCTGGCAGTGACCTGCACATTTGCTGATGATCACATAAAGGCACAGACAGCTATACTGGCTACAGGGCTGACACATGGACCCTGACCCACCATCCCCTCCCACAGCAATATGGAACAGGGTTCCTTGTCCAGAAAACAGGAGAGAGAAGATACAGTGGATCATGTGAATACGGTGCTGGGCACGGCCCCATGAGTACAATGGCCAGCTTCTGCTTACACGTCTGTGGCCATCCCTAACCCTATTCCCCTCAGTTTTCCCATGCTTGCTCTTCCTCAGACTACCCAGATTCACATCTCACCTGCTTCTGGTGCATCCCCTTGACATCCTACAGTGACACTTGTGCTACTCCCTGCACCCCATGAAGTGTCCCACACCCCCAAGCAGTGACCCCTCAGTTTGTGGAGAGACCTGGAGAGATCCCAGATCCTCATAGTGCTGGATGTATTCCAGTCCAGGGGGCTGAAGGCTGACTAGGACAGTCTGGGGACGAGCCAGGCGGCCGCTGGGGTGCTGCCTGGGGTGCAGGGTGGCTCAGTGGTGCCTCTAAGGTCCTTAATGGGGGTGGTTTTATTGATGTCATTGTTTCACTCTGCTCCTCTGTGTTCTTTGTGATGAAATGAGTTTTAATCATCACATAACCTGAAGTTCCCCATATATTGTGTTACCATCAGAGAGGTTAAGGATGGAAAAAATCTCTTTTAAACTCCTCCAAAGGAGACAGCTTTGCTGCATATTGCTTGGCATTACTTTAATCACCACATTTATGGAGTGGCTTTCATCACATCCTTTAGGAAATAGTTATTCTTTCTTTTAATTTTACCACACCCATTATTTTATTACTGTCATTTTAACTGTGGCGTTTTTTTTGTGTTTCTTTGTTAAGTGTACTTTTCTTGCACCATCCCTCAAAAGATCTCTCATAAACTCTTTTCTTTTTTTAGTTCCTCCACTTAACTGAACTCTGTTAGTTTACTTTAAGAGCAGCAGTGCACAGGATTTAATCACTGCTATTTATACTGGCATTATAACAACAAAAAATATAGTATTTTATACAGGATTTTGGTTAATTTTCTATGAAAAATATATTGAATGGATAGGATTAATCTTTTTTAGCTTCATTGGGAGGAAAGAAAAGATTTTTTTCTGGTTGTATATACTAAAGCGAAACCAACTTTGATATAAAATATTTTTTTTGGACTTAAATGTAAAAATATTGTACTTACAAAATAGTCCCACCTTCACATTCTACTCTTTCTTCAGAAAATCTCTACCTGGACTTCGTTTACCAAGATTCGTTGTTCTGTATACAGTGCCTGCTTGATAAAAGGCAGCTATTCACCATGGGTCTGAGCTTTAAGGTACTCTATGTCACTTTCCCGCACACTAAGCATGCATTTTCTATTTGCTAAATACTGATAATTGTACCCTTCAAATCATCCACCAGATCACAAAACCTCCCTCAGCAATTATAAGGGCATATATCAGGAAAAGAGCAAATTAAGTTGACTGCATATTTCTCCATGTAAGTGGTACATAATAGCTCAGAATCAGTGAGTTACCAGTGGACTCTTTTTGATTTGTTGTAACTCTTACACTATAAATTTTTTCCAGCTGCAATTTAACAACATGCATAAATGAAGTTGGAGGACATTTCTCTGTTTACTTTACAGAGGAACCACTGGCATTCTAGAAAGAGCCTATCTGTGTCTCCTCCTTATTGTGGAGATTAAATCAGGCAGTCCTAACCTCATTATACCAATACAGAAGATATGCATACATAAATATAATGATATATAAAAATGTGTATTACTTACCCAGAGTTAAATATTCAGCTGCTAAGCAGGCAAATCTTTCTTCAAGATTAACTAGATTTTATTGTTTGCCTCCAGATCCTCTTGTTAATCTGTGGAATATATTGCTCATAATTTTACTTATGATCAGCAGACAGCTAGAGCTATTAATGAGCTATTTCAGGAAGTTATTGTTTCTGGATTTAGTGTAAAGGAAGGTAACCTCTTGGCATATTTTCATGACAGTTACTCAAGACAACAATAGACACTTTTAATTTTGTAGAATACCACTTGAATCTTCAGGTTGCCAAAGTGTCATATAGTTCTTTGATTTTTCTTTCCAAGTTTACATGCCTTCTCTGTAAATGAGAGGTAAGAAGGGTGATCCTTATATGGGAAAGGCTGAATTTTTCAGTGAGCTCTTCACCTCCACTGGCAGTCAGGATACCTGCTTGTCTCAAGTTTCTGATCCTCTGGTTGCAGGTTGGGTGAGTGAATTTCCTTCCACTACAACCAAAGAACAGGTCTGAGACCACTTCATGAAGCTGAATAGCCACTGTCATGGTTTGACACCTGGCCAAGTGCCAGGCACCCATGAAAGCTGCTCCTTCACCCTTCCCTGCCACAGCTGTGTAGAGGAGAGAAAAAACAATTAACAAAGGGCTCCTGAGTTGAGATGAGGACCGGGAGAAAAACACTCCAACGGCAAAACAGGCTCAACTTAGAAGTACAAAGTGAATTTATTACCAGCAGAGTCAGAGGAGAATAATGAGAAGTAAAATAGGCCCCTAAAGACACCTTTGCTTCTTCCAAACCCCTCCCTCCTTCCCATGGACAGCTCAGGGAGACAGGGCATTGACGTGTTGGCCAGTTTGTCACCCAGGGTTTTCTTCCATTGCTCAGGGAGAGGAGTCCTTCTCCTGTGAGGCTGTGAGGTCCCTCCCACAGGAGACTGCTCTCCATGAACTTCTCCAGCATGGCTCCAATCTCATGAGCAGCAGTACTCCCAAAGCTGCTGTAACACGAGTCCCTCCCACAAACACACAGTCCTCCCAAAACTGCTGTGGAGTGGGTTGCACATGGGGTGCAGTCCTCAAGGACGGGGTACAGTCCTCAAGGACAGGCTGCTCCAGCCTGGAAGCAGGGGCCCTGGAAGGAGGGGCCCTCTCTCTCCACTGGGTCTCCCACTGGATCACAGCCTCCTCCAGGCACCCACGCACTCCAGTGCCATGGAGGCACCTCCTCCATGGGCTGGGGGTGGATCTCTGCATCCCCCGTGGATCCCCACGGGCTGTGGGTGGATCTCTGCATTCCCCGTGGATCCCCAGGGGCTGCAGGGGCACAGCTGCTTCACCATGGTCTCACCATGGCCTGTACAGGAGTCTCAGCTTGGGTGCCTGGATCACCTCCTGCCCCTCCTTCTCCACTGACCTTGGTGTCTCCATGTTGTTTTCCTCATATGTTCTCACCTCCTCCTCTTCTCTGGCTAGAAAAAACTGCACGTATTTTGATTTTCTTCCTAAATACACTATCACAGAGGCATTACCAACCTCTCTCATGGCCCAGTTTTGGCCAGCAGCATGGCCATCTTCAGAGCCATCAGGGATTGGCTCTGATGGACATGGTGAAAGCTTCAGCAGCTTCTCACAGAAGCCACCTGAATGGTTCCCCGGCTACCAGAAACCAGGCCGTGCAAAACCAGGGGATGTGAAGCTGAGTGGTGCAGTTGACACAACAGGGGGAAGGGTTGACTTGGGGGTCCTCAGAGATGAAAAGCATAATGGAGCATGAGCCAATAGTGTGCGCTTAAAGATCAGAATAGCCACATCTATCCTGGGCGGCATCAAAAGAGGAGTGACCAGCACGCTGAGTGGGGTGATTCTCCCACTCTTCTCTGGTTTTGTGAGATACCACCTGGATTACTGTGTCCAGGTTTGAGGTCAACAGCTCAAGAAGGACAGAGGCCTGTTGGAGTAAGTGCAGAAAAGGGCCACCAAGAGCACTTCTTTCATATGAAGAGAGGATAAGAAAGCTTGGTTGTTACAGTGTGGAGAAGAGAAGGCTTCAGGAAGACTTAATTGTAGCCTTCCAGTACCTTAAGGGGACTTACAGAAAAGAGGGAGAAGGACTTTTTTACTGAGGCAGGTAATGATAGGAGAGGGGCAATGGTTTTAACTTGACAGAAGCCAGGTTTAGATATAGATGTTAGGAAGAAATTCTTTACTCAGATGATGGTGAAGTACTGAAACAAGCTGTCCAGTGAAATTATGGGTGTCCTATCCCTGAAAGTGTTAAACACCTGGTTGAATGGGGCTATGACCAACCTGGTCTAGTGGAAACTGTCCTGGCCCATTTAGAGGGAGTGGAACTAGATGACCTTTAGAGTCTCTTCCAACCCATGCAATTCTGTAAATGTATTATTCTGTGATTCTACTTAGCATCAATGGAGAGTTAGAAGAATTTATGTGTAGAAGCTTCAGCATAGCTTTCCAAATAGCTATTTTTGACACAGGTGTGAACTTTTGTCAACACTGTCCAGAAAATATGATTGGAGCTCAGTCTGTGGGGTGTGAACACATTGGCTGTGTTACAGTAAAATAGAAAATACATGCTTGAAATTAGGATGCACATAAATTCTTTTCAAAATAGCAGGATAAGAGTTGGGTGTTTTCAGGATAAAGGTCTGTGTGGGGGAGGGGACGGGAGGACAGGGGAGGGGATGGGAGGGGAC
>VZSE01014926.1:480948-551746 GCA_013398275.1 Promerops cafer
AAGGGAAGGGAAGGGAAGGGAAGGGAAGGGAAGGGAAGGGAAGGGAAGGGAAGGGAAGGGAAGGGAAGGGAAGGGAAGGGAAGGGAAGGGAAGGGAAAGGAAAGGGGGTTTATTGATTTCTAATCAGTAAATTTATGTATGTAAAGCATTTAATAATTACAGATAGGCAATTAATACTATTATTGCACAATACCATTAAAATTAATATGGGATACATATATAACAAATATTATCATATAAGCTTACATGTTACATGTATGTAAGTTACATGTATGCGTAACATGTCACTTACCAACCCACTTACATCCCTTGCAGGTAAGGGATCTCCCTGCAACTGGAGATCAACTACTGCTGTTTTTTCTGTGTTCATGAGGTTTTGGATGCTTGTCAGTCTAGTATGCAGCCAAGCCATTTTGAGGGGCTTGGTGGTACCATATTGATAGCCGCAGTCAACAGGATTAACTTCAGTTAGGCCCACCTGCTGAGCGTCTGCCTGGACCAAAGTTCAGTTATCTCAAACAGGAGGAGTGCATCCATCACACACTGTTCCAAAGTAATTGGATGATTTCTAGATGTGCCTTCTGCCTTCAGTCATTCTGTGATTCTGTGAATTTGTGTAGTAAGATAGACACTTGTTCCCATGTTCACCAGATTTTCTTCACAAAATATGCCCTCTTATTCCCTAAGTCATAGTGTCCCAACTCGTCTTGGCATTACTATGACAAGTCCAGCTCATTACTCTGCTGTATTCCAGCCAGGTGGCTTTCTCTGTTTCCTCCCATGGCTATAAGCCAGACAAAAGCCTTTGGGAATTTCTTGGGAGAGTGATTTTCATGTCTGCATTCCTGGACCTTATGTGTCAGTTGCTCCTGGCTGGCAAAATTAGTACTTGGAAGAGAAGTTCACTTAATTACTCACTTACAGGAAAGAATGCTTAGTCATCTAGCAGATATAGTGGTTATACACTGAATCTTGAGGTTAGCAAGGTGTATTCATGGTAGATTTCTTTTTGAAGACTTCTGCTGTGCAGTCATGAAAACTTTTCAATGATACTTGCAAACAGAATACCCAGAGTCTTATAATTCACAGATGTCAACAGATTTTTCACAGAGGGTAGCTACTGAAAGGCACATCCCTCTCTTTATGCCAAATTTCAAGTCTTAATCCTAATTATATTTAAATTTATTAAATAAATGTTAGCAGTTATGTAGAGAAAGCAAGGTTGCTTCCCTTAATCCTGCTCTAAAGTATGGCAAGATTGTGTTGACTAAATGTAGTTTTCAATAAGGCTGGCACCTTGAAATTAGTAGTTTAATCTTAATAATAAAATGTAGGACAATTCTAAACCAGTGAAAAGAGCTTTTAAACAAAGAAAGATTGGGCGTTTGCCAGCTGTGCTAGCCAGGTACATATGAGAGACAAAGAAAATATGCG
Source organism: Promerops cafer (assembly GCA_013398275.1). Taxonomy (NCBI): domain Eukaryota; kingdom Metazoa; phylum Chordata; class Aves; order Passeriformes; family Nectariniidae; genus Promerops; species Promerops cafer. Next base: position 482,383 of record VZSE01014926.1, read on the forward strand.
GGAAATGCAGAAAGGAATGAGGAAATTCAGGCCTAAAACTTTCAGGTAGATCTTAAAACATATATCTAACTATATAAAGCACATGGCTAAGGCTAATGTCATAAAAAAACTTGCAGCAGCTTATAAATATCTAACAAAAAATGTTATGACAGACTCCTTACCTGAAGTAGATTTCAATTGAACAGCTCAGAAACCTTACAAGTAATGTTTCTGAACACTTCAAAACAAAATTTTAAAATGTGACTCTTGAGACTTACTGAAACCAACCCGCCAAACAAACAGATTTCCTGTCTGTTCATTTTAGCAACAATTTTGAGAACAAAAGTAATGGATGTCATAATTTAATACGTCAACATGTCATAAGTCAGATTTTTGCATTACAACAGATGTACTGCAATCCTCCAGTATTTGTTAGTCCTGTGTGAGAGAAAATATGTGCCCAGAAGTGATAAACGAGAGTAAGAACCCATTTGCACATTTGTTTAGCCCATTTGCACATTTAAATATCCATATTTAAATTACATTAAAAATACTTTGATGAATACAAATACTGTTGTGTGGTCCAAATATAGTGTTCAATTTGATTGGTTGATTTGGGTACACTGTCCATTATTAACGTACCCTCAAGAGATTCACCCATACAACAGCCTAAAATGGTTCTGAATGTTATATCATAATGCTGCTCAGCTGAGTGAAAAATTCCTACTTTGCTGTGTTTGTTTTATAGAACACAAGGTAGGTCCTGATTGGAGTATACAGAGAACATACTCAATGTAAATATCACTTCTTTTGACTTTTTCACTACCATGACATGAATATGATTCTATTACCCTGGTATCTGTTTTCAACACTGGACTATAACTTGTTTCATAAAAAGTTTGCAAATATTTAAATTTTAAAATGTCTTCTTTTTTGCTGATAATGCCTTGAAGTTAAAAAGCATTATACATGCAATTCAGAAAAAGAATATAAACATCAAAAAAGCCCAAACCTCAAAACTGTGTGTTTCATAATCATCTCTGCCCATTAAATATGATAAATCTTACTATTTCTAGTCTCTGCTTAATCAATGTGATGTAATCACAATTCTGTTTTCACTTACTGTGATTTACTTAGTGTGCTTTGATTTATGGCACCAGAAATTTGTTTAGTTAATGGAATATTTTAATTTACCATGCATGATGGAACACAGTGTAATATCTGTGAATTATGCAGTAAATATCTGTATTGTATTGTATTATTGTAGAGAACTAGCCAAACTATGAAATCAAAAGAAAATCAGTTGTATAAGCATCTTAATTTAGGTATCTCTGTCCTACTACACTGAAGATCTTACAACACAAATAACAAAATGAAAATTATATTTTGTTGTAAGTCAACACATCCTTCTGCTTAAACTTCTTTGCAAAGACCACGCATGACTGGGCTAAGTGCTGCACTGCAAAGCTAAAGCTACTTATAAACTTGCTTTACTTATAAACATAGTCCGAGGTTTCTCTGATAGGTCAATGGGGCTATTAATTCACAGTGATTAATAATTCTCAAATTTATTAAATACGTGCATCTTAACAGAACTTAAATTCTTAGTACAATATCTTCAAAGTCTCATTCAGACAAAGTAGGTGATGTTGGGGTGTGTACATAAAGCATGACGTGAAATAAATTTCTGATGTGATCCCTAAAAAGCAGCAGGTATACAACAGGGCAAATGTTTCAGGTTATAAAAGAGAAGTATGATGACAACTTCCTCTGTTGGGTTTTTTTTTAACTCATTCTAAGCAGGATCACACTAACAAAATCAGAGAACAGGTGTCACCAAAATAATACTAAAAAGTTTTAAAATAAATTTTAAAAAAAGTCCTCTGAATTAAAGCGTTCTATAATATCTGGGCTTCAGGGTCAATGCTATTTATTTACAGTGGTTGTTAAAAAAAGACTGTATTAGGAAAACAGTCAATGCTTGTATTTCTAAATTACACATTGCCAGATTAATTTCTAAGTTTGAAAATCCTTTCTCAAACATTATATATATTGTCTGCGCATGTATGCGCATGTAACTAATTTATTATGCATGTGTACTTGTATATATACACTAAATGTGTATATGACATATATATAATATAAATATATTTAATATATTACATATATATAAACAGATTTGCATATTTTATGCCCTGGAGGTAAATGACACATAATAGCTATAATTTTAGGCTTTGTTCTGAGAGGCACTTTTTTAATAACTTCTTCAAGCAAAGAAAAAAATAACAAACCAAATTATTCACTTTATATACCAGAAGCAGACAACTAAAGCATAACTAGTGGTACTGCAATATACTTCTACAGTGGTTTCCAAAGGAGCTTTCATTCTTAATTTAGATACTGGGAATTACCTTTAACACACTCCTCTAACTAACTGTTATGAGTAGACTTAGTTAAGGTCTGATATTGTGTCAGCATTGGCCTGGAGTTATGACTCTGCTGATTTGGACAAATCCAGAATAATGTGCCTGCCTCCTGTGCAATTAAATTCATGGCTTACCTACTCTTTATTCATATTTTCAAGTCTTACATTCTGAATATTATTGTGTGATAAAAAGGAGTAAGCAGAATTACTGTCCTAAGAAATTGAAACAAAACACCAGCTGAGGTTTTTTTTTTTAATTCTTATTGAGTGGCCTGCTTAAAATATTGACCTTGTTAATTTGTACATTGGACCGGCTAGCAAGAGCAGGCCTATATAGGCTGTGCTAGAAACTTCCAATTGTTATTTCCTGTATTTTTTTTGAAAAGTATTTGTATTTTTTCGAGTCAGACATTGCAGAAGTGAGAATATTTCCACAAAATGGTAACTGTATTTTTATGGAATCATACAACTTGTCTCACAAAACCCCCCACAAAACACTTTCCTAACTGTTGATAGGCCATCCATCTGTTATTTTTGATGTTAACCAGGGAGTTGTGCTTGTGACAAAGTCATGCTGACCAAGTCCCACTTGGTAGTTATGAAGGTAAGGCTGATTCATATTCAGAAGAGATTAATGACAGTAATATACTGTAGTCATTGTGTCTTCATTTATTTCCATTGTGTGATGAATTTACAAACAAAATCATTTTGTACTCAGTTTAATGTTTAGAATTTTGAAATTGATTATGAATCTTGTGTTTTATTTTCTGGAAAGGGTACTGCAACTGTCATATAAATTAACCATTTTGGGCATTATAGATATACTACCACAGGCTGGTGTTCTTAGTCTTGCCACACTTTGTCAGTTACAATGACAGGAACAGAGAGCAGATGTGTTTTATTGCTAAAATAGGTTAAAAGAAACAGATATATTAAAAAAAAAATGCTTCCTTGCTTCTTATTGTGGCTATAGCTGTGTTGTTTAAGTGCTTGAAGTAATTTATTCCTGATGAGAAAAAGGTGTTCTGAGTATATATAAAAATACTCAGGAAAAGTATTTTCTGAAGTTTGATTTTTTACATAGAGAAATACTAATTAATCTACTTCTTCCTTTTTTATGTTCATAATAATTTGATACCTCATCATAAAGCCAGAGTACAAATTTCTTGCTTCATTAAGATCTACTATACTTCTCTACTTCTCTGCTTTGCTTTAGATTTTGCCCAGTCCATATAGAATATTTTCAACCTTAGAACTTTCAAAGTTCCTTGTTCCTTGTCTTATGCAACACAAAAGGCCCAGTGCCATTCCCCAGTGCAACACTGAGCCTTATCTAAAAAATAATACTTCTAAGAAAGTCCAGAAAGTAAAGTGAATTTAGCACCTAGTTTAGCCAACTAATTTTGAACCTGCCTCTGTGTATAAGAAGTTGATAGTCATGGTTATAGTCTGTTTTCCAGACCTAGCTAACTTTGCTCAAACTCTTTCCAGGGCATGGTGACAGTCAAATCTCATTTAAACTTTCATGTTCTCTCCTTTTCCCCAGAAATAAGAGGCCCTTCTGTAATGATGAGGTAGTCTGCTAATTTTTCAGTTTCCTTATCTGGAGTCTTCTTGTTGGGTTTACAACCACTTTCCTACTGGCAAAAGTCTTTATAAATTAATAGCTGGTGTTGAATAGACAGACTGAGTAGTTTTTAATGGTTTAAATGCTTGAAGATTAACTCTAATTATATGTAGCATATTAGGATATCATAGATTAATATTGCTAGTCACTAGCAGCAGTTTTATTGCAGATTAAAAGGGAACTTAGCTTTTACCATTTTATTCAATGTCTTAGAAATTATTTATAATGAAGTTGAGAAAGAAACTGCTAAGAAATCCAAAGAAATAATAATTAATAAAGTGAGTAGTTCCTCAGTTTTAGATGGTGATTCTGTAGCTGTACTTGTAAGATCTCATGTGCAGCAAGAGACCCAAGGAATGTGAATGGCTCTGAAGAAGAGATATCAAAAAGTGCCTTGATATATGAATTCAAAATGTCTCCTGAATAACAGCTATTTATTACTCTAGCAGCATGGAACTGAACCCTGTGATGAATATATCTAAACAGCAGTGAAATAAAAGGATATGGTACTGCCTAGCAGTGGACCTGTTACTGAGCAATTTTTGACCAATGAAGTCACCAGGATATTCCTGTCCTACTGTAATTTTCCCCTGCTTTGTACAAACATCCCTTTGGTTTATATTGTGTAAAACAAGAGTGGCCCAATGCCACTGCAATGCAATGTACAGAGAATGAAAATTGCTACTACATTAGCTAAATAACAGCATTCTCATGAAGACTCAATAGCCCCATCCAGTCAAAGGTTCTCTGCATGCACCCAAAGAAAATAACATTGCCGCACTAAAATTATGTATGCAAGCAGAAGAGTGAGATTAAGTGTAAGTCTATTCCAGCTATCCTAAACCAATTTTATTGGTAGCCTATCACATGGTTACTTCCTCAATGTTTTTTTGCCTTACAATTTAGAACTACAACTTAGCTGAGAAAGTGGCAACTGATACAACTTTTGCAATGATGTAAGCTCAGAGGTAGTGTCTGAATCAATGCCACTATTGATTTTTATGGATTTAGGATCAGGAGTTTTATTACTATGAGAGTCAGAGAAATTCAGTATTAGCCCATGTTTCACAAATGCTGAAGGAAGAAGGCCCATTTTTTTATAAATTTCCCTGCTCATAAGAAACAAATCATAATTGCTTGCCTTTGTATCTGGAGATTAAACTCAGTCTCTTTGTGGCTCATGGAGAAAACTGACGTTTCTTACTTTTTCCAACGTTAGCCTAACATTAATTAAAACATCTCACTATACTTTTATCTCCCATGCTTTTTCTTTTGTGGACATTATGCTATCTTTAATACACTGAAAATTAATAAATTCAAATGTCAGACCCCAGAAAATGAGTACATGTCAGGACCCCTGAAAACGTACAGCAGATTCAAGAATGTACGAACAGGATTTAATTTGCAAAGATCTGATTATTTATATTTTACAGCACTTTCACTGCATGCCGTGGTATTAGAGAATTAATAATGTCTTTTCTTAACAGTTTCAGTGGTTACTAATGATCTATACAAGCTATATGCTATCACTTCAGGTGATAAAAACCGTCATGAATTTAGCTGCTATAATCAGATACATAATTTCTCTCTAACGTAAGATGGGAGAGAGAAAGAAGTGATGGGAAGAAGAGAAAACTTGTGAGTTCATAGTCGCTACCTCGTGGTGAAGGGAAGCTAAACAACCAGAGATAAACCTAGGTAGTCATGTCCTTCTTCCAAATCATAGCCATGGGGCATTCAGGACCAAAGTCAGCATGTGCTTCTTACCCCCTACTTCTATCTAGAAAGGCAGAAATCAGAAACGTGAATAATGTAACCATTATCACACCAGTTTTAGAAGTGTGTTTTGCAAGTGCATGAACTCACTCTGATACTGGTTAAATTATTCAGACTTCCAAAGAGGCTTGAAGACTACCAGGCGCCGTGAGTGCAGACGCTGCTAAGCTTTTTCTATTCCTATCAAAGCCCTCTTGCTCAAATTTTCTGTGGGGAACAGTACATAAAATATTATGCATTTTAAGTATTTTAACTGGTTAAAGATATGAGCATATCTTAAGTCTTTATTTCAAGCGGCAGAAAAATGAGAAAAGGCTTCTTCATATCTGACCCTCTAGCAGTAAATTTTATAGGAAATTCAGTTTCTCATTTTCAGGCAAAATGGCAATTTATAGTTGCAGCTGTTTTCTTTGAATAACCTGATTAAAACTGAGTAATCATTTTCATATTTTTTTCTCTAGTGAAACCATGTACTAGTGCAGTGACAGTAAATCAGCAGAAACTTCTTCCCTTTTCCCCTTCCTTTTCCTCATCACCACCATTTGAAATAATCTTCCTTTCTCTTTATCATTTGCCTCTAAAGATTATTTCTCTTTTTTCAATTTGTCAGTGATCAGCGAGTCTGACCAAAGCATAGTGAATGTCTCATCAGTAGCTGATAGGTAAATGAAAGCCATAGCCAGCACGTAACAATGAAATTGTGCCATAGGGAAAAGTGGTAAGTAGGGTTCTTAAGTAACAAGCTCCATACGCAAAATCCTGGAACCATGACAGAAAACCTATCATAAAATTTAAAAGAATATTTTTTTATTATTTGATGAATTTCAATGCAGTAGAATATTATCATTGGCTAAAGGTTTTCCGGTGCTAGATAAATACTGCAGCAGTGTGGAAGGTTTTTGTAAAAAATTATGTTTAGTCAAATGAATGCTGTGACAAAGATGAAACAAGTGTTTCAGCAAAAGATCTGCTTCACTGAAATAACTTCTAAATATTAAATGATGGTACTATTTGTGTTCAAATACAATAATACAAAAACTGGCACATGGTTCTCTGTTCTCAATTCTTTGTCTTTACTACTTATACTTGCCATATCAGATCCATAGCCTAGTAAATGCCCATTTCATAAGGTGAAGAGACATTTTGTGAGTTAATTCCAAAATCATGTACGTGCATTAGAAAAAGACAAATTCTTTTACTTGTTTGCTGTGGTTAATTAATTGAACATGAGATTAAGTCTATATTGTTTATGAATTTATATTTTTAACATTTCCAGGGATGTTATTGTAACTCTTACTTGGTTAACTTAGATTTTGTTCTTTATGGCACATTTACTATAAGCCATGTGAAAATAACGGTTCTACTTCTTGTGAAAACATCTTATTTAATCCTAGAGTTTAGATTAGTTGTCTGCATGTGTTTTGGACAGAGTTCTACACCATAAAGACAAGGTAGCCTATGCATGGTGCTTTAATAATTGTTTTCTAAGATTTATTTAAACAAAAGAGTAGTCCTCTGCTGTGAAATGAAAAAGCATTTTGATTATAAATCAATTTTTTTTTTGAAGGTGTGTTTCCATTAAAAAATAACAACAAACTCAGGGAGTTAGGCAACTGCAAGCTCTATGTGTTACACTGTGTAAAATTTCTTATTGTGTAACAGTCTGTAAAATTTCTTATCATGTAACATATCATGCAACTTAGAGTTTCCTGTGGAAAAATAAAGAAGCTTTGTTTTGTTTCCAAGTTAGGCTCTGAAAATATTAAGTTAATTATTGTTCCAAAGTCACATAGCATTCATGATAAATCTATTGTTTAGAGCCTTGAATTATAAAATGAGACACTAAACACTGTAAGATTAATGTAGAGTATTTTTATATATCTACATGATTCACGTGCATTAATTTTGCAGAGGCTGTGTTGTGTGTGTGCATTAATTTTGAATATTTAGATTCCAAAAATTCTAATGGTGTTCTTACTATCTTATCTGTAGCAGGAGAATAATTCAGTGAGTACTAATAATAATTCAAATAGTAAAAAAATCCCACTTGGATATACTCTTCATTTTATATGTCATCTGATTTTTGAGCCCGTTGAGAAATGCTGCTGTGTTTCACCCAAAATTGTATGTTCAAATGTCTATTTGATTGTAATTGCAACGGAATGACTTAAGTACTTGAACTCAGTCAAGTTTATTTTTACATCCAAAAATCAGTCTTCCAAGCAACCAGCACTTGAAAATATTAACATGTTAAATTAACTCAAGCATCATAAAGTCCCTTCTTGTAAAAATGCTTCTTGAAGACATTTGTCATTTAGAAATCTACCCAGCACATTTTATTATTGGTAATTTATGTTTACCAGGGAAAACGGAAAAAGGGTAGTTTTACTTCATTACATTTAACTTGATGAATTAAAGTGGCAGTTTCATATTCTCTGTATAGTAACATAGTTTATATGAGTCCAGCATAGACTGATCACATTTTGGTCCATTAAAAAAATAAGGAACAAATAGCAATTTGAAAGAACTTGGTAAATAACCTGTACCATAGTACATTGCATAATATCTTTGTGAGAATTCTCAATTATGTGGACAGTAAGTAATCTTGCAAGAACCTCTTAATTTTTACCTTAGTACAATATTATTGGAAAGTATAATACAGCAGGATTGCAGAATCTTGCATTTTGCAACGCTTAGTTTAACTAAGACATAAAAGATAGGTAAGAATGAATCTGTCAGAAAACAGGATTTTTCTTCGAGGAGAAACAGGTGAATCCTTTTTTTTTTATATGGAGATTTTTTTATTTTTTAAACTCTGCTTGCTAGTCACTCTCTGCTTGGGGATCATGTCACATGGTGAGAAAGGAGACCCACCAAGTGAAATTGTCAGAGAATATTTGCCTTTGGTCATCTTTGGCACACAGCTTCCCAGTCAGCCCTCTTTTTGGTGCTAATTGTCATTTAAACAAAAAGTCTACTAGTCAGTCTTGAGGTGGTCAACAAGTGACGGTAGGATACTATAAATCTAGCATTAAATTTACTTTTTTTTCCGTTTCTTTTTGAAATCTTTGGTAAAAGCCAGAGAAATTTTGAGAAAACACTGAGGGGTTGAAATGACAAGGGGCAATAAATATCTCTGGACACAGAAGATATGACTTAAATATTAAGCTTGACTGCCTACCTCTGTTAAGTTATGATGAGACACTAGGGATGAAGATTTAAAGAGCTGGTGAAAGAATATGCTTTATTTACCTGAATGCAGGGACTCTGGGACCTAGAGAATATTAAATTAAGTGCTTGGAAGCTGATGTGTACCGGAAAGCAGTAGTGTAATACCCTGACCAGTGGACAAAGGCCAGCAGCAAAATGAAAGTTTTCTAACTCTCTGTATTAGGGAAGAGAAACAAATATACTGTAAACCATTAGAAGGTATGAGGGAATATAAAAGAATGTAAGTCTAGCAGAAGAGGAAGAAATAAGGATAACCAAAACCAAAGGGCTAAAGCAGAAATGAAAGGGAAGATAGAAGTCATACTAATGGAAGGAAGAACAAAGAGGTGCAAAAACACTTAAAAAGTGACGTACATCAAAAGCAAACCTTATGTGATCATGGAAGTGGATCTAATAACAGAAGCACATGCTGTTTGCTAGTGAGTACAGTAGACAATATGAGCAGATGTCAGAAAAGTTCTCCAAGGATTTCTTTTTATTGTCTTTACAACATCATAAATAACACCATCATACTCACATTTGAATGCATGTACCTTGAATACCTCTGAATGGAGAAATAACTCAGTGTTAAGGCAAACCTCAGAATAATTCAGGGACCATTATTCAGGATTTGTGCAGAAAAATGGATAACATCAGCATGTCATTGTACATCTCTGTGTTTTGTCCAAATCTTGCATATCATGTGCCAGTCTAATCCTCCTTGTCCTCAAGCTGGTGAAATAGAACCAAATAAGTTGTTTTGAGACAGAATGACAAAGTAAGGTAGAATTTTTCTTTTTTGATTCTGGGAAAGAAGTAATTACACAGTTGTGTTGTGACAATAATCTATCACATTTTTAGCTGTGTTGAGGGTATGATGCAAGAAAGACAGTTCTTATTGATGAGATTAGCATTTCACTGAGGACAGATAAATGACTAAAATATGTGTGTGTATATATATGTGGGGAGTATAGGCAACAAAAGAAGTAAAAAGAAAAAAATCAGGGGAACTACTGAGTAATCGGAATCAAATAAAAATAGCACAAGACATAGAGCCAGAAGAGATGGCACTGTTTGGTATGAAAACTGTGGATGACTGAACAAGAGGACTTTATTTTTGTTTTTCTTAATATTTTAACCCTTGACTAATGGAAGATTTTGCTTTATGCCTCTTGGGATCAAAAATATAACAAAGAGTAGTGCTAAATATTTACTATTTATACAATTGGAGCATATTTTATCCCTCATAATTCTAAACTGCTATTGTAAATCTCTTAGTTGCATTCATTAAGACCTTATGCCTGACAATGATTTGAATTAATGTGTGTATGAGCACAAGTGCTCATTTTGGTTAGTGCAGTTTGGTACCGTCACCTGGAAGATTATCTGAATAATGCATCCTTGGAAAAAAAAACCCTAACAGTCCTGTAATTACTATCTTCTATTCTTTCAGGGTCTTTCAAGTCTGGTGAAAACACTGGTTTTCAGGCAGAGTTGCAGTTTTTAAAGTCTGTGTTTTGGTCCTTTTGCTACAAGGACAACCTTCAAAAACTGATTACAGGGTTTTTATGTCCTTGTATGTCCTTATCTTGCATGTCAGTATTGTGAACGTACATACCTGCAAGTGTTCTATTTAATCTTAAATCAGAGCATTCCACTGATGAAATCTTGGATAAAAATAAATTTCTAAAAAGTGTAGACTTCTGAATATCTTTGCAGAAGAAGGTGTTTTTCTAAGATGTGCTTTCAAGTGACAAAAACCAATTCTCATCATATGTGTTGAATATACTGAAACGTACAAATCTGGTAAAATAATCCATTGTAATGGGGAGAAGAATTTCTTGAGCTTTCCTGAAGGATGACTCTTCATGGAAGATATATTAGCTGACCATCCTTGTGTCATTTCTAATCCTAGGAGCCAATAATAAACTTACTGTAGCAGAATTTAAAGGCATCAGCCACCAAATCTATGCTTTTGCCAAGAAGTGTAGGGAACTTTATCAGGCAGAGTAACTCTCCTGCTGTTCCCCTGCAACTTCTCCCAGGAACTGCATATTAACCTGATCATTCTTCCTGGTATTCTTGTATCCATGGAGCTTCAGAAGCTACAGACAACTTTAATGACATGTTTAAATCTCTAAAAAATTAATATGCTAATTTAGATTAATGCCTTTTCCATTTAATTCCTTTCCCTTTTAATTCTGTGTAGGGGAGAAAAAGTGCAGCCCTTGTGTTTCGCATGTGTATTGCAAGAAGGAGTTAGTAAAAAGACAGCATAAAATAGTGGGTTTATTAAATACTTTTGTCTTTTTTCCCCTTCTGTCTGCATATAAAACTTTCTGGATTCTGCTCCATATTCTCTAAAATACTTTCCCAAGACATCCTTCTTCTGAATAAGCTACATAGCCAGTTACATATATATATTTATGAAAATTATTTCAGGTATAAAAATTGATAGAGAAAGGCAAAACCACAAAAATATTTTTGTGGCAAACCGTGTCCTTCCTACCTCATCTTCATGTTGTTTTTGACACTGACTTTCATATTTTTTTTTTTTTCCTTTTTCAAAATAAAAGGTAAGACAAGAACTTTGACTAGCATAGCTCCTGATGATTCTGACTTCAGTGGAACTGTGTAAGTTCACACTCATCTCCTGATCAACCTTTGGCTGCTTTGTGCATTGTTACAGACAATCTGATTTGAACAATTCAAACGCCTGGGCAGAAACACTGCCATACTGACTATGATGAAATAATGTCACAGATACCTAAGTAATTTGACTGAACATATATTGCAGCTTTTATTTACAAGCATGGACGTGCATTCAACAGCAGCTATGCTAGGGTCCTGCTGTTTATTGTGTTTTGCACATCACTACCACTCTGTAAATATATCTTAAAAGATTTCCTCAGCCTAAATAAAAGGTATGGAGGTAAAACAAATTACTTCTTCAGTGGGTTGCAGAGATTCCTACCCTCATTTATTAGCATTCAAATTTCACCAACCTGTCCAGGATATTTTTGTCGTTATGGTAGTCATGTGCCTGGAGTACAGCAATCTGCTTGTAGATGTACTCACATTTCATCTTGCTCCCTCAGTGCCTTGAAAATGTTCAAAGGGTTATATAGGTGCATTACTTCAGTTTGGGCCAGTGGCTATGCAGATGGGAAGTACATTAGGATACAGAAGGAGGATCTGACATCTTTTACAAGTGTTTAGGAATTTAGGGAGAGAGTGTCAAAAGCATCAACTAATTAGCAGGACTAACAGGTCTGTTGTAAGGCCTCTTTATCTTTGCTTAAGGAAAAGGTGCATGATGCAGCTTGGCAGAGCTCTCTGAAAGCTTAAAAATACTGTACAAAAGGCTTACATACCATTTGATAATTAAAAGACTAGCACTGACATATGGGCTAGAAATAAAAGAAGGGCTTAAGGAGAATTAATTAGTGAGAGGGTGGTCAATTTATTTAAAAGCAACTCTCCGGAGTTTTGATTTTTTTTCCTCTTCTTTTGGTGTTTCTTTTTTTCTTCAGAGAAGGCATGAAAAATCTACACTTTTTAGGTGATTCATCAGAGACTATAATCAAGAATTATAATAATTTTTGGTGATCATAAGACTCTGAAAATGAAACTCAACTGTAACATTGTAATTACGTTTACTACGACACACAGTTGTGACACATAATTTTAATCTTACTACATTCTGTCTTTAACTTCTATAGTTTCTGGGATTTTTTAGAAAAGGTCAAGCCTATGAACATTTGAGTAGTCAATTTCTTGTATTTGGGTGAATATGCATATGTGCACACAAACGAAGTTGGAAGATTCTGAGGATGATCAGTGGTCAAGGTCATAAGCAGGGTAGGTATTGCAACTGGAATGCACCTTTTGGTTTCCTCTTTAATCTTCTTGGAAGAAGAACTTAAGAAATCAAGAAACTAGGAACAATTTATTTGATTCTGAAGTTTGAAAGAAGTGCTGCAATCCTCCTAATTTTCCTTTCCTATCCTTTAGAGTAGCTTTAATATCCTTCTGCAAGATTTTTTTTTTCTTTAATATTAGTACCCTTGTTGTGGGCTCAAAAGCAGAGTGAAAACTTGGTCTTACTTTCAGGATTCAAGGTTGTCTTCATTTATCGACTCACCCTGAGATGGTGTAGAGCCTGATCTAGTGTAGGACCTGAATGCATCAACACAGTGTTTTCTCCATGGGTTTTCAGATATATTATTGTGGCATGTCATAAGTTATAGGGCCTGAAAAATGCAGAGCATCTGTTCCCCTCAGGACTGGGTTGTCACATGCAGTATGGAACTACTTTTTTCATGAGAGGCTTAGCTACATGTAGAGAGTTAACATTTCTCACTTCTTTTATGTAGGCTTCTGAGTTTTACAGTGCCATATGTGAAATTACTGTTAAAGATTTCATTGAAGAATTGATACAGTGATGGCAGTCACAGTCCATATTACAATCATCCTATAACTCTGTGTACTGTGAAAAAAATCTAAGGCCTGTCCCTAGTACTTGAAATTAAGACATAGCTTTGGTCTTATTTAATGTAATATTTTTCACTATTTTTTAAGAGCCTAAGATAAATGAGTACTGTTTCTTTCTCCATACACATTAGGCAAAACCATCTGGTAAGTACTATGTATATAAAGGCCAAAAAGAATCTTTTGCAACAGTGTATGCATACATATATGTGTAATGTCTTTTAAATGAAACAAGAACAAAATTACTTCAGCTAGTCTCCTATCTTATCTGTATATGACCTGAAATGGCTGCTGACCTATGCAAATAGATCTTATGAAATGCCACAGTATTTACATAACTCTGTGGAATTCACTTGTTAGAAAATACATTCTTCTCAATGTGCATTTTAAATTATGTCAATTTATAGGATTTCTCCAAAAGTTAACGCAAAAGGGAGCAAGAGGATACAGATATTTCTGTAAATTTTTTGCACCTTTCCATTACTACATAAAGAAATTCTTTCAGTAATAAGAAAGTAATTAAATCTTACATTACCAGGAAGCACAGATTCTTCTTGAACCTTTACGCAGATTGATAGAAACTTTACCAGGATAGAATAACAGAAAAAACTAATCCTTATTGACATTAAAGGTGAATCACAAGGCAGAAGAATATACCCAGAACCTTGATTAGATTTTGTGCTACTCTTTCATCCAACAGCAATAAATATCAATATCCTCATGAGGGGAAGCAAAGGGGCAAGTACAAAACTTGTCACTCTCATGAGTCAAGAAAACAGCATGAAGCTGGGTCAAGGCAGCTACATTGGATACCAGGCAAAGGTTCTTCACCCAGAGGGTGTTTGGGCACTGGAACAGCTCCCCAGGGAAGTGGTCACAGCACCAGTCTGACAGAATTCGAGAAGTGTTTGGACATTCTTCCAGGCAGATGGTGTGACTCTTGGAGAGTCAATGATCCTGATGGGTCTCTTCCAACTCAGCATATTCTGTGATTCCATGATATATTCCTTCTTTGATTTCTAAATCTTCTTTCTAACCATCGTATCCTTTGTTGTTAACCAATTAATGTGAACATTTTTTCTGTAATATTACAAATTGGGAAGATTCCTTATAAAATTGAAACCATTTGTTGGAAACTGGATTTAGTACATTTTGATCTGCTTTTGACATTTTTTATTCCTAAAAGGCCTAAAAACATAAGTCTTATTGCTTGGAACTATTTACACATCACTACAGTATTTTCACTCTTAACATTATGTTCTTGAGGGGAAGAGGTCAGATTAGATTGTTAACAACTTGAAGTTTGTGGTACTTCTCATTCACTGAGAAGCTGTACAGCCTTACCAACCTTTGTGCTGGTAATCCACTAGGATCTTTAAAAATAAGATATAGTTTTTACTCTTAACTTACATGAATAATTTAACAAATTCTAGTCAGACTTGCCAATGAAATTTGATGGTATAAAACATTTTTTCTGTCAGCTGCTTCATTATAAATGTCAGACCCCTGTCCACTATGTTGTAGCTGGAGGGGGAAAAAAGTCAATATTCTATATTGTGATCTCCAAGCATCCAGCACCATTTGTGTGTACTTACTGATCATGGTAATACTTCAGAACATCATGGGGTGGGAAAAGGCAATGGGAGTTAGACTCAGATTCTTCCATAGTGGAAGGCTATAGAAAAGCTTTATAAACATCTACTCCTAAGAAAGATCCTTCACAGGTTTGGGACTTAGGAAGCGAAATACTTTCAACATAACGTAGGATGTTCATGTCAGGAGTTGGAAGTTGTCTCCTAACTACTGAAAATGGAGGAATTACATCAGTTTGCTTTAGCAATTGCCACCTGCAGAGAAACTAAAAATTATTGGTGTCTGGAAAACTGTAATTATGTTTTGATAAATATTTTAAACTTTGAATCGTGCTCTATTTGGCAAACTTATGGAAACATTTGACTTAATCCTTGAGGCCTGTGACATTCAAAGTAATCCATCATTTTTCATGCTAGTTTCATTTACATAAAAGAGTTAGAGTAAAAATGGATACAAGCATTTCAATTAAACCAGTCACCAATTTTTGTTGGAAACATATTTTTAAAAAGACCAGACAATTCTATTAGTAATATAAATTTCTTTTATTCCTGAATCAGAATTTATTTCTTTTATTGCTGAATCAGACAATTCTTTTTACTACAAATCTTTAGAAGATGCAAAGTTTGTCTTATGTAATGAAACACAAAAATTAGAACACATTCTTATAATCAGGCTGGTAAATGCATAGAGAAAATTTTCTGTGTAAAAAATATGTTGCATTGATGCAATAAAAATAACTCTACTCAAAGTCACTGTTCTTGTTTCCCCACTGTTTTTTATAATTTCACAGAAAGTAAAAAGAAAACAAGACTGTTGTAGGAAACTACTGAAAGTCTTCTATTTGTAAGATTTTGGGTTGTACAGTGTCTCTGTTTCTTATAACTTCACTACATAATCAAGACTCAATTGTGGAAAAAAAAAAAAAAGAAAAAATGTAGGGAAGAGAACTTCCATGTGTACGAAAAAAAGGAAAAAAATCAATCAAGTAATGAAAATGTTTAAAACAAAAAGAATCATCTAGTAATTCGAAAATTTTTTCAGTTCAAAATACCATTTTTTTCTGTTTAATTTCTTATTTTACAATTGAGTAAAATAATTAGGGCGTTATATGACCTTTACATAAAAGTGGGAGAAAGGATCAAACCATATGAAAATTCTTTTGAGGCTTAAAAGGAGTAAGTCTCCTGTTAAAATAAAACCAAACCAAAAAAACCAAAATAACTTAAGCTTCCATGAATTCTTGCATACCATGGCTAACAAATTCTCTGGTAACAGAAGATCACACAGTAAGTGTAAGAAGAACACTGAAATAAATGCTGAATTTCAAGTGTCTTTAACTTCTGAGAAGAATGTTTTCTCATAAGAAAACTTTAAGGTAGGAAGAAACGCACATTTTAAAATATTTCATAAATGTTGATAGAGGATTTGGTACAACACTTAGGTTTCTCCAAATTGTATCAGAAAAGTTATGCTTCTCACATAAGCAGACAGATTAACCTTTAAAAAAAAAAAAAGAACAACTAGTCTATCTGACAACATTTCAAAGGTACCATGTTATCATGGGGTTGTCAGTAAAAAGTATGTTTCCAAGATTACATGAGTATCTAGTGCTTTTAGCACTACTGTTATGCAAAAGTTCAGGATACGCTTCATTTAGCAGAGAATTTTGTGAAGTCCTTGACCACCAAATACTGGAGTACCTAATTCTGCCTTTATTCTGCCTAAAAATGTGGCTCATGTTGATAGGCTCTGGCTTTATTTAGGTCTGGTTAATTTAGTAGTAGACCCAGAAAGCAGTGTTCTGACTTGCTCCTATGGACAGGACCATGTATCTGTGGCTATCGGTAGGCAGATTTTCCATGGCAGCTTGTGCATTTCAGTGCATCACCACTGCCCCGTGTCTCTGTATCCCCACTGAAACCAATTAGGAATCCTGTTGTGTGAAGCACCATACAACCATGTCAAAATACAAAGGAATATTGGACATGATAGATAAATGAGAAAGCACTGCTGTTCAGTTTTAAAATGCACACATTTGAAACACAGAAAGATTAAAGGCCTCATGCAGATAAGGCTGAGAGTCTGTATTAATGCTAGTCCTTAGCTAGAAATCACCAGGACCAGGACTGGTGTGGGACAACCCTCATAACCTGTAAATGGCACCCCAGACTCCAGCCAATATCTGGAATCTGGCAGTCTTTGAATCAAGCGACAGTGAGTTCTTTGTTTGCTTTCATAAGGTGGTGTGGTATTTGTAGCAGAGAAGGCCACTGAGTCCATGTTGCCTCCGCACTCCTCCAGGTGCAGCAGAACCAGTGACACATTGAACCTAGAGGGCTTTCCCACAGGATTGAAAGTTGCCCTTCTCTGCAAAGCAAAGATACAATAAGATTTGATTTGATAATTGCATTCAATCTTATTACCTTCAAAGCTGTTGAAAATTTTGTATTTTTAAAATCAGAGTCAAGGTGGATTCTATGGAGTTTTGAGAGATTTTCAGACCAGAGGAGGGGGTAAATATTTTGTATACTGTATCTGGTGTATTTCCAGGTAAATATTTTTGTTCTTAAGACAGAGACCTTTTTTTTTTTCTTTTTAGACTTTTTTCCCCATAGTGCACTCAATCCACAGATTACACTCATTTACAAATGTGGTTTTTTAGCACTACTTGAAAATATTACAATATCAACATGAATAAACAGTAATTAATTTTTTTCATGAGGAAATAGAGTGAAAAATAGGAGTAATTTGTGAAGATCACCTGTCTGCAGTATTAGACTTAGGGGAGGTATTCAGTAGCAGCTCTAGGAATTACTATTAAAATCATACCCTGAATAATTTTAAAATAGGAATAACCAGTTCCCCCTTTCATCAGAGGTAATTTTCCCCCAGTAATCTGGAGAACCACTTGCTACTTTGACATCACTAGCATCTTAAATTCTGTTTCTTTTTAGCAAGTTTTCAGTATACCTAAGCCATACAGGTATCATTAATCTCAGAGCAAAATGCTTAAACTTCAGTGCATCCTTGGAATAAAATATTCTCTTTGGTTCCAGAGAGAGATCTGAGATCAGAGTTTCTTTTGTATTAGTAGATCAATAATAAAGATAATAATACAGTGCCACTGACTTTTGTCATGTCTAACCTTGAAGTACTAGATTATTGCTCAATAACAGTAAGAATTATTTCATGCCTTCGTGATTGCTTCACTAATTTTTCACAATCTGCGGCACTATCTTCTTCAAATACAAATAAATTTTGAAGCAAAAAGGTAAATAAAAATGACACAATTATATAAACTATGAGCCACAATAGGTATCAATTACCCTCCTAACTGAATACATAACAGAAAAGTATAATTACCTTTTAATTATTGTGCGAAAAATGTTCCAGGATTTATGAAAATTAGTTTCCAGCCCCTACAGAGGGTACTTGACTGATTTATCTTTACTTTTTAATGAAACAGCTAATTTTTCTTAATATTGAAGAAAAATACTAAAATAATTTAAAATATTTGAAAGTGAAATAGATCCATCATGTTGAAATATTACACTGTAAGAAAACTGTAGTAACATGGAGAAAAAAAATCACTGAGGAAGCACAGCGGTGAACTTTGAAATTGAATGTGTCTTGCACTTACATTAATGCCTTTCAACTCATGTAGCTTCCAAAAAGTCAGGTAAGACATTTGGTTCATTATATTCACATGACATTTATTTTTAAAAGATGATAGAGAAAAAAACTTGTTAATCTAAATTTTTTCAACAGTGACTAATGATAATTGAAAGGTTGTTTGGCCACACCTGATGAAAAGAGCATCAAAGAAGGCAGTGAACACTAGCCCAACCTTAAGGGAGTTTGTTATTAGCTTAACTTACTTAATTATTTTTAAAAAATTGGAGGAAAAAAAAAAAGCATGAGTTTTGCCTTCCTTGGAATTTTTAGAAAAGCACTAACAATAAAAGTGTTATTGAATCAGGACTCCTGTGCATACTACAATTATGAATTTTTGAAGGCTTAGCTTCTCATTAACTTACTTGTACTTACACAAAACTTTTGTTTAGACACAATGATTTTGCTCAGCCCAAAAATATGAATTCTCTAATTGTTGCAGGAAAACTCTAGATTGCAACCCTGCCAAGAGAAGTTTGTTCTATTTTACTATAATGGAACCAGAGAACTGCAGAACCAAAGAATCATAGAATCATTAATATTGGAAAAGACCTCCATGGTCATCAAGTCTAACTTTTGACTTAACACAACCATGCCAGCTTATCCACAGCACTAAAGTGCCACATCCGGTCATTTCTTGAACACTTCCAGATGTGGTGTCTTTCACCGCCTCCCTCTGTTTCAATGCCTGAAAACCCGTTCAGTGAAAAAATTCTTTCTGATGTCCAGTCTGAACCACCCCTGGCTCTTTGTGGGCCAACATCCACCTGGCTACAGCCTTCTTTCAGGCAGTTGTAGAGAGTGCCTCTCCCCTGAGGCTCCTTTTCTCCAGGCTAAGCTCCCTCAGCTGCTCCTCGTAGGACTTGTGCTCCAGACCCTTCACCAGCTCTGCTGCCCTTCTCTGTACGTGCTCCATCACCTTAATGTCCTTCTTGGAATGAGGGGCCTAGAACTAAACACAGGGTTTGAGGTGTGGCCTCACCAGTGCTGAGTACAGGGGAGCAATCCCTGCCCTGGTCCTACTGGCCACACTATTGCTGATACAGGCCACGATGCCATTGCCAGGCACACCCTGGCTCGTGTTCAGCCACCAACAACAAGCACCTCCAGGCCCTTTCCAGCTCGACCACTTTCCAGCCACTCTGCCTCAAGTCTGTAACACTTCCTGGGGTTGTTGAGCCCAAGGTGTAAGACCCAGCACTTCACCTTGTCGAACGTCATCCCATTGCCCTCAGGCCATTCATACAGCCTCTTCAGATCCCTCTGCAGTTTTGTCTCCCACCCAACTTAGTGTCATCTGCAAATTTACCAAGGGTGCCCTCAATCCCCTTGCCCAGGTCATCAATAAAGTTTAACAGTTTAAAGTTTAAAATTGTTACCTTTTGTTCTGTTGAGTAAAAAGTTTGGTTTTGACACTTCTTTCTTTTGAGTGCTCTTTATGCAGTGACAGGGTATGTCTTTACTCCAGGTTGAACAACTTTCTTAGCCCTAGGACAGGTTTTCTATCCCTTTGATAATTTTTGTGGATCTCCTCTGGACCCACTTGGACATTTTTCCCTTTCCTGAGGATTACAGACCATTCACCAGAGCAGAGCAGAGGGGCAGGATCCCCTCCCTGGCCCTGCTGCCCACGCTGCTTTGGATGCAGCCCAGGACACGTTTGGCTTCCTGGGCTGTGAGTGCCCATGGCTGGGTCATGTCCAGCCTCTCACCCACCTGCACCCCCAAGTCCTTCTCCCCAGGGCTGCTCTGATCTGTTCATCTCCAGCCTGTGTTGGTACCAGCGGCTGCCCCGGCCCAGGTGCAGCACCTTACACTTGATCTTATGAAACCTCATGAGATTCCCATGGGCCCACTTCTCAAGTTTGTTCAGATCCCTCTGAGTAAGATCCCATCCCTCAGGCATGTCAGATGCACTGCTCAGCTTGGTGTCATCAAATACTATAATTAACAATAGGCTAAAGACATTTTTGTTTTAAAGGTCACAAGATACACTGGTTAGAGTCAAGCTTTTGACCTTTATTCAGGAAGCTTCCAAGAGACCTCTAGCTGAACTAGATGGGGGATAAAAAAAGGCAAGAACTAAAAGAAAGAAACCATAATATTGTTACAGCAAATTCAATCGCTGATTTGTTAGATATTAAAACTATCAGTATATCTTCCAGGAAGAATACACAAAATTAAGTCTTTAAGCCACAGACAGACACAAAAGTCAACATGCCTGGGAAACATTAAAACAATGTCAAACAGATCCTAAGAGTGCACTGATCAGGTGTTTTGGTGGAAAAATGTCATTGTGGGTCATGCATGGGCATAATACTATAGCAGAGCAGGAAAAACTCTGCCCTTTTAAACAAAACAAATCCAAGCTAACAGCACTTAAATGATACCTCACTTTTAGTAAGTATAATTTATCAAAAATAGACAAAATCAACAAAAATATTAACAAAATAATAGAATAATAGAAAGAATAGAATAATAACAAGTAGAAGTAAAATTTGGAACATATTGAAGTGCATGGAAGTAAAAGACATAGAAAAAGAATATTTCCAAGGCCAGGAGAATTAGGAAACTTTAAAGTATCATCAATATGTCCAATTAATTGTCATGCTAGTATGCTTAAAAATAATAATTGTAAAAAATTAAAACTCCCTCTTGCTTTGTAACTGAAATTACTTTGTAACTGAAAATACTTTGTAACTAAAAATGTTATTAATTTCATGGAAGTACTTTGTTTTATGCTTGCTTCCCAGTGACACCTCCTTTGTCAGTCCCAGTCATCACATTTCTTCTTTGTAATATAGAGTACAAGCCATGTAAATCTGTTTAATCTTAAAGTCAGTGAGACTCTTAGCTTCCACTCATCTATTCTTCTATCTGAAAATAATTGTTCTAAAACTCACTCTGGACATCTGCTTTAACTCAGAGTTTTGATTTGGAACATATTGAACGTAGAGTTTAGAGACTCTACTTGGTAATGATTACATATAACATTGAAGCAATACTCAAAAACCATCACATGATCACTTGTGCTGTAACCCAGCTCTGAGACCAGGTCTACACTTGTGAAATTATTACTTCATCAGTCTCAAGGACTGTGATTGATTAAATACCATTTCATTTTTGCTCTATCATGTTACCAAGTATGTAGTATGTGAGTTGCTGAACATACAATGATGCTCAAGTTATCACTTTACAGGCAGTGTCCAGCATAATTTAGCTGATAAAGATGGTATGTTTGAGGTTTGAATGCATTTCAGGGTAGAGAAAAAGGCAATTTTTGTATTTCTTTTACCAGAAAAAAAAAGTTTTTAATTCACTGTAAATGATGAAACAAGAACGGAGGTATTGGTATTATTAATATTTCTTAAATTAACACAATTAATTTAAATTATGTCTTTTTAAAATGAAATAACTAGTTAATTTTTTTTTTTTTTTGCCTGAATTTAATTTCTTGCACAACAGTATGCATAACAGATTATTAAAGCAGAGGTTGTAAAACAGGTAAAAACATTTTAACCAGAGAATCACATTGCATTTGTTCTGGAAGAATACACTCGGAATCGAGATTTTCCTGGGATAGGCAGTTCTACTTAGCTTCTCTAACATGTTTCTGTGATGGTTGTTTGGGAGATTTCTCTAGCTCACTAGAACATCTCTTTGGGTTACAGCATTGTGATATATACATCTCATTCTTTTTTTAAGTTTATGCAGTCATATTTTATATATAATTTATACTATTGGCTAGATTTCATAGAAAATAATGACTGCATCTTTGGACTGAAAAAGCACAATTGTTTGAAATTTATATCTGTTTCTTGATAATGGCTTGATGTTCAGGTAAAGATGAACACAGAGTATGGATAAAACAGAAGGCTTGCGGGAGCTTGAAATATTTTAATTCTACTCTTTCTGTTGCAGTTTAATTTATATTTACGCAAAATGTATGGTACTTCCTGATGGATATGTATGGTCTTTCTTAGTGCATAAGCCCATAAAAATTAGAGAAAAAAAATAGTGGATTATGTCACATAGTTTACATAAAAATATGTTTAGTTTAGGAAGTCTTGTGTTCTAAAATGCAAACTTTCACTAAATATTGTCTAATCTGGGTATGAGAAGTCTTTGTGTCTTGATATTAATGAAGGCAATGAATTCTATCAACTGTCTTCTTTTTTTAATGTCAGATTGGACAGTTGTTTTCTAATTGCATATTATGCACTGATTTTAGTCAATAGAGAGAGTTTTATTACGCGGCACAAGGAATATTTCAGTAAAACCCCGAACTCAAATGTGTTTAGCCGTATACGTACTCTTGTGGGACAAAAGGCCACCTGCTTGATGAAATGTGTAGACAACACCCTCAGGTCATTACAACAAAGATTGATTGGCTGTCTGTTTCTGTATCACCCCAATCCCAACCAAGTCTGGATCCACGGACATGGCTTTCTCTCCTGGTCTCAGAGCTGCTTCTCCCCAGTAGCCTTACCAGGCTGTCACTGAATCGAGGTTCTCCCTGGCCTCGTTCTCTGCCCCTGACCCTGAGCTGCAGCCTCAGTGCTTTGGATCCATGTCAGTGGAGGGCAGCCTTGAATTCTCCCTCAGCTCCTGGCTTCCTCCCCATGGCGAGCAGACAGAACTTGCTCCTCAGAAACAACAGGCTAAGGAAAGAAAACTAGCACTGTAATGCTGAGCACCCTGGTATATTATCACTGATGGCAATCAGAAAGCAGATATTGAAGGAAAGTGCGGATCTTTCCGTGGTATGGGTTGCAGCAACTAAAAATTTAAGGAGTTTCTATGCTTGTGTGACTCAACAAAATTAATGTGATTGTATTGTTAATTTTTTTGGTCAATACACTTTTAGGCTTTGCATGATTCTTTGGCAGTGTATTTCACTGTGTATTTTCACTATTTGTGGGAAGGCAAAGCTTCTTGTTTGCTCTGAAGTTGCTCCTACACAGTGTCAATGAGTTATTTGTGATCATGTTTTCCTAAAACAAAGTACAGGGTAATTATCATTCATTTTAGCTAAGGAGATCTGTTTGCTTATGAGATAGATTTTACAAATCATCTTAGAAGTACATATCACATATATATTTTATATATTTACATATTTATACATATACAAGGATCCCATACCATTCATGTTCAGCAGTACCAACAAAACAATGACATTCTCAATGAGAATAGGCAAAACAAGTCCTCTAGGTAATATGGCATTTATCTAGATTTTTTGAGGATCTTTTCTCTTTCTTCTCATCAGACTCTTATTACAAAGAATGAAGGAATGATGAGTACCTAAAATCTAATTAGGGCTTGCTTGCAAGAGTTGCTAGCTGCTGATGGAAAAAAAGGTTTGAAAAAACCTGAGAGGAGAGCAAAAGTGTTGTTCTGAATTCTTACCAATTCCTTTTTTTAGGTTTCAATATAACTTTTAGAAGTACCTGCTTAAAACTATAGTCCTTTTAAAAATGAAAAAACCCAAACCCTCAAATCCACCCTAAAAACCCTCAAGTCACTGTATTTGCAAATAAACCACTACATATTTCTGTTGTAATTGCTACTCCATGTATTCTGATGGCATCAGTAGAACTTCCTGGTCCTGTGAACTTTGAAAGTTGAGAAATACCTTAAAAAAGATTTTACTTTATTTTTCAAAATGTGGAAGTACAGATAAACATAGACAGGACCTATTGTTTTGCATTTCAAAGCCATTCAGTGGCTGAATGCAATGAAATCACTTGGACACTATCATTTATCCATGTTCCACATTTAGAGAATAACCTTCAGAAAGCACAGAAAATGTGTGTAAATCTCATATTATTGAGAAAGAGTAACTTTGACCGCATGAACTTACGCAACTGAAGCTGTAGGAAACAATCTTTTTTTATGTAAAAACTCCCTACTGCTTCAAGCTAAAGAAGAACAGTTCTGGCATGTAATACACATCTTATATTTCATAGAGTGCTTTATCACACATATTTAGTACAAAAGGTTTCACTACAAAAATATTACATGAGCTATAAATGAATGAGTTGGAAGCAGAAGTAATGAATGTTATGCCTCCCCTTAGAGATATGTTTGACTAAGCATCGTTGCTACTAAATTCATTGCTGTCCATTTTATATACTAGAAGAAAAATAGATAAGTACATAGAGAATTTCACTGAATTTTACATTATTTTTTTATATCAATTAAATACATATGACTTCCAGATTTATAGTTCATTTTAGTAGAATTTGATTGCATCAAAAAATACTTTAACTGCTATAAATTTCAAGAAAGAACTAGAGATAAAAAGATGACACTACTGTCAATACTGCCTGACAGGGTCCTGGTAGAGTAGAAGAAGGGTTAGAACTTGTTATCTTTTGTTTCTGCTTCCCTATCACCACCCCAAATTTTCTCTTCTTCTGAACATGTGATTACAAGAGATGTGGTTTGTAAACCATACAACTTATCAATAAAACACTATATTAATGGGCAATTTTAATGTGTTGTTTTTTTGGTTTTTTTGGGTTTTTTTACTGTTCTCAACTACCTGTTCCAACTCAGCGGAAGACTTCTGATTTCAACTTTTGAGATAGAGGCTCAGTCTCAAGCACTGTCTGAAATGGCAGCTACCTTAGAGGAATGTGTAGACGGTGCATTACAGACTTGGATTTGTTGCACTTGGGATGGTTACCACTGCTATACCAAGTTGTCACTCTGAATGATCATGACATGTATCATATAAAAAGTATTTCCTTAAGGGATTAAGGATTATATACCTTTTCCCTCCTGATACCTGTGTTGAAGTCGCCTATAACCATTCCAACACAGACCCATTCTAGCTATTATCCAGTAGTTGTTTAGACCTCCAACTAGGAACAAAAGAACATTTTGGATCTCAGTGCAAATGTTAAAACGTCAATTTCACCAAAAATTTAAGTGGCTTTTTTCAAGGGTCTGCTAACTTGGGGAATGAGAACTTGATCTACCAGGTCTGTAGTGGAGGATTTGTATTCCAACCTACTTCTCAAGATAACTGCTGTCATTTCTGTATTGACAAACCTGTTAATGGGTGAATGAAAATGAGATTCAACTAGTTGCTAAACTACTCCACATACAGCCCTATCTGTTGTTTTGAAGAGAAATAGGACAGGCCTTAAATAAAGTGATACTATGGGAACTGTGGTGAAACTCATTAGTGAATTAGGCAATACAGAATGCAGAAGCACAGAGATTTTTGTTTTGCTTTTATAGTGTGGTGGTTTAAATCCAGCTGGGATATTAACTCTAAATAAGCCTCTCCCTTTCCTCTACACACCCTTCTGGTGAGAAAGGAACTAAGGCAGAGACTATGGGTTGAAATTATGATTTATTGAAAACAAACAGCAGTGGGATGAGAAATGAACAGTAACAGCAACAACATTGATAACGTAAGTGTACAAAAAATGAAGGTGCTTTACACACAAAGAGATGCTCAACCACAATGACAACAGCCTGTGGTCACTGGGATTAAGACAAGATGGTGTTGTTCCTACAGCTTGGCAGTGACACATTTTTTCCCAAGACAAAGTCAAGATGGTGAATGCACCATGTGGCCTCCTGAGATAAAAATGAGATGGTGGATGCTGTCTGCAGCCAGTGTTCCCCCTCCCTGAGCCTGAGGCAGCAGAAAGCAATGACTGACAGACAAACCCCTAAAAAGCTGGATTGTCTGTGTTGCCTGCTCCCCTGAGGTTGGACTCCATGCTGTGCTGCTCCTCTGTTTGTCAGTGCTTGCCACTTTGGCACGGCGTCGGCAGTATTTGGCTGGTCTCAGCATGACTTGGTCTGCGCGGCTTCATTCCCTGTGTCTGCTTCTGGCCCCAGTGCCTGTGGTGCCTGCACTCCACTAGGCTCAGCTGCATTCACTGCCCAGAGCCACATCCTCCTGAAGGACAGGAGGGGATGAGCAGCAGTGCGGAGAGGGAACAGAGTCCACAGTGCTGGTTCTGGAAACTTCCTGAGGAAGAAACAGTACAAAATGGTGCACTTTTTGTGTCCTTCATCCATTTCTTCCTCCTGAAACCATGCAACCCAGGAATGAAGTGCATGGTAGCAAACAGCACCCTAGCTATGCTCCACCCCTCCTCTCTGCAAGTAGGACATATATTATTTTTGATGAAAGAACATAAAACATACATAAAAGCAATAGATTAATCAGCTACAGTTTCAGTATCAGCGGCAGTTTGACATGAGCATCTCTGGTTTAACTTGACAGACAGAGTGGAGGTTTTCTTTCTGGTACCCACCTAGATTCTCTCCTGTGAACAAAGAAAGCTGTTTTTTTAAAAGCTGAGGATGGTAGAAGTTGGTTGTTTTAGGAAAAAGGATTTGAATTGTAATACATTTCTTTTCACTCCTATATATGGTATATTTAGATATTTCTGGACAATATGAGATTGAAAAAGATTCTATTTTGTCTTTGGAAAATTTTCTGTGGTTTGAGATAGGCATTCTATGATGCTTTATTCTTTATTTTTTAAATGGCATCCAGTATTATCCTTGCTTTGAAGTCTTATGTAGTTGCTGAACAAGAAGTACTAGAAACTTGTAAACACAAATCTCCTAATCTGTTAGAGTTTAATGGAGGTGACGAAACGTTTTTTTCTTTTTTGTGAGTGATGGTTCCACGGCCTTTTCAAGTAGCACCAAGTCAGAATGGAATATTTTCTTAATCACAACAATTACTGGAAATAACAAGACCCTTAACTTTCATTTACACTGAAGTAGCAGGACAACTATAATCTAACGGTGAAAGGAATGCTACACTCAATACTGCAAATTCAATCCCAGTATATTTTGTGTTGACTAGATTTAAACACAACAGAGCTAAAACCAGAAAAGATAATTACCTATAACTCTAACTACACTTAACTTAACTAGGAGCTGCAATGTCAATTTTACTACATTAGGGAAATGCATAAATTATGTACATGTGATTACATTTTTTCATGTTACTTGAAGTGTTTTATATTTGTACAATAAAATGCATTTATATGCCATGTAGCACATATAGATGAGAAATAACTTTTGTATAACTTCTGTGTACGTATGTCAGGGTTTTAACAGAGCCCTTTCCAGTGTTTCATGGAAACACATGTCCTTTCTTTAGGTTTCTGACAATGAGAAAATAGGTGCAAAAATGTTTTAGGAAGCTTTGTTTTCAAATATTTGTCTTTAATAATTTCATGTTTTCTTTCAGTCTATACAATGAAGAGTGTGATGATTTTTATTTCCAGTAATGTGATCACAGAGAAAGTAGTTCAAAGATAAGAAAATATATTTCAGAAAAAATAAAAATAGGAAATATATGTTGAAATATGTTTGTATATGAGATACATTTTAATAAGATACAGCTGATGTTTCTATAAAGTTTTTTCCTAATTTTGTATCAGTAGATTTTCAGGACACCAGTACAGGAAAGTAAAAGGTAAGTTCTATTGTGAATATTTGACTTGATGTAATCTTTTAGAATGTATTCTCTGCAAGGTAAAGAAAGGTATATTCTTGGGAACAAAAAGATATTATGTGTGAGGACAGTACTGATAATTTAAAAGAAAACCATAATCTACTGTTTTTGGTTATTAACTGATAGTAAGCAGCCCAAATAAACTTAAATTAATGATTGAGAAGTTCCTTATTTCTGAAACAGAGTGCGAGTTTTGACCTACTATGCTTTGTCATACAATCAGATGGTTGGCTTTTCTTGAGATTATATAATCTGGAAAGAATTAGGAAATCTTTTATACAGATAAGGAAAAACTGAAGAGGAAATAAGAAAAAAAGATGAGGATGAGGATGGAGTATGTAATTACCCAATTTTAACCACAAAATTAAGGTTAGAGTAGGGTTGCTTGCAGATTCTTCCATAATTAGGGATGCAGATTAGAGTTTCTTGCAGATCCTTTTACAAGGTGAGATACTGTGTTCTGGTCTTCGCCTCTCCTGGAACATCTGTATAATTAAACAGAATTTTGAGTCCTGTTGTCTCCCCCTAACTCTGCTGGTTATCATCTACTCACTCTTAGTCTGCTCTGTCATCACTTTTATTACTGTTTTAAAGTACTTGCTCTGAGCACACTCAGCAGAAGCCCTAGAGCCCCAAGGAGAATGAAGCAACTGCAAGTTGAGTCCATGCCCTGAAATAAGAAGCAGCAATGTAGCCAGAAAGAACACGTGCTTTCTGCTTAAGTAAGCACTCTGACAGGTAGCATTTAAAAACTCCACCAAAAAGAATGGCTTTTTAAAAAATTATTGGCATTCTTGAAGGCCAACTCTTTATAAGACTAGCACCATTTCCTAAATTATAAATAAATTCTTGTGGATGACTTAATTAGTAGTATCCAGTAAAACATCCAGTAGAGAAGATAATTACTTGATTGTCAAATAGAATAACAACGGTTTTCCCTGCAGTGAAATCTCTACCACTGTAATTAGGTTATGTCATCCTTTACCCTGAAGGGAATATTAAAAACACAAGACAAGCCAGTTTCATCCACTGAATTTTTTCTATTTATAGTTTAGTGCTAAATTGCTGCCTTCATGATGCAGCAAAGACATCAATAACGAAATAACCACTCTTCTGTTGCTCAATTAAGTTTGCTACATGGATATTAATGTAAATATGGATCTTCTAAGAGAATTCTGTTGACTAATCATTTGTAGCGTAATAATAATAAAAAATATATCTATGAAGAGTTTTACAAGAAATAATAACACAGTAGAAATATATGGAGGCAGTATCAAAAAAAAGCAGCAATAAATATATCTGCAAGAATTATACAGATACTGACACACTGAGTGAATTGTGACTTTCCTTTTTTCTATTTTTATTTTTTATTTGTCCTCTCAGAACGTCAACAAAACAACAGTAAAAAACCCAACCAAGAAAACCATAAAACATTAAGAAAATTACTGATTGATTTGATATAATATGAAGAATTGCCTTCCCTATGACTCCATTTGCAAAAAAAAAGATATAAAATTATTTGTTTGAATCTTAATACCTATTTGTTTGTATTTATTTATATCGATTAAAAAAAAATGTTACAGGTGTGAATACTGTTCTGTTTTCCATGTGTATTTGATAAGTATGAAAACCAGTTGTTTTATACCTAATGTAAGATCAAGCCACACTTCGTTTGCCTAGAAAACCATATTGTACTGCTAAGTGAATCACTTAATGGAGAAAAATACCCCAGAAGAAAATTGCTTTTTAACATCTTTAGTGAATTAGGTGAGTCTAAAAATGCTTGATATTTATAAAAGTTTAATTTTTCATATTTAGTTTCATTTTTTCTCTGGACTAAAAGTAAGAGTTAAGGGGGTTTCTGGTTTAAGATTTGGAATTTCTCTTAAGAAGGTAAGATCACTTTATAAAATAAATTATAAAAATCACAGACACAGACATGATTAGGACAAGAGAATGTGTAAAGAGCCTTCAGTTAGATCTATATTCTGTTGTGTTTTCTATTTTTTTAATGTTTTGTAGAGTTTTTGTTAGTGACACATAAATAAAACCTTTCTCCAGGTTCAGATATCTTCAATACCAAACTGAGAATAGATTAATAGGGATATGGACTTTTTACATGACCAGTAGTCCATGTACTGAGGCACTTTAACTTGAAAAAAAAACCTGCTTCTAAAGCATTTATTGTTTAAGGTCATGATACTAAAAAGAACATCATGATCTTTGAAAAAACAGGAAAATTGATAATGCATGTCAGTAGCTTAGAAGCTGCTTCATCTATCAGGTGAGGTCTTTTAAGAACGATCAAATAAGGCCA
Source organism: Promerops cafer (assembly GCA_013398275.1). Taxonomy (NCBI): domain Eukaryota; kingdom Metazoa; phylum Chordata; class Aves; order Passeriformes; family Nectariniidae; genus Promerops; species Promerops cafer. The sequence goes on from VZSE01014926.1 coordinate 512,975, forward strand.
ATGACACCTAGAAATGCAGTATAAGGACTTCTTTGAAATCTGAAAAAAGCAGCATTCTTTTTTATATATTTATATTGGATAATTAGAAAGGTCTTAAATGTATTCTGAATCAGAGACTAGCTTTCTGGTGCAATATTACAAAAAATTACATGGAATTTTTGATTAAAGGACTGACATCAAGAAACTTCTGTGTGCTGAAAATGAGAATCACATAATTATTACTGCTTAAATTTCTCTCAGTATTGTTGCACTTCTCTGGTCTCTATCTGTTGAAAAATCAGTCCTTGCATGAGTGTCAAGTCCATGGAGTGAGGAGTTTTTTGTAGAATTATATTTCAGTTTAATAGAAAGGGTTTTATGTAAGTGGCACCTTTCTAAGTACCTCAAATCTAAAATCCATTTAACAATTGACTTTGGGTTTTTTTGTTGTTTTGTTTTTGGTTGTTTTTGGGGTTTTTTTTGTTTGTTTGTTTTGTTTTGGTTGGTTAGTTTTGGTTTTGTTGGTGTTGAGTTTGGGGTTTTTTTTCAGTTATGGGGACACAAGTAATTATCTCTTCTTGGTTATCATACAGTGATAAAATAATTTGGGCCAAAAGGGACCTTAGAAATCACCCAGTTCCAGCCCCCGTGCCGTGGGCAGGAGCACTTTTCACTAGAACTCGTTGTTCAAAGCCCCATCCAACCTGGCCTTGAGCACTTCCAGGGATGGGGCACCCACAGCTTTTGTGGGCAATCCATTTAAGTGCCTCAGTACCCTCATAATAAATAATTTCTTTCCAACATCTAATCTAAACCTACTGTATTTCAATTTGAAGGCATTCCTCTTTGTCCTATCGCTACATGTCCTTATCAAAAGTCTCTCTTGAATTCTTCTGTAGCCCCCTTTAGGCACTGGCAGGCCAAAAGACATCCTTAATAGTTTACCAAATGCTGCTGCCATTGAAAATCATTTGTATATGTTATTGGAAATTATTAGTACATATATACTTTTTTTTCCAGTACCCATGAGCTTGTAAAAGAGATTCTTATATATCCCAGGGGCCATTTAATATTAAATTTCAGCACCTCAATTTGTCTTTAGATAATTATCATCTGGCACAGAAATAACTATGACCTCCTCTGTACTAAAGTGCAATTGCTTATTGATGGCTTCTCTGAAGAAAACTCCCAAAGGTTTCTCAAATCTGTTTCCAGGTGCCATGTTCATACATAGATTTAATACGTACTAGAATTAAAAATGTAACACATGAAAATATGCTTGCAAATTAGTGTTATTTTCCCTTTTTACTCTTTAGTGAAGAAGCATTAATGTTTTGAACTAGCTACTGCCATAGGAATGAGACATATTAACCTCCCAAGTGATCAGCACAGGCTTCCCTCACCAGTATGCACCAACAAGAACCCAAAGATAGTTCTGAGATACTTGTGTTTCCTTGTCCACGCAGGCTTCTGTTTCACTGCTGACACCACCAACATGGATGACAGATAAGACAAATTGTGAAGGTGGCTTTGCTTTAACTCAGATTTCTGTCTTCAAGGAGCAGGAGAGACAGTATCAGTTTGTTTTGCATAACTTACTGTGCAGCACCCTTATTAAAACATTTTCAGCCATCACCAGAAAAAGCAAGGTCAGAGCCATTGACATGGTAGTACTGGAAGGCTCTGTTTTACGTTATACAATTTACCAAACACTATTCACCCATAGACAGATCCCACACACAATTGAATCTGATCAATCCCTCAAAGAAATTCTCACAATAAAAATAATCCTTTAGGTTTGCTGTCCTGTGACTGACCCTGTGGTCATGCTCACTGATCAGCTCTTATGGAGAAAACATATGCTGAATGTTATATTTTGTTTGCTTGATGAGGAGAATGTCCTCTTGCAGATTTAAATTTTAGAGGAAGATATGGCCAGAGTCTAGAAAATACTCCTTTTCCTATACATTATTTTTCTCAAGAATTGTAGTCTCAAAGCAATAGTAGTCTGAAAAGCAATGGTGTTACTGCACCTCTCTGGAAACACCCTGTGGAGCTATGGATATGGGAAGATATTCTTAGTCCCTTTGCATATAAATATGATACTGTAAGTGAATAATACTAGTATGCTTTTGCATAATTTCAGATCATGTTTTCTTGTAGTTCATGCCTTTCTTTTTTCATTTTTGTCTAAATTTGCAGGCTCTTATTTTTATTGACTCAACTTTAATGTGAATATTTTATTTTCACAGGTTCTGCAGAAACAAGGCCTTTTTATTTGTAGATTTGTATTGCAATAGGAATTAGGTTATTTGATTTATTTTCTTTAGTTCCTAATTAGAAAAATTTGCATCTCATCCTTAGGCTGTGGTATGTGGCCTGCCATGCATATGTTGGCAGACTTAAAAGGATGTTATTTTTTTGTATTTTCCTATCAACTTTTTTCCCTTTATTATTTGATCATTTGCAAACATGATCAAGCTTTAATTTGAAATATTTTTTTTCTGAAGAAATATTTGAAGTTATCAAGTCAACTGAAGATATTTTCTGTGAAAATAAACCAAATCCAAGTTAATAAGAGAGATCATAAATATGTTAGCAGGACCTGAGGTAGATTTAGATATTCAGGTTAAGTATGAAACATTTCAAGCTGTTTGGGGCAAATTTTAAGACAAGATCAATGAGATAAAGGACAAAATGTTTTGCAGCATTCAGGAATGAGAGGAATTAATGATGTCTCAAGCCTCAGTGAGATACTTCTGGCTCCACAGCAGCACAAATCACAGCTGAAATGGGACTTTGTGTCCTTTTGCTTCTTTACCCCGACAAGAGGAGTCTACTCCGTGGATCCTTGGAAGCAGTTTCTAAGTCACCTCTAAGGGACTAATTTCCTTCACCCAGTTTTCCTGCCCTGCAGAAATCTGGTGTGATATCAGGAATGATGCCAACAACCATCACGTATGATCAGTTTTTCTGGTTTTTTCTTCTGTCTCTAATACTGTAACTTGTTATGTGAACAGTGACCTATGAATAGTTTTCCAGCCTCACCAAACATTGGGTGAAGTTTTATATCTTCTACAGTTTTATATCTTCTATCTTCTCTTCTTCTTCTGTGCTTACCCACATGCTTGCTTGGGTGTGATGAAGGTGAAAGTGGAGAAAGTAATTATCAAGAACAGTAAAAATGTTTTAATTATTAGGAGAAATCAGTTAACACCACAGGCCAGATGAGTATTTTACTGAGCTGCCTGATGTCTTTCCTGCCATGCTATGGCATAAACATCCCCTTAGTTTTTATCAGTACTATTTGTGCATTGTATCACCCTTGGTCTTCAAAAAAGACACATGCAAAAATTTCTGTACTCCGAAGTGGAGTCTCAATTCAGTCTGTAGGGGTTCAGGCAGAGCAGAGCAGAGCATTTTCATGCACCACATTACTGTATCTGCAGACTGGAAATCTCCACAGGAAAGGGATTTATAAAGATATGCTTCCTGAAAAAATGAAAAATATTTTATCTCAGGAGAACCTGCTTGCATAATAAATATCCTATAACAATATGGTGCTTTAATGGTGTCTGTGCAATGAAGAACTTTTACGTTTCCTAAATTGTGATTCAATATACTGTGGGTTGCCACTGTGATACCCACTCGGCAAGGTTCATTTATACATAGAGACTACAGATCTGACCTAAATATATGGAATAAGGGCATTTTTGTCTTTAGAGATAAGAAAGACTAAACCAATTCAGATTCAGAAGAAAGATTCAGAAAATAGTTCAGAAGGATTATTAATGTAACATTAGAGAGATCATAAGGAACATCTGTTCAGACAATGAGGAGAAGTTAAAGGGATCAATATAATAAAATTTTTTTGAGGAACAATAATGTAATCTGCAACTATTAGCACACATATACAAGGTAGTTATCTGAAAGAAGGCATCTTCATGCTTATGAAAACAATTTGAGCAAACTGTGCTGTCCTATCACATGTAAAGGTTGAACTTTTTTTAGGTTTCTTATCATTGAAATGTCAGGGAATTTTCTCATACCATTTTGATCTGCTCCTATCCATTATTCTCTTAATTCACTGCTCAGATTCTCATTGCTTTAAGTATTTGGTTTTCTGTACTGGCTGGTTGGTATTTCCCACAGATAGACTTTTGCCTTGAGCTTTTCTTGCTAATGGCTTTTTTTTTTTTTTTTCTCAGACCTAGACCTGCTGGCATCCACACCCAGGCCCATATGTACTTTCAGAAAGCTACATAGATAGATCTTTAAGTATTTTAACCTGTACAGAAGTAAGGGTCTTTCCATTTGCAAATCTTCAGTCTGCCTTTCTTCTGCATCTCTATAACTTTTTACCAAGATGTTGTGACTGTTTTCCAGAACTCCTGTGCATTTTTCTCTCCTATGTTGTTCTTGTGCTGTTTTTCTTGAACCTGCAAACCCCCATTTTCTTGCTGTTGGCTTCTTCACCAAAGTAAATACCTGCAATGGTGAAACTCACCCCTTTGTTGCTTTGATTTTTCTACATACTGCTTTGTGGAGTTTAGGTAATACTAGAGAAACTCAAAACTTAATGAGTAACAACATAGTAGTATTTTAAATATGCAGTAAACAGCACTAATAATACATATGCAAGAGAACTTAACAGTCAATCAGCACATAGTGCTCATGGCTGATGAAGCATACTGTGATCCACACTAACATTATCACAGGCAGCAACAATCCAGTTGAGGGGATCAGGTTGGAAAATTGTACAGGAGTAGGGGAATTTGTGGTAAAAGTCAACATTCTCATAACCTTCAGCTTCACCACCTGCTGTGCTGGAGGGGATGCACAGGAAAGAGGTTAATAACATCAATGTTTCTCTTGACTTGTCATTGGGAAGCTTACCCCTTACACTTTTCTCTTGTGTTGTTTTGTTCGTTATTTTTTTGTTTTCCCCAGAAGCTACTTTCACACTTAGAATTTATGGGTGTTATCAACAATGATGTATCTGAATAAAGACTTGTGTGTATAAGTCTGTCTAAGGGCCTTCTGTACAACACACATTCAATTTGTTTCATGCAGCATTATGGCAAACAGATAATTAAAGACTCTGGACTTACCCCATAGCAGGGAAAACTCCTAACAGTTACCCACACTTAATCAAGGACTGTTCTGCAATGGATGAGCAAAGAAAATGCTAGGACGAGTAGAATTATATGCTTTATCCTTGCTTTCCATATGGAGACTACAGTAAGCTGCAGAAGCAGATACCAAGCCTTGTGCAAAGAACACTGCTAGAGCTCTTCTCATGATTCAGCACTCTCAGCTCTTGCAGGAGTCTAAGCAAACTCTAGCTGATGTTGCTGCTACTGGAACAGTTTGAGAGTCACACTTCCATCCACTCCCATCTGCTCCTGGAAACATTGCAGAGGGTGCTGCAGGCAAGCTGTCTTAACAAAGTACCTCAACAGTAGGCCTTCAGCCTGAAATAAGGGACATCTACCTGTAAGTTATCCACAGATATTTTTCAAATTCATGCTGCTAATTGAATAATTGAAAAAAAAAAAAAAAATGGACAGAAAAAGGATGTTTCATAAAAGGTAGAAGATGTATGAATGCAGATTATTAATTGTTTTACTAATGATTTCATTAGTCCTAATGACTGAGGATCAAGGTATTAACTGATTGGCTTATAAGACATTCAACTACACTGTAATATCTGATGGGACACACCATAGATTTGCAAATGGATTTAGTTTTTGTGGCAAGCTGTTTGCAGTAGAGGAGGATACTACAAGGATAGCCTCTAAAAAGAAAGGCCGAGGGCTGCCCCATGTCAAATGCAAGTGGTTCCAGCCAGCTCCAATGGATCCACTGCAGGACACAGCTGACTCCCTCAGCCCATCTGATGTCATCTGCAGAAAAGTGTACTTCAAAAAGGGTAAAAAAAATCTGTGCAATAAATCAGAGGAGTGAGCAAATGTGAACCAAACAGCCCTGCAAACACCAAGGCCAGAGAAGAAGGAGGGGAAGGAGGTGCTTCAGGAGCTGGGGCAGAAATTCCCCTGCATCTCATGGAGGAGACATGATAAAGCAGGTTGTTCTCAAGCAGCCTGTGGAGGATCCCACACCAGAGAAGGTGGGTAAGAACTGAAGGAAGGTGAAGTCCATGGAGAGCCCATGCAGAAACTGCCTTGGGAGGGGAAGAGGTAGAAAAGCCAGGAGTGAAGTTAAGCCTGGAAAGAAGGTGGGATGGAGGCAAAAGTGCCCAGTTCCACCTTAAAGTCCTACTGTTTTTGTCTTTGCTTCTCACCATCCCACTTTATTTTTAATTGAAAGTAAGTAAAATAAATCTTCTCCAAGCTGAGTCTCCTTCCCTTGTGATGGTATTTGGTGAGTGATCGTCAGTCAGTGAGCTTTTCCACCTTATTTTCTCTCTTGTCCTGTTGAGGAGGTAAGGTAAGAGTTTGACTGGGTTGGGGTCTCAGAGACCTGGGTCTCAAGTCTCAAAGTTACATCCACCACAGTAATGCATCAGGAAAAGGTATTTACCCCTTACTGAAGAATGATTCCTCATCAAGACAGTAACACTGTTTGAGAACTCTGGTGCAAGGAAACCCCTTAACTACCAGTAAAGTACCAACAATCTAGCATACCATGAGCTAGAATTTTACACATACTGGATATTTCTTAAGTCTTACCTTTCTAGTCCTAAATGCAGTAGAAGTGGAAAGGTGACAGACAGAGTGACAATTCGCAAATAATGCTCAATACTTGGTGGTTCTCTCATGTTGGTCATCTAACATGAAAAATATGAAATGAGCTGTGCAGAGATCCCTCACAGAATTTCCTTTCCCATTCATGATTTGAATGGGCAAGTTGTCCATTCACTATGGTGCTCCTAAAAAGTGTATCACAATGCTTATGCTGACAGTTCTCATTCTTCTCATGAGCAAAGAGAATGTGTATAACATTGTATGAAGAGGCAGGTGGCAAGCCAGTCCTGAATTGTTTCATAGAATCATAAAAGTAGGCTGGGTTGAAAGCACAGAATCATAGAACTGCAGAATGGTTTGGGTTGAAAGGGAGCTTTAAGATAATGCAGTTCCAATGCTCCTGCCATGGGCAGAGATACTTTCCACTAGAACAGATTGTTCAAAGCCCCATCCAGCCTGGACTCAAACGCTTCCAGGGTTGTGATGCCCACAGTTTCTCTGGGCAACATGCTCCACTGCCCCACAGCAAAAAATTTCATCCTAATATCTAATCCAAACATACTCTCAAATTAAAGGCGTTACCCTTTGTCCCATCACTACATGCTCTGGTCAAAAATCCCTCTCCAGTTCTCTTGTAGCCCCCTTTAGGCGCTGACAGGCTCCTGTAAGTTCTCTGTGGAGGCTCCTCTTCTCTGGAGTAACAGCCCCAACTCTTGCAGCCTTTCTTGATAGGAGAGGTGCTCCAGCTGTCTCATGATCTTTGTGGGCCTTATAGACACAGTACTGCCTGTGTGCAAGAGCAGAGCAGAGCAGCAGAATGGTCAGCCTGCTGACCATGCTACTTCTGATGCAGCCCAGGACACAGCTGGCTTTCTGGGCTGCAAGTGTATGTGGCTGGGTCATGTTGAGCTTCTTGTCAAGCAACACCCTCAAGTCTTACCTCTAATGTTGTTTTCAGTGTATTCTACCCCTGTATTTGTGCTTGGGATTGCCTTAACTCACTTGTAGGGCCTTGCACTTGGCCTTCCATATATGCTGCCTACTTCGTATGTTGTCTGTCAAGTAGAAGACAGGCCACCGTGGGTACAAGAGCCTTTCACAAGGATGGATCACCTGGGATCTTTTAGAGATCCCTCCTGCTCACTAATGGCGACCACCCACTGTCTGCCTTAGATCTAAAGGCAAACGTCTTCCAGTGTTTAACAACTGTTACTTCTCCTAGTAGTGAGCATGGCTTGGCAGCAGGCCATACGTCATACACCACCATCTTATACTACAAAATAAATATTGTTGTGTGATTAGGTAATTTATGCCTTGAAGTAGCATATCATATATGATTTACTGGATCTGAACATCCAGAAATCCATAACTTCGGTATTAGTAATCCTGAGAAGATGGTCTGAAAGAGACAGATATTTCTCTTTTAGAAATATCTATATAACAAATATCTCTCTGTCTATTATACAGAAAAGTATTCTGCATAATAATAATTCAACTTATTTTGCAAGAAGCTGAATTATTATTATTAATGAAATATTATTATTATATTGAATTATAATAATTATTATTATCTTTCTAATCTTGAGAAAATTATAATGGTTTCTAAACATATTGGTCATTGTTGGTCAACTATATTATGCACTATAAATCATGTCAGGCAAGCCATTTTTCTGCTTATTTATATTTTAGAAATTTTTGGAATAAGGAATAATATGAGAAAAAATTAAATAAGCCTAGTCTACAACAATAATGTATTCTCTACCAGTTAAATTACTAGAAAAGTAGTTAGTAGTCAAATATTGTAGAAAGACCCATGTGTGAGTATGTATCATAGAAGAAAGGAAAGAAAATGACAGGCCTTCATTAGCACTACATTAAATAATTGATTGCATAAAATTTAAAAAAATTAAAATCAAGAAAAATTGTCATTTTAATGCATAATTATGTCTGTATACAAATGTATAGGGCAAGTATGTAAAAAAAAAAGACAGTTTCTAGTAAAAAAAACTATCTGAAAAAAAACTATCTAATAAAGAAGGGTTTTAACAAAAGGAAAAGAACAATGTGAAATACTTATTCAATATAACAGGTATTTTATCAGAAGAAGCTGACAATTTCTTTAAAAGCATTCTATTCTGAATTAAAAAAAGGAAGCCCTGTGTGGGACAATTCATTCTGTAAATCATAGGATGGAGATGTGTGTAGTAATTTTATTCTCAAATGTAATGCCTTCTAACATACCATCTTTTTCACAAACCATTTCTTTTTTTTTCAGATCCATGTAGAGTTTTAATCACCTGTGTACTTAAAAATTACTGTACTCATGGCAAGCTTTAAGGTTTCAGTGAACCAAATGCCACTTCTCCCATCTTCATTCTTTACATGCTTTGTATATTCTGATTTTTTTCATACAGTTTGCCTATCTTTGCTGTTTTAGCATGTCCTGTCAAAAGTTCCCCTTTTAAGTTTGATCAGACTTCAGATGAAAATTTTTTGCAGTCATTTATTTGCATGCTAACTAACTATAAAATTGAAAATATTTTGGTGTTGGGAGAAGTGTTGTTTTGAAAGGAGGGAGAGGTTGTTGTTTTTTTCTTTTGACTATCCCATTCCATCAATTTTACATTTTTAGTTTTACCTTGGTGGGGCCTGGGTATATACTTTTGTATCCTTTGTGTAATCTTCCTATTCCAGGCCCTAAGGAATTCAGAATTGTTAAGTGTATCTTATCAGTGACAGATACAGTTCTATAAATTATAGGATTAGAGCAGTGCCTGATGAGTGATTTCTTTTAATGAAACGGGTTTTCATAATCTTGAGCACCAAAACCTGTCTCCCAAAAATCAATACCATTCTTTTCTCTGTTATTTAAATCCCCAGAATGAAGTCATTCTGGATATCAACTAGTTGAGGGTGAAGTTTCCTCAAGAGAAATGTGGTCCTGATCTGGTGATTTGAGGACAGAATTTGGTTCTGGTGGAGTCAGTGAATGAGAAGTGTAATCTGTTGTATACGTTCTTCACTACGCAGTTGTCAAATGTGGGTGCAATCTGAAACTCAAGAGAAAGCACAGTGAACCTTATCAGTCCATGAAGATTCAAGCTCTATACTTCAGTTTGACTTTCAGGATTTGTTTCATATACAGAGTAGCATAGGGACTACTTTAATTGTACTGAAAGCTAATATACATCAGAATTACGGGTTATAAAAAGCAGTAAATAGCTTATATCTATGCTTTGTGAAAGTAGGTATCTGAACCAATAATTTTGAGCCTTCTGTTATTGCGATCACATCAGCAGGAAACCCTGTCCTTTAGAGAATTCCATCTCCCACATATACCTTGAATAAATTTAGTGGAGGTCAGTAGTTCACTGTATATCCCTTCAAACCTCTTTCCTTCCTGTTACTGTGTTAGCTGCTGTGCACGTTCAAATCATCATGCTGTGGCAGGTTGCGTTTAAAGGACCAGCTCAAGTGGAGCATTAAAAAATTAGCAATCCCAGCTTTAGGAAAGTAAAGCTTGGCTATATGCTTCTCTTATTTACTCAAGAAGCCCTACTAGACTTCTTATGCCATGCCATTGAGGAGAATATAATTTTTTTCATTTCTTAAAAAGCACTATCTATAGCAGTTCTCCTGAACAAGCTTGTCAATTTGTGTGTTGTCTGATTTTGGAATGATGTGCTATAGCTCTGTTTTCTTCTGCAATTTTGTACTGTATCTTTGTTTCCTTCTGTCTTCTAGCCACTTTTTTGTCCTTGTTTTTGTTGTCCTGCCTTAAGAGACAGCCCTTGCATTTAAATTGCAATGAACAATCTAGAATTCCTTTCTGCAAGTTAATATTTCCATGAGTTTAACAAAATTAAACTTTGCAAAATAGTATTTCCACATTGTGAATACCCTAAATTTAATAATAAGCATGCCTAGGAAAAAAAAGAAAGAGGAGAGAAACTAGACTTTTTTACCTGAATCTCTAGTACAGATTCGATGACCAGCTCAGTTAAGTACCTGACATTTAACCACCAGTTCGAAGTACAATTCCTCCTCAGTTGTTTTCCCAAATCAGGGCAATTCCTTTGATAATCTTGAGCTGTATTTTCAGTACAAGCAGTTGTTGATTAGAATAAAATTACTTGGTTATGTTGAAGAGCATTTAAATAAAGAAAAGCAGATGTATTAAGAAAAGAATATAGAAGTGTTTACAAAACTTTTCTATAGCATTGCAAATTCTTTTTTGCTCATACATATGTATTAATAGTTATATATGTGTGCATAAATTTGATGAAGAAGGCACTTTACATAACATACAATGCTGCCGAAGGAATAGGACTGCTAAAAATGTAGTTCTGCTTTGAATTCTAATATGGAAAAACCTCCTTTATTTAGGTGGAAAAGAGTCCAATAATTGCTTTTATCATGTTACATTTTTGGATGTATTTGTAAGACAACCCAGAACAACAGCTCCAAAAAGCTGTTTCCTGGGTAGTAGAAAAAGAAGAAGGAATTTCCAGGTAATTAGAGGCTTGAGGCCACCAGATTGGAAAAACAACTTAATAGGTCATAGTTTTTATTTACTAGATTTTTAACAATTAAATTTGCATAAAGAACATTATTAGAAGTGTAGATTAAAATTATCAGTGTTAGATTCTGCATTAAGATATGTTTGATTATGATATGAAAATAACAAATCAGTGCCAAAGTTTCAAAGGTTGTAGATACCATTCTTATTCACACATGCAGTAAGGTATTTGTGTGGTTCTCAAACAGTTGCAATTAGTTATAATTCCCGAGAAGTCACATATTATGTCTGCCAATTTTGTGTTACAGTGAAATAGGATGAAATTGTTTTTTTCTACACATCCAAAATTACAGTATTAAACCAAATTCTTTAAGTTTAAGGGATAAGTGAGTAAGGAGCAAGTGTTCTTTTAAACAGCATTGCCTATTTCTGGGTTTATTTGGGTGATATTAAAAAAATTAGTGTTCACTTCCAGCAGTATTTCTCTAAAAGCCGTATTTTCTATAAAGGGAGAGTGTTATCAACAAGTACAAAACTGAGTAACATAAAACAGAAACAGAGAAGATTATCCTCTTAGTCTTATCTATATATGTCATGTCAGGGTCTCTGAATGCCAGCCAGTGGAGTTAAAAAGCTGTGTAATCTGAGCTCCTCGAAATCCTGTCAGTTTGTCTCTTTGTACTCTTTATTTGGGAACAGAATTTTGGAGAAGGGTCTGCATTCAAAGCACACCCACCAGTAAAGGTGCAATTGGCAATACAGACAATTTGAACTACTTTTCTGAAGAAACCCTTGGTGGGGCAAGGAGCTGTGTTACTGGCAGTGATAGAAGAGCCGAGTGGAAATGAAATTGCTGTTAGCATTCTCTCCATCTGGGCCATCACCTTACTTCTCACTATCATTTCTCCAAGACATTTACCTCCAAGATAGAAGTTAGCAATAAGGAAACAACCGCCATAGATTTCTGAGCACCTTCTGTCCCTCTCCATCTGATGGGAAAGCACCTTGTCTCCTCAAGCTCTAATAGTCACGAAAGTGTATTAGCAGTCACTATAGCAGAAATATCTTCAGAAAACAGAGTTGGAGAGTAAAGTAAAATGATGCTGATAAACAATGTTGAAAAATGGTATCGCTTTTTCTACTTTAAAAGTTAATTAGTGATGATAAACTATTGACTTGTTTTGTGTAATATTGAATGTCTATGTAATTTGTTCATTAAAAATAAGGATTAAAAATTCACTAGTGCCCAAAATCAAAGAGAAAGTATCCTGTTTGGGATTTTGCTTATTTCTTTTGCTTGCATTTTGTATATGTGAAGGATCAATTAATGTGAACAAAAAAAAGTCTGTAGGTTAAAAAGCTGCTTGTTTTTTCTCAGTAAAACATGATATGTTTCTGCTGAGAACAGTGACGTAGAGCTCAAGGTCAAAGTCACTTCTGTGTTTTGTAAGGTAATTCTTGTTTGCGGGTTCACAAATCCATATTGGCCTTCTGAAACAAAAGATAGCTTGAAGTGGGGTAAGCAGTCAATTGTAATGCCTCTGTAATAGAGAAAGGCAAGCTAAAAAACACCACCCCACCAGAACTCCATGCCAGGATCTGTGCTACCAGCCTTAATCTGTTATAGAAAATGAAAAAGGGAAAAGAAAAAAAAAAAAAAAAAAGGAAGGAAAAAAAAAAAAAAAAAAAGGAAGGAAAGAAAAATAAAAGGAAGAATGTTGCAAAGGATATGGATTAGCTGTAGGCAACTGTCTGAAAATGAGATTGGCAGCCTTTGTTCACGGTCATGTTCTGATCTGGACTTTTGCAAAAACCTGCAGTGAGGATTTTCATAAACTTTGAGAAGCAGTGTATGCAATTTGGAATAATTTTCTATTTCTAGAAAAGAAAGCTTTTTATCAGCATTTTTTATAGAGATTTGATGCTACTTTATAAAATAAATATTGTATGTAATATTCATTATAAGATTCCAAGCATTATAAAATAAATTTTTCATTTCATATTTCATTTCATATCTGCTATCCTTTTTTTACTTCCAATATAAAATAGAGCATATTGACTTGTGTTTATTTTTTTTCCTTTTGCATTTTCAGTATTTCTGATGTATATGAAGCTTGAAAAGATGCAAATTTTGAACTGGAAAGTGTAAAAAAGTAGCTGAAAAGGGAAAAAAATAATTTGAACCTTCAGTTATATTGAATTTATAGTTGGAAAAGGTTGGAGGTTTTAGAAGAAAATTGAATATAGAAGATTTAAAAGGCTAAAATATTTTCTAAGAAAGCTATAATTTTTAAAAAAATTCGTAGCCCAAGCTGTCTTTATGTTTTCTTGGCATTTGTAGACCACTTTAATTTTGAACTATGCTCAATGATGTAATGTAAAACTTATTCTCTCTCCTAAAAAACACATAATTTTTTTACATTGCTAAATTCTTCCAAAGGAGAAAAACACAAAATCACCAGAATCAGAAACCCAGAATCAGTAAGGTTGGAAATTTATTTTGTTCTTTTAGAAAATAAGCATAAAAAGGCATAGGACGTGTTCCTTGGAAGTTTGGGGAAGACACTAGCAACAAAAGTATTAGTGAAAGAGGATTCCTGTGTATACAACAGCTTTCAGGCTTGGATTCTAATTAACTTATTTATGCTTACTTGAATTAGTATTTAGCCACTGTGATTTTGCTTAATTAGCCCAAAAAATTGAATTCTTTAATGCTAGTAGGTCAGCTAAGAGGTCACTAGACTACAGTCTTTCATAAGTTTCACAGAGAAGCTTGTCCTGTTTTACTGTCATAGAATCAGAGAATCATAGAACCACAGAATCATAAAATTGTTTAGGTTAGAAAAAACCTCTGAGATCACTTTTACCTTTGACCAATCACCATCATGTCACTTAGACCCTGGCATTAAGTGCCTTGTCTATTCATTTCCTGAACACCTTCCCGACTGTGACTCCACCACTGTCCTGGTCCAAATCCAAAGTTCCAAAGTCATGGGTTTTTCTTTGGTATATTCTTTTCTCATTCTTGGTTTTTATTATTCTGGTGACAAAATCTTCAAAAGGCTTACTCGCCTTCAATTGGAAATGGAATTATCTATCTGGTTGCAATTTTTTTTTTTTTTTTAAATCTTAGCAGAAATGATATGTGATGTTTAGGCTGCCTTCAGAAATATAGCTGGAAAGACATTTTAAATAGTCTTTGGTTGTGATAGAAGAGGACACAGAGTTGATCAAAGCACACATAAGTAGTTACCTTCAAACCCTCTTGAACTACAGAATTCACCATTTTATCTGTTACTGCTTTTTTTTAATGAAACCCTTCCATGAAAAGGAAACCAAATAAACACTTGGGTTTGAGTTCCTGGATCCACTTATCTTAATGAATGGAATTATAAAATACAGGGAGAGGAAAAAGAAATAGGAACAGCTATGGTCTGGCTAAAATAGTTTTGTGTGCAATAAAGACATACATGAATTTCTGAAAAATACTGATTGGTGCTTCCTTCTGGAAGCCCTGACTTCCCTAGTGTTTTTGGAAATGTTGATCAGGACAAATTGTACCTGAGAACTTCAGGACATTTCCTAAATTAAAACTGAAAAACATCCTCAGAAAATTTGTTTATCCCAGACTATGAGGAAATAAGGATCTACAAAGACATAAATTAACATTGGCCTGACTGTACTGCAAAATTAATTTATTCATGTTTTATTCTTTTATGAATGTATATCATAGGCTGATTATTAAAGAATGTAAAGTGAATTCTCAAAAACTAATCTTCCAAAGAATCTCTGCTGGAAAACCAAAAAAAGTAAAAAATATAGTTTATATTGCATTAAATGTCTTGGCAATTTTAGAAGAATATAATTTTCACAGGTCAGTATTAAATTTTTGTAGGGTTGCATCCAGATTCTTTTGCCATCACCACTTCTAGCATATTAGCTCTGTGATTATTTTGTTTGAACTCAGATTTTTTTCCTGAACAAAAAGCACAGATTGCTGGCACTGGTTTTGGTATATTCTGTTACAACAGTTTGGAACTATCTGATCAGGGGACAAAAGGAACTGGGAATTCTCTTGTGGGTAATGCTTTTACTAAGATTTAACTACCTTTTCCATTATTAAAGAAGACTGCTGCTCTTCTGGTCTTTCAGAGCTCTTTGGGAACTCTTACAAAAATCAGAGTTATTTCTGAATATTGAAATAAATATGTTGTTTCCCCATTTCTAGTCAAATGGCATGTTTGCACTTGTTCTGTGATCTTCTAACACCAATAAAGCAATTCCACTTTTTTCATAACTCATGGGTATTCAAAAGGCATTGTGCAGCTATGTGTGTACACACATCTTGTTGTGTACTTGTATGCATAATCACAGACTCGTGGAACTGTAGAATCATAGAATAGGTTGCATTAAAAGAGACCTTAGAAGATTGTCTAGTCATCTCCCTGTTGCTATCAACATGGACATCATTCACCATATTAGGATGCTCAAAGCCCCATACAACCTGATCTTGAATTCTTCAATGAAGTTGTACAGTTTTTCTATTCATCAATACTGTCAAGTCCTTGTCTGCTTTCAACCCCTTCATCCCCCAGCCTGTATTGATGTTGGGGATTGCTCTGACTCGTATGCAGGACCTTGCACTTGGCCTTGTTACACTTGATGAGGTTTTTGTTGGACCACTCCTCGAGACTGTCAAGGTCCCTCTCATGTCATCTCCTCCCCTATGTCTATCAAACTTTGATGTACTGAGTACTAAAGCTATTTTCAAAAATTGTTTTTTGAACACTGTAAAAGAGGAATTCTGAACTTGCAATAGTACAGAATATTATCAGAAAATTCAGTGTCATCAATTAGTACCATATTTTTTAAGGACTTCCAAAATCACAATTGCCATATCTAGCAAGGTATCCTTTTCCCAATAAGATGGCACTTGACTGGTGAAGATAATATTCAAGTATACAGCTATTTAAAAGGCAGGAAGGTGACATGTGGGAACAATGGTCAAGGAAGCTCTGTTCTTTGTCAGTCAGTAGTTTTAGTGGCTCAAGTTTTCCATGGCTGTTTTCTTCAATCAATCATCAGCGATTTACTATAGCAGAACAAAACACAAAATAAAATACACCTATCTGCTTCATAAAGATGACAAGGGCATTCAAAAATGCCCCAGTGATTGAGGACATCCCTTACTACAGGACCATGATGTCAACTTTGTTACACTTAAAACTTTGATGTCACCAAGATATTCTGTATCCTTACACCAAAACCCCAAAAATCTGGTAGAAATACACGCAAAAGCCATGACTTCCTACACTCCTGTGTGATAACCTGTTATGCTGAAGCTCACTAGGGACAGAAGTAGGGTTGCCTATTTGGAATGTAAAATTTTCCGGATGCTGTGTCTCTCTTGTTATTTTCCCTCTAAATCACCCTACAGTGATAAATCTGGCTGTTTAAGGTGTCTCTTTGGCAGGCTGTCCTTTGATTAGGCAATTTATCTTTAACATGCCCAAAAAAAGATGTCCTCCATGAACAACAGTTGACAGTTAGATACTTGTACTGTGAATGCTATATTGTACTGGCTAGGTAATATACACAGAGAGTGAGATCAGCCAACACAAATGCTCCTTAATAAATGGCCATACTCCATAGCAACAATATATAGCCATTAATATACAGGGGAAAATATGCTGCAGGATCAGGAAAATATGGACACAATATATTTCATATTAAATAAGATTTATCAAAGTATTCTTCTGCAAAACAAGGTTTGTGTTAGACAACCTGTCCCACAGAGACCTAGAGGTTGGAGAAAACAAGATGGATGCTGATTATTTTATAAACCAGGTGAAACAAGTGGCCTGCAGTTATGTGAGAACAAAAGCAGCTATAATGAAGTGGTCCAGGTTTACATTAAAGCCATATGAAGTATTAGTTACAAAATTCAAAACATTGACAGACTTAACTATCTTAGATGCCTCAGAAATGGCAATGTGTCATATAAAACTTTATACACTAGTGTTGAAGGCTTACTAGTCCTGAATTTCAGCCAGTATTTCAATACAGCTTTTGGTAGGAAATGTTTGATTTTTAGCTTACATTGTTGGCTTTTATTCTAATGTAGATGTTATACAGTTTTCCTGTACAATGCTCCAGTATCTCTGTCCACATCTACTGCTAAAGAGGATCAGCACAGAAAATCTTGGCCAAAAGAAGCAAATAAGTAAGTAAAATCTAACCCTGCCATTATTATATAGATAATTGTCCTTGAAATATTGCTGAAGTGAAAATTTCATTTTATGAAACATAATAAATTTAAAAGTGAATTTTATCCACAGTTTCTCTGGGCAACCCTTCCCAGTGTCTAACAAAGCTCTAGAAAGAAATTCTTCCCTCTAACTAATATAAATCTAGTCTCTTTCAGTTTAAGACCTTTCCCCCTTGTTTCATTACAGGCCATCTTAAAAAGAATTTCTCTGTCTTTCTTATAAGCCTCTTTATTATATTGAAAGGCCATAATCAGGATTCCTTGGAGCCTTCTTTTCCTCTGGGGAGGCAACCTGAAATCTTTCCAGTTTTCTTCATAGGAGAAGTGTTCCAGCCCTTTTTCTTATTGCACTGGATGAAGTTTTATGGGACCACTCCTCAAGACTGTCAAGATCCTTTTGTATGTCATCCCTTCCCTCATGTCTATCAGCTTCACTGTTCAGCTTGGTGTCACCTGAAAAATTGCTGAGTGCTCTTAATCCCGTTGTCCGTGTTATCAGTAAGGACATTGAATAGCCCTATACTGACCCCTGAGGGGTACCGTGTGTCACTGATCTTCATTTGGACACTGAGCCATTGACTACAGCTCTTTGCACATGGCCAGTCCAAATTATTCCTTATGCATCAAGTAGTCTGTCCACTGAGCACATATCTCAATGATTTAGTGACAAGCATGTTGTGTGGGACTGTGTCAAAGGCCTCGCAGAAGTCAAGACAGGTGGCATTAATTGTTTTTTTCTTATCCACCAATATATCCACTCCATTGCAGGAGGCCACCAGCTGAGTCAGGCATAATTTGCAATTTTTTGAAGGGCATCATGTTGGATGTTTCTAATCATCTCCCTATCAATTATATGCCATGACATGTCTTCCAGAAAGATCTTTATCATGATCTTACTGGTCAAAGAGGAGAGGGTGACTGGTTGGTAATCCCCAGCATCTTTTTTTCTACCCTATTTAGAAATAGGAGTAACATCTCCCTTTTTTAGTCACCATGTGTAGTGACATGACTTTTCAAATATTGTGGAGAGTAGCTTGATAACTACATCACACAGTTCACTCAGAACTCTGGGATACATCTTGTCAGGTCCCATGAATTCATATATGTTCAATTTTCTCAGATTGTCTCAAACCTGATTTTCTCTTAGAAAAATTGGACATCTTTCTCCCAATCTCTGTCTTGAGGTTCAGAGGCTTGAGAGGTGTTTGGACAGATATTACAATGGATTATAACCCTTTAGGTTTTACGCATTTTTTGCATCAGTCATAAATGGGCCATAAAATAGACACAAAATATTTATGGCAACAGACTGGGTTTTGTGTAAAAACTGCAATACCTTTCAGCAGCAACTGCTGGAGGTTTTCAGCTTATGTGAAAATAAAATGCTGATATATAATTGACTCTGCCTTTCCATTTATCTCTAGGACAAATGGCCTTTTTTTTGAAGCTTGCAGATATTTAGTAATAAATTGTGGGACAGTTTTTAGACTTTAAGCTGGTTTATCAGCAGACCAAGGAAGAAACCCTGAAATATGTAAGCTGACTATGATAAACAGACTTTGTTTTATTCCCTAGTGCATTATTTTCAAGTGTTAGCAAGGTGGTGGGTTTCTTTTTTTTTCTTTTCTAGCCATGCCCACCATTTGTTGTTATCATACCATGTTCTGAATTTAAAGGCTCTACACTAAAAGAGTCATTAATTAGTCATTAAAACGTCAGACCATTGTCATTAATTGTCATGTCACACCAATATTAACTTTGGAATATGAAAATAAAAAGTTGCATTTTCAAAGAAGTGGAGGTCACACTAGTTTAGTGGTTATTCAGAGAACTGGAGTTGCATTTTTTATTAATAAATTGCTGAAGATAATAACAACTGTGTTGGGTTTGCATGGCAAGGTTTTGATAGCAGAGGGGAAGGATGACAGACATGGCTTCTGTAAAAAGTTGCCAGAAACTTTCCACATGTTCATCAAAGCCAAGACTAGCCATCTCCAAGAGAGACCAGCCTCTGACCAGAAGTGGTAGTAGCATTTCTGGCATAATTTATATGAGAGAAAAAAATGGTATGAGAAAGTAACTGAGGTCATGAGTGACAATATGTGACAGAAACAGCTCTGCAGACAGCAATGTCAGTGCAGAAGGAGGGGAAGGAGGTGCTACAGGTACCAAAGCAGCCCCTGGCAAAGACCATGATGAATCAGGCTGGCCCCCTGGAGCGGAGCCCATGGAGGTCCAGGGGGAAGCAGGTGAATGTGCCCAAAGGAGGCTGTGATACCATGAGAAGTACATGCTGGAATAGGCTCCTGGGAGGAGCTGTGACCCTGTGGAGAAAGGAGCCCATTCTAGAGTAGACTTGCTGACAGGCCTTGCCCTGGGAAGTTCTACAGGAACAGGTTGCTCCAAGGGACCCAGGCTGGAGGAACATGCTCCTGTAGAACTGCACTCTGTGAAAGGGACCAACACTGGAGTGGTTCATAAGAAACTGCAGACTGTAGGAAGGACTTGCATTGCAGAAGTCTGTGGAGGAATGTCTTCTATGTGAGAGACCCCACTCTGGAGTAGGGGTCTCCCCGAGGATGAAGGAGTGGCAGGAACAATGTGTGATGAACTGACCACAACCCCATTCCTCATCTCTCTGCACCACTGAGGGGACGAACGTAGAGAAGCAGTAATAAAGTTAAACCCAGAAAGAAGAGAGGGGTGGGGGAAAAGTGCTTTTAAGTGTTATTTTACTTCTATTCTACTCTGATTTGTTTGATAATAAATTAAATTAATTTTCCCAAGCTGGTTCTGTTTAGCCCACGACATTAATCAGTGATTGAGCTCTCCCTGTCCTTATCCCAACCCATGAACCTTTCACTATATTTTTTCTCCTGTGTCCAGTTGAGGATGGGAATGATAGAGCGGCTTTGCTGGGCACCTGGCACCCAGCCAAGGTCAAACCACCACAACAGCTCAAATAGCTGAGGTACTGTACTTACATTCTGACTTGTAATTTAATACATGCTGTTATATAAGCATTAGTGTTTTTTCAGTAAAGTATCAGACAGCATGCCATTTAGAATACTATGATATTCAATGATTCTGGTACACTATAATTATGAATATATGTTTCTGCATTTTCTGTAATTTTGGCACAGCATAATTCTTAATATTAATGGAATTAATGTTTGTTGTACAGCAATTACTTTAGAAGGAGTGCTGAGTTTCTTACTGCCTAGCAGCTATATGGTAATATCAAGCAACTAAGCACCTCTGTGTGGTTTTCCTTTGTACCTACCTCTGGCTTTCCGAATGTGTAGCTGTTGGCACTGTTGCACCAAAGAAAAACCATTAAACAAAGCTGACAGGAGTCAAGGAGGAAAAAAAAAAAAAGATGATATTGCAGAGAGAATGACCTCCTTGTAAGAACTTGATTCTTTTTAGCATCTTCCGCTAATAATGTGCGTCCCAGATAGCTTGTTGGAGAGCTCTAATGGTATTGTAAATTGGCATAGTCTTAGAGAGAAAAATTACTCCTTTATCTATCTTCTCCAGTCAACTGTCTCTATATGAATGCATTATTTTTAAGATAAGCTCTACTTTCCAATGTCCATTATCCATTATTTCAAAATCACCAGATAAAACATACATCCCAAAACATAAAATCTCATATATTTTAAAATTTTGAGCTGATTAACAGAGAAATCAAGATACCTTATAGCGGCAGTTACCATTACGACTACACAATCTTCCTATTTCTCAGTATATTTTCCCCACTTCATCTTTCTACCCTGAAATTCAAACTGCAGCATGCCTTTGGTTGTTAGATCCCAGAGTAATTGTGTATTTCACTTCCACTTTGGCCTTTGATAGAGGTGTCTTCCAACAGAATCATACCATTGCTGATCAATTTAGAGAGACTCATAAGAGAAGACTACAAGAATTTCACAGGATTGGGACCCAGCCTGTAGCACTCACTCCCACAGATGCTGAGAATTCCTACAGGCTTGGCATTTTTCAAAACTAAATATAAACCATATTTTTATTTAGCTTTCTCTTGATAAGGTGTTTTCACTGGAAGATATGCATACAGCCTTTCTTTCTACCATAGATATTTGTACACCATCACCTCCTTCCTCCACCCCCTTCAATTAAAAAATGAAGCCATAAAAAATTTAAAAATGACAACAACATCGACAACAAAGAAATCCAACAAAAAATAAACAAAAAAAAAAAGAAAACAGGAAGAAACCCCACCCACAACCAAATCCCCACCCCAATTAATTAGTCTGTCACATGATAAGAATGGGAGAGAAGGAGAAGAAGAACCAGGATGTCTGCGGTTTCTTCTATTTTTAAATACTCCAGAGGCACTTTGATTCTATGGTGATAAGGCTATATATGTATCTAGATAGTTAATTCCTTAGTCCTCTTAGGGATTCACTGAAAAATAAATGTTGATATATAATTGACTCATAGACATATTGCCTCTGGCAATATGCTATAGAAATGGCATCATGAGATCGAGGGAAACAGATCACAGATTTTAGTAACTGACACTTCACATTTTGTAAGTTTATCCCTATATATTTCAAATGTTAATTGGGACTATAAATCTCTCTACATTTGAGTGAGGTTGGGCTTTATCTCCTTGACAATAACCTAGTATTATATTTTAAACTTACAGAATTAAAATTACTAATATCAGCATGAGTTGGAATAGTAAAATTACATGTTAATTGTAAATTCACAATTAAAACCGACACTTGCTCTGACATGTGACTGCATGAACACTGTGGTGGCAAAATGCTAGAAGTGCTTTTTTGACGCTGCATATGTAATTAGGAAAAAAATTCTACCTCCTGTCAGAGTTTTCTGTCTAACTGTAGTGTATGTTTTCCATCTCTTTTGTTAATATTGCATTTCTGAGGGTTTTTTATTGGTCCAACCAATAACAAACAGTATTCTGAAATTAAGGGGAAAGGAGCTGGTTAATGTACTTATTGTTGCATGTATAGCATAGAAAATAAAATGGAAAATACCGTAATTTGAAGGCAGAGATTTGGGATGTGTTCAGAGGAGTGATTTGGTAACAATGTCTAGATAGTTAACATTTTTAAGTTTGACTCCTTGAGGGGTATGGTACCTATCAAGCTGTCTTTCTGACAAGACAGCACTCTACTCAGATATGAATAGATAATGCATTTAAAAGCAGAGCTGGGGGGTGGCAGGAAGAATCACAGAATAATATAAACCAACAGTTAGTAGAAGGCATAACTTTAAATACAGATGGGTTGTAATGCATGTCAGGGAGACTTGTACTATTTTAGAATCTTAAGAGACCATATGTGGGGGCAGGTAGTGGGAGGAATGCAAAATTTGTGGGTTTAAAAAATAACAACAGAAAACCTGTGGTGAAGTTCTAAAAAAAGATTATGTTAATTTGTGATTCATTGCCAAATGGAACTAGAGATTCATAGCACCAATTAAATCAAGTGTTCTAATTAAAATGTGTTTTTGTTTTAGTCCATGAAAGTTGTGTGAAGTTAGTGACAATGTGTTTCTCTGAATACCTAATAATTTTAAAATTTCAAGGATGAAGAAGAGCATTGAAAATCGGAGAAGGAAGATTTTGCACTAGTCAAAAATCTTGAATAAGGTCAGAGCTGTCTTTGTGATGTGTGTAGTTTTGACCTTGAATGACTCCTCAAACTTGTATTTATTTGGTTGATCTCAGTGTTTTTGAGATCGAGGATCCATTATCC
Organism: Promerops cafer; assembly: GCA_013398275.1. Lineage (NCBI taxonomy): Eukaryota > Metazoa > Chordata > Aves > Passeriformes > Nectariniidae > Promerops > Promerops cafer. Next base: position 536,198 of record VZSE01014926.1, read on the forward strand.
CTGTATCAAGTTTGTAGCCAAGACGTTTGCAACTAGACCTTGTAGGAGGACCAGTTCTATCCTGTTTCACAAGGTTTTGCTCAAATACAATTTAATGTAGCTAGTGTTCCATGGAAGCTTCAGAGTCAAAGAAGCACATCTAAAGAATCTCTCAAAAGGAGTGCACCAGGACTCTAAGATGTGCAACATCTCTATGTAGAAATCAATCTGCAATTGTTGACACAACATGATTTCTCTTGCATGGATTTTATGTGAAAGAAGGAAATAAATATTATCAGATTTTCAAATCCCCTGGTGTGTACAGATTTGTGTTGTTCTAAATTTCACATTTGGACTTAGCAGACTGAAAAACCCATAAAAACCCCAAACAACCCCAAATGAGACTGTTAACTATGATAGTGTCCTATCTTTATCCAAAAAGGTCTTCTGATGCACAAAATTAGGTATGCATATTTTTAAAGAATTTGCTGCATGTAACACACATTAATAGTACTAGATAGTCACTTTTTCCTCACAATGCTTATTTATCCACTGACATAATCCACAAACTTCTTATAAGTTTCCTCAAATGTATTCAGGAATTTAAATTCTATAAAAACTTTTACTTCGTTTTACCTGAAGTACGTTGGAAACAAACACACAAACACTAACCTATTTCGTTTCTTTGGCACTGCAATTTTTAAAGCAGTGGATTGTAAAGTAGTAGTGAATTGTTTTGCAGATATCATCATCCCAAAATACAGCTTTAGGACAGTCAGAGAGTAACTAATCCAGAAACCATGGATCATACACTCTGAATGGACCTCAGCTCTTTTAGAATGGGTCATGTCACAATCTGTGTAAAAAGATATATGATCTTTGGTTCTTTCATACACAATAGGATCATGGAGGAGGAGTGCCTAAATTTCATGGACCGCAGTAGGCTTTCTAAGTTAAAAGAAGTACCACATACAACTAATAAGAAACCCCACCAGTCCAAAAGAAGATCTCCTCTGAGAAAGATGTATTATGTCTGCTGATACTTGGAGATCTTTTGTATTGACAATATGAAAAAAAAATCGCAGAATTTCCTTGATTTCTTAAAAAGTGTAGATAAATTATGTAAGCAACTAAAACATAGTAATATAAAGTATTGTATTTCATCAATTACTTGGAAATAATATAGTAAATTAAATACCATAACTAACACAGTAAATTTTAAGTCCATCCTCATTGTAGGGAGAAATCAAAAGCATGTTTGCTATAAACTACTAGTGTAAGAACAATTTAAATAGATAAATAGTAGTTAAGATTTTTATATCAAACCTGAAGTGTTCTTGCTACAATATAAGGAGTAATGAAAATGAATAGATGAGATTTCAATTTTGTTTGTTTTGCTTTGCCTTTTTCTTCACTTTTTTAATGATTAAAGAAGAAACAAGGTTTAGTTAGAAATATTAATAGAGGATAAATTTTCTGAAACACCTTTTCAGACAAACCACCATGCTGGGGTGAGAGAGACAGAAGATGAAAGATGATCCCGGTAATAATTGATGCTAATTTTATTTATAATGTTCTGTTACCCTCTCTACTGAATCCCTATTGGATGATCCATGGAGCTTGATGTCATAATTAGTCAACTGGAGATATATCTGAAAATATTTATGAAGAGCATGATGGTTTCACAAACGATGGCATTCCTGGGGCCTGGAGAGGGGCAGTAGTGGTAGTGAAATACCTGGTCTGCTTTGCTCCTATCCACCAAAATACTACACAAGCTTTTGAGTTTATGAGCCCACTGAGAGCCCAGGAGGGTGACTACCCAAACTCCTAAGCACACAAACAAACAAAAAAACCCCCAAAATGTGTCACAATATTACAAATAAGCTCAGAATCCTAATATCTTGAAGACAGAATAACAAAGTCTTGCAGACTAAGGAGTGAAGACTGTTATGAGTGGCAAATGATTCTGAGATAGGGAGATCTCAGCAGAGGCAGGTGGAGAGGTTGGCAGATCCCCAAGAGACAGGGAAACCTTCATCATACAGAACAGAAAATTGTGGTTCCTCCTGCAAAGAAGAGCTTCCATTTTTGTCATTAGTGGAGTAGAACCGTCGTTTTTTATTGGGTTAAAAAAAAAGGATATGTAGGAAGTGAGGGGTCGGAATGTCTGTGGTACTCGCTTTGGCTGGCAGGAGCACCAAAAGCCTTCAGGAAAATATCTTGTGTTTGGAATATAATGAGCAAGCTACTATAGGTGCGTACTCCAGGATTTCAGATAGCATCATCAGCACAACATCTGACAGCTCGGTAGCAAAAAGAAAATTCCATGCCTGTCAACAGGTCCATAGAACTCAATGTGTTGCCACACTTTTAAAGAAAACTGTACATATGACAACATCTTGTGCATTTTTTATATTCTTAGAGTGTGTTTAAGGCATATGATTAACTTATTTTCTGTTGCTGAGACTTTGCTGTTCACATTGCTGAGACTTTTCTATTAATATGCTGCTAGCTTTCAGAGAGCCCAACAACAATCCAGCTGCTCTATAAACAGAAAGTCACTGCCTTAGGAGTACACGTTCTTATGACAAAAACAAATATCCCTTTTTACTTGTAGCGGTATTACAGAACAATACCTGAGAGGAAATGGTATGAAATAGCATTGGGTTGGTGCATCACCCGTGGAGTACATGGTAAGAGACTAGGCATACTGCACACATGCACAGTCCTGCTGATTTTCAGTAGGATAAATCTCTAAGAATAAATGTTCAGCAACACTGAGAAAACACCCTAGTCATCTGTTTCAATGAAGCTGTGATAGCATAAACCGGAGGAGATTGCCACATTCTAGTGAGATTGCAATTTGGACTGCTGAGCTTTCATTGCCAAAGGGGATGTTTGGGAAGAAATGAGCTTATCTTTACTTTTAAGTGTAAATTGACAGATAGGAATAGAGAGTTCTCACCTCTCTCAAACCAATTTGAGATCAAGATTCTAAAGTCATTCTACACAGAAGAACTGAATGCTGACACACAGGAACCTTTACTGGTGGGTAGTTTGTGTGAAGATTCTTGACTGAATGTGGCTTCAAAAGCTCTCAGATATTCCTTTTTTTTAATACCCCAAGAAATTTTTTTTTACCTAGTGGAGACTTTGAACAATAACCATTGAAGATTAGGCTCCTAAGTTAATTTATAACTTATTAAACAAACTGCAGAGTCTCAAAAGTTCTCAAATTCTACTATGGTTAGAGCACCTTTGGAAGCATAAAACCAACAAAGGTATGAGGATGGTCTTAAAACCCTCATCTTTCTGAGTAGAAGGACAGTGAATGAGATAATATTTCTGTCAACAATAAGAAATATATTTAAAAAGGTCCAAATCCTCCTATGAAATTGTGATCATGTAAGAAATGTTTTTCAGTTCTACATATGTTGGTTTTTTCCTCTCAGCAAATGCAAAAACTACTGTACTCTGATGTATTGTGAATGAGAATGAAATATTAGAATTTCTATGAAGAGACTATGAAACAGAAATTGACTTTTTTTTAGTATAAAATAAAGTGAGTTTTCAAACTGTGAAATATTTGTATGCATTATCTTTTTGTCTGAATATTTAAAAATTCTTTATTTAGGCTAACAGTATAGAGTTGGGTTTTAAAGTTTTGGAGGTTTTTTATCTGTTTTGGGAGATTATGTTTGTCAAATATGCAGAAGTTTTAAAATTTAAAGTTAACAAAATGCAAAATTTCTTTTTGGCATTTAATAGGTATTTTTTTATAACCCTAACAAATTTAATTAAAAGAAAAACATAATTAGTTTTGCATCAGAATTCATAGTTAATTTTTTGTTCTTTATGCCAGAACAAAATATTTCTGCAGCGTATGAATTTTCACAAATTCATTAAATTTTTCACATATTTAACAAATATGTTTGTGTTATGAACAATTATGCTTTTCTATGTAAATAATTGGTCTTCCTGTAATTTAAGATTTTTTTAAAAAAAGCTTATATATTTCAGCAACACTATTAAAGGTAATACTAAATCTAATTGAGAAAAAAATTTGAAAAAATACAATCATATTATTTATGTGGATTAAAAAAACATGTAGTATGGAGTAGATATTCTCTTCTTCTTTCTAGTGAATAGTTAAATATTATTCCATAGGCCTGTTTGAATTTGTTATTCCTCTGGCTCATTGTGTATTTTATTATCAGAGTAAAGTAAAAAAGTAAACGTGTTTCTGTTGTGGTTTAAGAATGGTTCTTCCTAATTAAGTGTTTCCAGTGAGACTCTTCACACTGTCTCTCCCTGCAGTGGGATGGAGAGCGGAACTGGAGACACAAAAGGCAAAGATCATGGGTTGAGTTAAGAACAATTTACTGGAAACAGCAATGAAATAAGAAAACGAACAGTAACAGCAACAGCAGCAATACCAGTGACAGAAGGTACAAGAAAAGAAATGCTGCTGCTCACTGTGGAAACCCCTGACAACAGAAAATTCCCAACCTGCTCAGAACCAGAATCACCCAAGCTCTTCCTCTGGCTTGGAACTAGGGCCACTCCAGAACTCCCTTGGCCACACTTACTCAAGCATAAGGAACCCTTTCTCCCCGAAAGAGACGCCTGTTCCCCTGCCCTCAGAAATTATGTGAGGTTGAGTAGAATAACCTCTGTGTTCTAGTCATGCCCATTCCAGGGTACTGCAAAAATTAATCCTGTCCTGGCTGGAACCAGGACACTTTCTGTGTTCCTACTTTCCTCATTTTCTTCTTGTGTAACATAAAATTTTTGGTTAAAGTGAAGGATAATGTAGTCTGGTGGGGTCCTGGCAAGGCACCTGCCCAGAGCAGGCTCAGCTGTGGGGAATACTAGGTTACTCCAGGGTTTTGCCAGGCAGTTGCCCTCTGTCACTTCCTGCAGGTACCTGACAAAAAATGTTGTGCAATCTAAGTCCCAGAAATACCTCTGAATGACTCACCTTGTTAACAGTTTCCAGAGTGGCCCATTATCCACTGTTCTCTGAGCGAAATAAACTGAATCTATTAATTTTCCAATGACAAAAGTCAGCTACTTCCTGTATTATCTTTTTTTTTCCCCACTGGAACTCTGCCATGATTTTTGGTTAGTCAAATTTATCTGTTAATACATCTACCTGTTATCTCAATATGGACTATTCTATCATTAGAGTAGCTGATTTTCCTGACCTCTTTTGAGCTCCCTGATATGTCCTATGTCACTTTCCTAATTAAGTTGAATTTTCCTCTAAAGGTAGGTTTGATCCTAGAGCCCTTTTCTTGTGAACTGGACCTTGAATGCCACTACTACATCCAAGACAGCCCCTGATTGTCACACATTCATTCGCTCTCCTGTATTAGTGAAGGTAACTGTGAGCAGATCCAGCTGTGCACCACTGTTGGTTGGACCAGCTAGTACCTATATCACCCTCCAGAAATCTTCTTTTTTGCTTGTGTTTTTAGCAGAGTTACACTTGTACTCTCCTAACATGTAAAGTTATTAGCAGGCTAATGAGCATCCAAAAAAAGGAGACACAGTCAAGCACTCATTCATTTTTCATTATTTGTGATTTGTGAATATATTAAAAGACCCAAAACAACAAACCCTTAGTACAGAAAAGACAAGGAGTTTAATCTAGCTTGTAAATATCATTTAATGTCTCTAATACACAAAGCTTAAAGCAGCTAATTACAGTGTTTTAAGGACCAGATGGATTACTTTTAACCCCCCCTAAGGTTTCTGCAGCTTAAATGCTTCACAGAATCAAAGCTGCTTTTTTAGACTCAACTTTGAAATTAAGATCAGTGAACACTTCTTAGTGCTCCCGTGTTGTCATCCTTGTGTCCACCCGCATGCTCTTCACTGTGAGAGCAGGGATCATGAAACTGAAAAAAAGCTGACATCAAAGACAGATGTTCTTAATAAAGGTTAGACAGTTTTCAAAAAGCAGTTTCAAGCATAAATAAGGGGATTGAAGTTATATGTAATGGGATTTTGCAAACTGATTTGAGAGCCAAAATATTGGGAAATATATTATCAGCCCAAGATGCCATGGTGATTGTATTGTTATACAAAGCTAAATCCTTTCAATGCCAAATGAACAGAAAGGTGAATATGAGTAAGGTGAATGAAGTTATTGGCATTCGAGAAGGCCCAGAATACAATGGTATCAAACTTCCTGAGATTATTAGAAAAACAACTCTTGGCAAATATTTTACCTTGGATATTTTACACTGTTCAGCCAGTAGCTGATCACCTAACAACCTAAAGTTGAGAAGTCAGTGTAAGAATATACTTTCACTCATTCTTTCCCTTGACAAGAATGCAGAGGTAAATTAACTAGTTAATCAACAGCTGACAAATGTCAGTAAGCAAAGTATGGGACATCCTGAAAGAGCAGAACACATGAATTCCAAATACATGAACATTATTCTGGAATTAGGCTAGCTTATTTTTGTAAAAAATGAAGAAAATGCCCAGATTTATATGGTTTGTGTTAGCTACAAAGCAACTATCTGCAAGCCATTTCCCTTCATCATTATTTTGGGGGACTAATAGTTTCTCTATGAGCTGAAACTGAAAATTCACCTTCTCTGAATGGTAAATTCACTATTTTCTGTATGCTGTTGTGAACTGCAAAGAAATTCTGTTTTGTAATGATCATAACTTCCTTACTTTGAGTTGCTGTAATAAATTAAAATGTTTACATATTCTGCAACTGCATATCAGAGGTTATATTTTTCTTTTCACTTTAGTTGAGCTGGAGTGCACAGATGCCATGGGCCTATTAGTCCCAGTGCCAGCCTGAGAAGGGCAAAGAGTCTTGTCCTGGCCATACTGAATGGGGATAACTTCTCTGGATCTGTGCCAAGTGTCCTGATGCTTAACTGAAGCAATAAGAAGAGCCTGAGCTGAAGTTTTTAATGGCAGTCTAAATAAAGGATCATAACCAAATAATTCATTATTAAATAAACTACCAAAATAAACAGCTCCTTGGTCACCCCACCTTTAGGCCTATGTTAGGAGTATTTAAGATACAGCTCCCAGAAGTCTAAAATACTAGATTAAACTTCTTTCACACTGTAAACTTTTCAAAAATTAATTTATTTTATTAACTTTAGTTAACTGGAACTGGAAGAGTTTTACTGATTTTTGTAATTGATCAAGCTGGTAATCAAGCAGACTAGAGATTCTGGTTTCTTTTATGCGGATATTTTACTGTACTTCGGTCTCATGATGCAGTTCAAAGAAAAAGTCTCTTCTGTTAGTACTCGGGTCACTGAAGGTCAGATTATGATATTGGGGGAACTCATCTGGAAATACCCATGGGCCTGATTCTGAGTTTATAAAGCCATTGTAGATCTGGTTTAACGCTAAGGAAGCTAGTTACACAAGACCATATTTAGGCACTTAATAGACAAAACCAACCTTTGTCTTTATTATACATTAAAGTTTAAGAGTTAAAAATAATGGCTGAGAATTTGGTGGTTTACTTGCACACTCCCTGTGTGAGTGGATTTTGCTATCACGGGATTATGGGAACATACATTGACTTGGTTCTTTCTCAAGCAATGTTTTAAGATATATTTAAGTGTTGTAATCTGTCAGAACATGGAAAGCTTTGTGTATCTCTGCAATTTATGGTTCTAATCAAATTTCCTAAGTTAAGGGTTGTTTGTCTTCTTGTGCTGTCTCTTTACAGTTATTGTATTGGGCATGGTACAAACACTTGTAGGAGACATTCTAAATAGGTAAGACAGCCCAAGAGAGTGTGTACTGGGAAGATTTTTCTAGTGACAAATGCAAGTAGAACTTTAGAGAAAGTGAAAGGAAAAATGCTTAAATTTCCCATTAAACCCCTCATGCTCTTTTCGGTTTCACTTTGCTTTTTATACTCAGAATTTTTGTTACAGAAAAATCAAATTATCTGTGACTCACTTGGAATCTTACAGAGTACATTGAAATTTCTGAGTAGTATGCTGTACTAAATACAATAGTGGAAAGACAATACCATAATACTATCCCTTGGTTTATCAAAGTTGCTTGAAATATTCAAGCAATCTTATAACAGTAACACTATATTTATTTACTATGTTATGATATATCTGGCAGAAAATAGACTCTACCTGATCTTGTGTGGGTGATTTGGGATGAAATGAAGAAGAATTAATTTGTTGTGTCAATGATGTGTAAGAATGATAAAATATGTGAGACCTTGACATGCCCTACATACCAGTTCCTCATGGTGTACCCAATGTTTCCTGTTGAAAACAGGAAGGGTTCCCTGTTTACAGAAGTTAAAATTCCAACATTTTCTACCTTAGCAGTTAGCATTTATGAACCAATAGTTTTAGAAATATTTCACTCTAAGTAATCAAGAAAAAAAAGTGCAGTGGGTAGATGAGTTATTTCCTGATTATGAATTTCAACTTTTGGAAGAGTATCAGTGTTTCTTTGAGAATACAATTACAGAGGGAATTGTTATTAGGAAATTTTAGTGTGTATTTTGTCCAGAAATGTAGGCATTTTCATCTGCTGAAATATTTAATGAATTTAAACTTTTAAAAGTTTTTAAAATATTTTTTCTTTGGCACATCATTATAGTATTTTTCCTATAAAACTTTGAAGACACTCTGTTGAGTATGCAAAGTCTGCATCACATCTTAAAATATTGCTCTCTCTGGCAGTATTTTCCCAACAGCAGTGACACTTCAGATTTAATTTTCTTCATCCATAGGCTTTAATGTTGGTTCACCATCATTATGCTTGCCAGCACCAGTACTGGCACTATATAGCTGTGTGAAACTGTATCACTTACCTAATGTCATAGAAAATTGCTGAAAATACTGATCATTCAGACCCAGGCTGTACAATTTCTCTCATCTATCCTCTCTACAATAAAGTTGCACTTTCACCAAAATTTTCCTTCACTGCTGATAGATCTAGTATTGCAAATCATAGATTCTAGACTGCTGAATCATGAAAATAGGTTTGCAGGAAGGTGATTTCCATAAATAAGAAATGGCTGTTAGATTAATCTGTGTGTACATCCACTATTTTTCCCTCCTCTCTTTCTTTCTTTTTCTTTCTTCCTCTGATCTTTTCTTGTCTTTTGCACCTTGCAGTTCTTGGTGCATGTGAAAAAATATGCATTATATTTGTCAATTTTTTTGCCAGTAATTTTATTGATGATCTATATTTAGAAGAAATGTGAGATAATTCCTTCTTGTCATTAGCTTCCTACAGATCTGTGCAATAACACATAGAGGATTTTGTTCAGTTTTTATGCATGGGCTTGTGGCAATGTCATTAAGTTTCTTTTGATATTTCAGTTATGCTAGTGAAGTAGAGGCATTGCTGCTGACCAAACCCTGCTTGGTACCTCAGTGCATTTACTTCACCACATCTGGAGGAGTGACTCCAAGAACACTGGAACTTTTGCGTTATTTTTTGTATTACATTCTCTTTTCCACGATAGTTCGTATTCTATAGAATTAAACTGAAAAGTTGCTGAAAATATTGTTATTCGTAAGTCTTGAGTTTCAGTGGAAACTGAGGACTCCTAACTACTATGTACAGCTACTACCTGATGTATGTTACAATTTAAGAATAGTGTCTGATCTGCAGATATACACTTATTTCTGCAATGAAAGCAGAAAAGGTATAACAGAGACTAGAGCATAATAAACAGTCATGCCTCCAATTACAGATTCCAGAGGTAATAGAAAACACCAGAGTGAGGCTAAATCTTAATTTAAATAGGCTATTGAAACCTAATTGGACCTTACAAAAAAAAAAAAAAAAAAAAGAGAATAAATTAATTTTTCACCAAAACCTGAATTGTACAGAATAAGCATTCCTCTTTACCAGACATTATGAAATGCTTTTGGCAAACAACAACTTGATTCTTTAATACCTTTTTTTCACTGAAGACTTTATTCTTCAATTAATTTTTATGAATATGCATTTTAAAAGCTGTACAGAACATTTTTGTTGCATAGGTTTGGTCTATTGCTTCCAAGAACATAAAAACCTTTTGGTTTGAATTCACACAGAAATTCTAGAAATACCCATCAAATCCTAAAATGTAAAGGTAATCAGAAATATAAGCCAAGAAAAAGGAAGATATTTTTTGGCTTATGAAGCCATGATTTGACGTACAATACATCAGCATGTATTAGTCCAGAATTACATTAGTCCACAAATTAAATATGACATGCTTACCTGACACACACTTCAGCAGGGACATAACCAATTACCTTTCTTTCTTTAAACCATTAGTGTAGTAGAGATGGAGGTTATTATTAAAAGACCATAAACAGAATTATGATTTTTTTTATTATGAGGTACATCATTATTTTCTTAAGGGATTCTATCATCAATCATCTTTTTTACAAAAATGCACCTCCTTATTCTCTCATCATCATATTTTTAGCTTATTTTTAACAGTTCACTTCTTTTTAGTCAAGGATAGAAAACATATGCTCAAGACATGTCTTGTAGGAATTAGTGAAGAAAAGAGGCTTCAAGGTGAGAACTACATTGTTTTTTTTTTCCTTTATTTCAGAAATCTTAAGTTATCTTCAGACTGTATTCTAACTGTATAAGAAACTTTACCAAAATATCAGTAGGTGGATTAATGAAACACTTGTCAAGCTCTTCCCAGGTTGTCTGCTTAAGAACAGAGATGAGGTTACTCATTTGGAGACCAATCCTGTCCTCACTAAATTAAATGACAAAATCTTGCTTTATCTTTAGTACTGCAGATCAGAATCTAAACCCATAATAGACTAAAATCAGATTAAACTTCAATGCATGTTTTAATGCAGACTGAAATCCCTGGTATATTTCAAGGCTTACATGAGCATTTGTATTGATACACTACAACCTGTGGCCTGGTCAGATGGGCTTTCAAATCTAACATCAGCTGTTTTGGAAAGGAAAAATAATAACACAAACATATATGGATGTTGGATACACAATTGTTCATGTTTATTCCCAGGTTGATCTCTAACACTTAGAAATCTACTTAGACACAAAGACATTAAGCTGGTTTTCCCTTTTTTTTCCTTGGTTAAAATTAGGCAGGTGCCTAGGCAGAGGTAAGCATGTTCCATAGAATTTCCCTGAAGTGCTTCAGTGTGGATGATTGTTGCCCTACAGAAATAATAAGGGACAGCAGTTCTATGAATTCAAACATAGGGCCTAAATAGAGTTTACAGACAGGGGGGACAATAGCTCAAGACTGCCAGATCCAGATGCTCTGACCAAATCCTCTGATCCGAAGGCTCTACAGTTTAAATTATCGAGGTTTCCATCTCTTGTTATTAAAAATAGATGCAATTTTTTTGTGCAGTGTGAAGCTGTTAACACATAAAAGGTTAGGAATAATAAAGTAATAACACAGCACTCAGTCATACAGGAGAGAATACTTTCTTCATAATGGGGATACATAGACCCATTTAGTCACTTGATAAAAAGAAAAAAGACAGTTAAGAACATACTGTATGACATTTTAGGTTGAACATTTTAGTTTTCTTTTTAAATGTTTTTTACAAAAATTCTATCAAATACAGGTACAATCCCTGAATAATTTTGAAGTATATATATTTGGCATTATGGTGGTTCTTCTATACATGAACATAATTAATATATAAATATTACTGTCCTGAAATAAAATTTCATTTTTTCCTCATTAATATCTTTTGTCATACTCCCTGAGCAACAGTAGTTCCCAGGAAAAGTTCCCATTATGACCCATGGGGTGTTTGGCTCATGGGTGCATGACTAGCCTTTTTTATGCAAAAAAACTTCACTTCAGCAACCTGACAATGGAAGATGATATCAGCAAATACATTTTTAGGAACCTTTAAATCCAGAGGTAAGCATCACCTCCTTAAAGATAAATTTCTCTTATTTTGTAAGAAAGCTAATTCACATATATATATGAACGCAAATCTTTCTTAATTTCTCTCATCATATGCAAATTTGGAATATGTGTAGCATACAGACACAGACTTTGAACAATGGGCAATTATGGTGTTTGCACAGTGAGAAAAAAAACCATATCATCTTTTCCAGTTCCCCTTAAAACACGGTTATTGTGAAAGTATATTAATGCTAACAATGTGTAACTTCTTAATTGAATGTTTTATTTGTTTCTTAGAATAAAGTATTTAGCTCTGACCAGTATGAGCGAGGAAAAAACAGCTATGAAGAACTTGTATTGACAAACCTGTGTCACACAAATTAATCATGTGAGGATACCAGGTTTTCAGAGCTGCTTGCAGGCACCTGCTCTTTGCAGGAATGGTCCTTTTTGCCTTCCAGGTGGTTACAAATAGCTGAGTCATCTTCTCAGTTTCCTGCAGGAGAGGTTAGACTGTCCCAGAAAAATGATCAAGAGCAGTTTCACAAAGCATTTCTTGCTACGTATTTTCCTGTGTATTTCCTATTCCTCTTATCTCATAACTTTTTATTTTTGGATGGGACAATTCAACCTCTTTCTTTTCATTGTGGTTATAAATATGCTACATGTCATAATGTCCACTGCTTTTCTTTATAGATAATAGTTCATGAAAAGCAAAAAATCTGAGGATTGAAGTTGGTTGAAAAAAAGAAGCATGTGTGCCCATCGAGACCTAAAGGTGGAAGTAAAATATGATAGTTTTTTGCATCTTTAAACTGTCAGCTTTGCATTTTCTTTTGCTCAAGCTTTGTTATCATTTTTCTTAAATGGCCAACCTCAGCCATAGTTTTCATGCATGGCTTGCAAAAATGAAATAGATTATGCCCCAAAAGAAGTGCTGTTGATGTACAAAACAGAATATTTACTACTACATCTAAATTCTAAGGAAAAAAAAGCAGATATGCAAACCACATTTCCTACTGTATTAGTTGGGTATAGTGCAGCACTGTCTCTGTTAAACGTCAGTTATTTCAGATAGCAGAGGTCATAAATTCTGGCAGACACTGCAGCTTGGAGATTTTCTCAATTCGAATACATATTAACATCTACATTAATATTTGGAACTTTTTTTTTTTTTATTTCTAGTTAATTTCTATGTGATTTTTCCTTCCCATGGTTTTTCTTCCTGTTGCTCTTGTGACCAACTATGCAAAACTTTCTTCTATTAAATTCACGTCAGCCTTTCACAAAGTTTGAAAACATAGTGTAATGCTCAGGATGCAGAATAGGTGGTTCATTTGGGCTTCCCTGTTAATTATCATGAAGCAACCTCTTTAAGATATGATACTGAACAAAACTTTGGTACTCATGAAATATAGTATATACCACTTTATTACTCCTGTAAGAAATTTGCAGTGAAATGCAGGAATAAGATATAGTAAACCAGCAAAATCTAAATTAAAAAAAAAAAAAAAAGAAAAGGACTGAAGATTGAAAGGAACATAAGAATGGAAGATGTATAATTCCATATTGATATGGAGTGTAAAGATCTTAGAATCCCTAATTTTCTACTGCATTTAGCAGTGTTTTACTGTATAGATAAAATCAGTTTTAAAATAATTAGCCATGCAATATTTAATTGCAAATTAAAGTACTACTCACAAGTGGTCTACCAAAGGGTAAAACACCACTGGGAGAAAGAACGTGGAGGGAAATATTTTTCAATTCTTCTTTTATTGTCCTTCCCACCCCTCCCCCCAAACTCTGAACCTTCAAGCTTCAAACTAGGTCAAATTGAGTTGAAGTGAAGCTTAAAGAAAAGCCGGCAAAAGTCAGTAGCAGGTGCTCTTCCTCGCCTATACTCTTTCAAGGGTAGCTCTCTAGCTTGCGAAGCATGAACCTCGGAGACGAAATCATATCCGCAGGAGGACGGCGTGCCCTCTGCCACCTCTTGGACGGGAAAGATCCCCCCCGGCCCTCCTTCGGGGTGCGCGTGGACTGCTTCGCCTGACCTGCTGCCGTGCGGTGACCGCGGGGCGAGCCCGCCCAGCCCCGCGCCCCGGCGGGGATGCTGCACCCCGCGGCCTTCCCGGGAGGCTGCGCTGAGCTTTTGGAGAGGCTTAGGCCCGTGCGGTGCCGCTCCTCAGGCTTAACCTGATGCCACGGCACGAGGAAGTGCTTACGGCTCAGCATCTGTGGAGTAGCAGGGGACCAGCAAGATAGAACTGCACATCTAAGTGTTGGGAAACGCCTATCACGGAAAGAAATCACCTTGATCCAAAATATCCCCGGAGGAGGCGGGGAGGAAGGAGGGGGAAAGCGTTTCTCATACCCCAGAAATCAATAGGAGTTAGCCGGCATACTGAACAAAGTTTAACTTTAATGCAGATGAAGTGAAAATTAAAAATCAACCAACTAACAAAAAAACAGCCCAAACCCAAAAGCACTAAAATACCCCCAATCCAACTCCACAGTACACAAAGATACCCCAATAACAAAATCATTTTTAATTTTTTTTTTTCATGAAAGGTTTAAGGTCTGTGAAAAGCATTTGTGCATTCTTAGGGGACACAAATGATTGAAAATGTTCGAAGACACTGTTGACCAGAGTTAGAAATACCTTTGTAAATTAAATCTCGGTGGGATCTATTTCTGGAAAAATCTTAATTAAAAATAGCGCAAACACAAAACTGTATTCTTAACTAAAGAGAAAATCCCCTCCCCCCACCCCGTCTGTTCTCAGACCGTGTAGTGTTATCAGTGGAACTGGAAACCTTACAGCAATCACCCCAGCATTCTGCTGTGAAGAAGCGGCAACGGGGAGGGGGGGCAAGAGGGGGAGGAGAGAGGGGAGGCGGCACCAAGGGGTCTCATTGCTGGGAGATACTTTGAGGGCAAAGTAAAAGTGCCCCCTCGGGAGCAGCGCTCCGCTTCTGTCGCCACCGCCGTCTCAGATGCTACAGTATCAGGAGGAGAAGAAAAGAAAGGAATTTGGAGTTGATGTACACGCCGGAGCAGCAGTAAAAAGATATAAGATATCGACACGCTCAGCTGCATCTTGTTAAAAGCTTCCTGCGGGTTGGCAGAATGAAATCTTTATTTAAAATACACAAACTACCGTCAGGGGAGAAACGGAATGGAAAACACTAAAAGGGCCAAACGCAGAGTTTAACCCACCGGTATAAGCAAAAGAGGAGAAGAGATGAGATTGGTTTGGGGAGAACGGAAGAGGGGGGGAGGGTGCTTTCCTTGCAGCCCAGCCACAGAAGCCACCTGGGGACTCGGTGTCTCCACTCAGCTCTGGAGACTTTCTCTTTGATGGTGATAATGATAGTTGCTCTGGTACGGGAAACACACGAATACCAGAAGCAGAATGTGTGCTCACATTTGGGTGTGAATGATAGGAAAACGTGCCTCGCCACCACATCCACAGCAGCGCTCTCTTAAGTAGTGGTAACATTATTTTATTATCACCAGCCGGTGGCTTTAAAGGTGCATTATTTTAATGCACTATTAATTGTTTTCTGAGGGCGAGAGGAAGGTGGAGATTTGGCTTATTATTATTAATAGCGAGGAGCTCGCCCCTGTCGCACACGCCGGGGAGCGCGGTGGGAGGAGGCAGCGCCGGGGGAGGCGGGTGG